>CM021108.1:131805376-131852030 GCA_007115665.2 Sequoiadendron giganteum | reverse complement strand
AAAAAAATGGGTCCAACAAATGGGGTCTCACAGTGATTTAGATCACTGAGAGACCCCATTTCTTGGACCCACTATTTCAAACAGGGCAAGTTAGGTTTCCAATTTCACCAAATTGGCAAGCTAGTGGGCCCACTAGCTTTCCAATTCAATGAAATTAGCAATGTAATGGCCTGTTTGAAAAAATGGGTCCAAGAAACGGGGTCTCTCAGTGATTTACATCACTGGAAGACCCCATTTGTTGGACACATTTTTTTAAGCAAGACAAGTTAGGTTACCAATTTCACCAAATTGGCAAGCTAGAGGGTCCACTAGCTTGCCAATTTAGTGAAATTGGAAATGTAGTGGCCTATTTGAAAAAATGGGTCCAAGAAATGGGGTCTCTCGCCCACTAGCTTGCCAATTTAGTGAAATTAGAAATGTAGTGGCCTGTTTGAAAAAATGGGTCTGAGAAATGGGGTCTCTCGATGATGTAAATCACTGAGAGACCCCATTTCTTGGACCCATTTTTTCAAATAGGGCAAGTTAGGTTGCCAATTTCACCCTCTCTCAGGTCTCTCTCTCTCCCCTAAACCCTAATCCCTATACCCTATAAACTTAACCTTAAACCTTCAACCCAATGCCATCAACTCTATACCTAATATCCTAAACCCTAATCCCTATACCCTATAAACTTAACCTTATACCTTGAACCCTATACCTTAAACCATAAACCCTACACTCTCAATCCTCATCCCTATACCCTATACCATAAACCCTCAACATTATCTCTGAACCCTGAACCCTATAATTAAACACTAAATCCTACATTAAACCTTGTACCCTAAACCTTAAACCCTCAGCCCTAAACCCAATACCCTCAACCCTATATTGAATATTCTAATCCCTAATCCCTATACTCTATACAGTTAACCCTACACCCCCAACCTTGAACACTATACCTCAACCCTACACATTCAACCCTCATCCTTATACCCTATACGCTCAACCTTATAACCTAAGCCTTGAGCATCATCCCCCAACCCTATACTTAAACCCTAAACCCTAAACCCTAAACCCTAAACTTCAATCTGAAACCCAATTCCCTCAACCCTATACCCATTATTCTAAACCCTAATTCCTATACCCTATACACTTAGCCCTATACCCTCAACCCTTTACCCATTATTCTAAACCCTAATCCCTATACCCTATACACTTAGCCTTATACCCTCAACCTTGAACACTATCCCTCAACCCTCAAGCCTCATCTCTTTACCCTACATCCTCAACCTTATACCCTAAACCATAAACATTGTCCCTCAACCCTATACTTAAAAAGAAAACCCTAAAATCTCAAGTCTTAACCCCATACCTTATACCGTTAACCCTACAACCTGAACCCTAATCCCTATACCCTATACACTTAACCTCATACCCTTAACCCTGAACATTATACCTCAACCCTCAACCCTTAAACTTGTACATAAATCCTAAAACCTAAACCATCAACCCTAAACCTAATATCCTCAACCCAATACCCTCAACTATATACCCAATATCCTAAACCATAATCCATATACCCTATACACTTAACCTTATACCGTCAACCCTAAACACTATCCCTCAACCCTCAACCCTCAACCCTATACCTTAAACCCTAAACCCTCATCCATCATCCCTATACCATATACCCTCAACTTTATACCTAATATCCTAAACCCTAAACCTTATTCCCTATACAATTAACCCTATAACCTCAACCCTATACCTTAAACACTAAACCTTACACTCTCAACCCTCATAGGGGGAGAGAGAAATAGGGGGAGGGAGGGATTGGGGAGGGGGGATTGGGGGGAGAGAGAGAGGTTGGGAGGGAAAGAGGAGATAAATATAAGTAGAGAGGGAAGGAGAGGTAGAGATACATGAGAGATAAAGAGTAGATAAGTATAGATGGAGGGAGATGTATGGAGGGAGAGAGGGGGAGGTGAGAGAGAGGTGAGATAGAGAGAAATAAAGAGAGTTTTGTAGGGAGTGATAGAGGGATATGCAGGTAGAGAGGGATAGGTGAGATAGAGAGAAGTAGAGAGATTGAGATAGAAGGAAGGAGGGAAGGTGGGCGAGAGAGGGGAGGAAGGGAGAGGTAAAGAGGGATATGTGAGATAAAGATAAGTAGAGAGAGAATGGTGACATATAGAGAAGGAGAGAGTTATAGAGAGGGAAAGAGAGAATGGTGAGATAGAGAGGAGAGAGAGAGAGAAAGAGGGTGAGGGAGGAGTGAGAGAGAGTGAGAGAGAGAGGTAGATGGAGGGAGAGGAGAGATAGAGAGTAGATAGGGGAAAAGGTAGGGAGAGAGATATCTAGTGAGAGAGAGAGGGCTAGGGGAGATAAAGATAATTAGAGAAAGACAAAGAGGTAGAGAGAAGTAGAGAGAGAATAAGGGAGGGAGAGAATCGATATAGAGAGGTATAGAGAGAGTGGTGGGGAGTGATGGATGGAGAGGTAGGTAGAGAGGTATTAGGGAGATAGAGAGTAGAGAGGGAAGTAGAGGGAGAGGTATGGAGGGGGAGAGAGGGAGGTGAGATAGAGAGCAATAGAGAGAGTGTGGTAGGGAGTGATGGAGGGATATGCAGCTAGAGAGGGATAGGTGAGATAGAGAGAAGTAGAGAGAGATAGAGATAGAGGGAAGGAGGGAGGGAGGGTGAGAGAGGGGAGGAAGGGAGAGGTAAAGAGGGATAGGTGAGATAAAGATATGTAGAGAGAGAATGGTGACATATAGAGAAGTGGAGAGTTACAAAGAGGGAAAGAGAGAATGGTGAGATAAAGAGGAGAGAGTGAGAGAGAAAGAGGGTAAGGGAGGAGTGAGAGAGAGTGAGAGAGAGAGGTAGTGGGAGGGAGAGGAGAGATAGAGAGTAGATAGGGGAAAAGGTAGGGAGGGAGACATCTAGTGAGAGAGAGAGAGGGATAGGGGAGATAAAGATAATTAGAGAGGGAAGGAGAGGTAGAGAGAGAGTAGAGAGGGAATGAGGTGAGGGAGGGAGAGAAGCAATATAGAGAGGTGTAGAGAGAATGTTAGGGAGTGATGGATGGAGAAGTAGGTAGAGAAGGATTAGGGAGGTAGAGAGTAGAGAGGGAAGGAGAGGGAGAGGTATGGATGGAGAGAGTGGGAGGTTAGATAGAGAGTAATGGAGAGAGAGTGGTAGGTTGTGATGGATGGAGAGCTAGGTAGAGAGGGAGAGGGGATATATATATTTAGAGAGGGAGGGAGAGAGGGAGAGAGATGTAGTGAGGGAGAGAGAGGTGAGATAGAGAGAAATAAAGAGTGTTTGAAGGAGAGGTAGGTAGAGAGAGGGAGGGAGGAGATAAAGATAAGTAGAAATGGAAGGAGAGGTAGAGAGAGAGGTGAGATAGAGAGAAGTAGAGAGGGAATGAGGGAGGGAGGGAGATAGGTGTAGAGAGAGTGGTAAGGTTTGATGTATGTAGAGGTAGGTAAAGAGAGATGGGAGATAAAGAGTAGATAGGGAAGAAGAGAGGGAGAGAGAAGTATGGAGGGAGAGAGAGGGAGGTGGGAGAGAGGTTAGCTAGAGATAGATAGAGAGAGTGGTAGGGTGTGATGGAGGGAGAGGTAGGTAGGTAGAGAGAGAGAGAGAGGGTGGAGGGAGATAGAGACAAGCAGAGAGGGAAGGTGGGAGAGAGTGAGAGATAAGTGAGGTAGAGAGAATTAGAGGGAAAAGGAGAGAGAGATAGAGAGAGAGAGAGATTTATTGAGATCAAGGGAGAGAGAGAGTCAGAAAAAGGGATAGAGATAGTGAGAGAGAGGTCTAGAGTGTAAGGGATAAAAATGAGTGAGATAGAGAGAGAAGTAATACAATTTTTTGATTACTAAAATTTGACCTCCTGATTATTGAAATTTGACTAAGTTTGAAATTTGTGAGATCTTCCAAAAACTAGAAGAGAGAGAGGGGAGAGAGGGAGGAAGGGAGAGAGAGAGGGAGTGGAGAGATAAAGAGTAGATAGAAGGAGAGAGTGAGAGAGAAAGATGATAGAACTTGTTGACTACTGAAATCTGACCTCCTGATTACTGAAATTTGACTAAGTCTGAAATTTTAAAGATCTTCCAAAAACTAGAATTTGCATTATAACTCCTAGAGATCTGAAACCACTCTCAAACATCCTGAAAGTAAATACATGAAATATAACTTAAAGTATAAGAAAGTAAATGTCCATATATAAATGTCAACTTATAGTTTCCCTAAAAAATAACAAGAAGAAAGAGACAAGAAAAAGAGAAGAAAATATTTTCAATGTAGACCAAAACGCGAGCGCGTTGTTTTGAAAATGTTTTTTTTATTTCAAAAAATGCACATTTTTGAACTCCAAATGTGCGCATTTTTTGAAATTTTAAACCATAACGTGCTCGTGTTTTAAAACACCCACGTTAGGCTCGGTCATTACCAAGCCATAACGCGAGCGCATTTTACTATAACGCGTTCATGTTTTTGCTATTTCGGGATTAAAAAGTATGTTGTCCATGAAATGGCTACCCATTTCCATGCACTTTCCCCTTTGTCATATTTCAACTATAATTTAATATTTATTATTTAATTATTCAATTTAACCTTTTCCACTATAATTAAATATTTATTATTTAATTATTCAATTCCACCTTTTCAACAGTCAAACTAAATAAATTATCTTTATCTATTTAACTAAATCTTTCATTTTCGAATGTTGAATTAAATTAACATTCAACTCATTATTTATTTTTTCTATCACATTCTTCTTTCATTCAGTTATCTAAATCATTCACTCACCTTCTAACTCAAGATCTATTTTAAATCCGCCAGTTATCTCTGGATTCGGTATCTGATTGTCTCTGTGAGAGGACTCTCTGTCACAATTAGTTAGTTAACTAGTTCTAACTCATATGCATGAAAGCGTTTATTAATTAAATATCTTTATTTAATGAATTAATTCATGTGTGCGTTCAAATTCTTTATTCTTCAAGTTCTAACTTTGTCTTTGACATTCAAAGTCTATTTCTTCTATTTTCGAAGACTCTTAACTCAAGATTAAATTATTTATTTAATCTGGAACTCGTGTTCTTTCTATTTTCAAACAGTCTTGACACAAGATTAAGTTATCATTCTAATTTAATCTTTATCTTGTAGAATTTTCTAACTCACGTTCTATCTGACAGATAACTCACATCGCATGATATTCATCAATCTCATTCATCAATCTCTCTTTTAATATGAGCCGATTGTTCGAAAACCCAATTTTATGATATTTTTCTTAAACATTCAAAAAGGTTATGATTGCATCAATGCTGAAAATCTGAGGGCAAGAATACTTATACAACAAAATGGAGAAGGACAATCGAGATAATTCAAAGAAGTGGACACATATTCGGTGAGATCTTTTCAGTTATTTGTTTTGATTGTTTTATGTTCATTTAATCATTCTTTGTTGTTTTTATTTAGATTATTTGTTAGATTTGTTCATCTTAATAAGTTTGTATAATATCTCTCCAAAAAATCTATGTTACACTATTCTAAGAGGGTATGAGATGTTACTGGTTAACTTAATATTTCTAATAATATCTTTTTTTGGTGGATATCTAGGCATTTTAAATGGATTTCTTGAGAATCCTTCCTTTCTTATATACGAACTTTGAAAATTGAATGAACTAACTCGCTCTACCATTATTAGCACATTTTGCTTCCACTGATAGTATTATGGCTTTATCACTTTTCATGGTTCTCAAAAACCATGTAGAGAAGACATCATTAACTCTTTTGTAATGTTAGATTGAGATTTTATGCTCTAATTATGGATATTAGTGACAAACAAGATTATGTCTAGGCCTTGTGCCAAGGACACATACTTTATCAAGTCTAGAAAAAATCATTTTAGGCACCAAGGAACATACTAGGTAAGAAATTATGTAGAAGGTTTGATTTACCCTAAAAAGTAGTAATGTTATCATGTAAGCTATTGTTTATGAATCTAGAACAATATACCATATCTTGTCCATTTAAGACAAAATCTCAAATGTAAACATCCATGGATCTAATGTGGCACCAATAGGTAATTCAACAACTCTACTACTATTGTCATAATATACCTAATTTTATTATCCAAAAATCTCTTGTATATATAGTACTTTGGGTAGCTTGAGAATTTTTTTTTTTGGTTTTATCCATTTAACGTTGATCAATCTCCTATAATTGTTTGGTGCATCATTAATTTTTTTAGCCTTTTTCTTCGTAGTAAATGCTAATTTTGTGAAGAAAAGTATGTTAAATATCCTTTGGATGACATCCTTACTCAAGTCTGTAAAAATATACCACTAGTAATCACTTACCTTTTATCAACATCATAGTTTTTGATATATTCCAACACAAGCTTTAGGTATTCCAATGAGCTAGGAAAGCTATAGCCTTATGTAGTTCATTAAAAAAAATGTTCATCTTCCATGGGGTTCTATAAAGATCGGTTATATCTTGATAGAAATCTTCCATATAGATATGCCCTAAATTGTGTTAGACATCACCTTCCATGTTGGAGTTATTTGAGAAGGGAAGAACAGTCCTTTTAATTTGTACTTCATATATTTTATATGTTTACTCATTTTCCTTATGTGACAAATAGAATTATGAAATTAAAAATATATTTATCTAGGGTTTTATCTCTTCTAGGATTCATTTTACTACTTCCAACTAGGGTTTCATAATCGTTCTATTTTTTTTTGTTATTCAATCATCTAAAGAACCTTAGTAACCTTCATTCTATCAAAAGGAATTTTTAAAAATCGTAAGAAGATGCAATGTAGGGTATTAGGTTATTTTTTTATACATACTATTTTTGTGAGAACCAAACCTTTAAAAGTACTATAAAATCCAATAGTTCTCTTCTTTTCTATGTAATATGCTAGTTATGATTCCTTCTATAATTTTCCTAACAACTTCTATTTAGATTTTCTTTTGATATTCTCAAACTTCAACGAATGCTTTTAGAGTTCTTTCATATGCCAAAAATGATTTTGTGATAAAATGTAACAAAGAATCAAGTTTCAACTTAAAAAAATCAAAGCAGGGACACATTTAATGCTTAGAGTAGGTACATAGTGGGTAATCAATGTGATAGGTGGGAATGTTTCTTGAAAAAATTTGAATCAGAACCACTTCTCCAATTTTTTAATTTTCGGGTTTAGTTAGACACCTACCTTCAATAAGAAACCTTCTATTATGATTTTAATAATCTTTTTCAAGAAATTTGAAATGAAATATTTACTTAAATAGAGATCAAACTTTGGGTTCAAAAGGGCTCAAGTTATATGCGAAAAATCTCTTATGCAGGAAATTTACTAGTAGCTAGTTGTAGTTCATATAGACAATCTTAAGTGAATTGGTCATTTTTGGGCTTAATAGTTTGGTTCAAAAAATATATGATATCATAAAATGATACAATGGTGTAAGTTTGATGTAACCTCACTTGAATGCATGAATTCCTAGGCAATGTCAACACGATGAGACGTTGATGTCATTACTGTACACTTGTTAAGAAAATTGAAATGAATTGGTTAAACTCATTTTGTGAAATCTAGTTTAGATGGTGTTAGCCTCGTTTTTCAAACTAGTCAAAATTTAAATTTTTGCATCAAAATATTTTGTTGAGTGGTTCCTAGTAAAAAAATTCTCAATTATACTCAAATATTAAGCTTCTTGTCATTTTTTGTATAAAAAATCTCCATTGTTGAAATCAAAACCCTTATAAGTAGTGGTACAGCCTATTGATATTTTGCAGAACCAGTTTTAAATTTAAAAATGTAAGATATGGAGTAAAAAATTTTTACAGGGACAATCCTAAGACTATTTCATCTAAAGTGAAAAGTTTACAAGTCAAAACACCTTTTGGTTTGGGATATTTTAAAGCTTAAAATTTCCATGGTGATTTATGGAAACAATTAAATTTAAAGTTTCCTAAAATTTGGAGCAAAATGGTTTGAGAGAAATTTGTGGCACCATTATAAACAATGTGGTAAGGCTTCATGAGAAAATATGAATTGAGGAAAAAGTTATGCATTGAACTTCACTTTTTAGGTTGATGGATTTGCCAGACAAATTTGACCGGACTTAAACGTCACACACTTAATCGGCCATTCCAATAACCCATTCTTAGAGTCGATTTTACTTTGCCTTTCCGTTGCCTTCACTTGCCTCTGTTTCCGTTTACCTTAGCAGTTATGTTAACTGCTGCAGTTAGCAGTCAACAGTCAACCACCCAGTTCCCCGCCTTACAACTATAGTTGACTTTCATTATTCTGTTCCTCGTTGCACAATGGAAGTATTTGCTCTTCTATGCGTTGAAAATTTGTTGAGATAATGTATGTAGAATAATGTAGTGCAATTTAGAGAGAAATACATTTGGACATTTAGTATTAAGAATGTATAGTGCATTTGATGGCACCAACTGAGATATCTTTTTTCTCTATGAAAATGAAAATATTAAACTTAAATTGTCTCTACAAATTGCTTATTCTGCAGTTCACAGCTTTGATGAGTCTCCTATATAGATCGATCCACAATAATCTTGGAGATCAAATGTATCACATATGATTTGTACAAAATGACTTTCATAAAATTCATAGGTTAATCAAATTTGAAGAAATAAATTTATTTATATATGAGAGGTTCTCAAGAGTTAAAAAAGTGTAAATATAAGCACATTGTTTAACCAAAAAGAATTTTATTTTGGTGAGGTTAAACTGAAACCTTTCTTTGGGTGAGAATTATTTTCCTAAGCTCTGATAAACTTCATATCTTTGTTTAAGTAGTTTCTAAGCTGCTCTCATCCCTCGACGCCTCTGCGCAACTCCATTTTCACGCTCTTCTCAATTGCAAGGCCTGCCATGATTATAAATATGTTGAAAATGAATTTTTTGAACAGCCTTTAGAACTTCCAAAAAAGTTCAACTAGGAAAGATGAAGCTCGGCTTCTACCTGGCATGCTGGAACAGAGTATAAACATCCATTAAGGTAAGAAGGATACAAGTATATTGTTAGATGTTGTAATTGCAACTACCATGATCAATCCTGCATGCAAATGTAGAAGCACAAACTAGTCGCGCGATGTGTTTGGAGAAATGCCTCACAAAAATGTGGTCTCAGGAAATGTATTTCTTGTGGGGGGTAATACAGAATGGATTTGATGAGAAGGCTTTCGAAAAGCCCAAGAAAATATCTTTGGTAGGTGTAAAGACGAACTCTACAAACGTTAACCAGCGCAACGCCCTCTCAGCCTGCGCCAAAATGGGATCTTTGAATCTGAATATGGATGCCCATCAAAACATAATCGAAGTGGAGGGGTTTTGTCAGATATTATAATTGGAAATGCTGTAATTGCAGCCACCCTAACAGACATGGATGTAAAATGTGGAAGACAGACTATGAATGTGAACTGTTTGACTAAATGCGAGCAGGAAATATGGTTACATGGAGCGCTATGATTGTAGGATAAGAACATAATAGATTTGTTGAAAAGACTACAAAATTCAAGAAAATGCAGAGCATAGTAAGGCACGCGACATGTTTGATAAAATGCCTCAATGGGATGTGATCACATGGACAGCAATTGTTGCTGGACACACATGAAGTGGATGAAGCATTCATTCCCAACAAAGCAGACGATTTCAAGTCTCTTTGTACCCACTTGGTAGTATTGAGGAGAAACTTCTTAGACCTGCAAACAAACTTTCCAAATTTGAAGATAAGGTATTCAAAAGTAAAGGGGGGTGGTATTAATAAAAATATGCCTTTAACAAGTTTGGGTAATATACATTTTGATTCTGATGGTCAGACATGTCTTCAATCAAAACCTAAAACAGGTGTTTCTCTTCAAAATTCCATCACAGAGACTTTTGCGAATAGTCTCACCAGCCTTGTTCACCTCGGCCCAAATATAGACCATGAAAACAACAATCTCCAAAAGAATTAGAGGTTGTTTGGTTAGTTCTTGAGTTATTGGAAGAAGACAATCATTACTTGCCAATGGCATAATGAGATCCACAATTGAATTATTCTAGTTAATACCATTGAAGGTGCAAATGCAACTGATATGTCAGATGGAGGATGTGATAAAGGATGTAGCACCTGTTTATATACAGGTCTTGATCTAGACCAATTCAATCCATTCTTCCTCAAACATGTTCAACATTTCAGAAATTTTCTTAGCTTTTGTGTTACAAGCCCAACTTACATTTATGGCTTGTTCATCCTTATCTCACCATAAAAATATCGTTTCTTGGAACTGAACTCCCCAATTGAAGAAGAAAATTAAAAGAATCTTCCAAATTATTTAATGTGAAGATCATCGATCACAAAGGCCCCAATGTGAAAACATATGCTATCTATTCAGATTTACAACTCATTAAGCAATTGGGTATATGGGCATTTCTTACTTGGAGGTTTATTAAGACTTCTATCTTCTCTGTTTGTGTACACCTTTTATCTTTTCCAAAGTAATATATACACAGTCCCGTTAGTATCTGATTGAGTTGGTTCTCATATCACAAGGTTCATGGAAGAGTTCAAGATGGTCAACAGATGAAGTTGGGGTGTATGTTCTCGAAAGCCAATCTATAAAGGGAATGTTTTAAAGGGCCTCCAAATTTTTTGAAGTGTTCTGATTTTTGTAGTTCTCTTTTTGTAGGGAGCAGAATTGAAAAAAAGAGAGGATTTTATGGTTTTCAGAATTTGTGCGAAGCTGTTTATGGAATTATATTATTTCATGAAGATAAATAAAGATTGTATTTGGTTCATGTGTTCTAGATGTAGTCCTAAGTTATAATTAATGATTTATTGTAGGTTAAATTAGTAATCTCTCTGTATCATCATGGAAGCCATTGGTTATCTGTTGGAGCACATTCAAGTTATACAGTATTTGTAAATAAATATATTCATAATCTTGGTATTTTGGTTTTTGTGCATTGACATAACTTACCTCATAGCGTGTGAGTTTGTATGTCATTTTTAATCATTGTTGCATAAGCATACATTATTGTTCTCATTCATCATATAAATATTGGAATGTATATTATGGTTTTGTGATGAATCTTCTTTATCCAAGTTTATGGAATCCTAGTTAGTATTCTCATGTCTACAAATATCCCAAATTTAGTTATACAAGGGAGCTTCCCCTCTCGAACACAAAGGAAGATCGCTATCCCATAACGATCTCTCCAATTGCTGGAACAATTGTCACCACTCGTA
The DNA here is from genome assembly GCA_007115665.2 of Sequoiadendron giganteum. NCBI lineage: Eukaryota > Viridiplantae > Streptophyta > Pinopsida > Cupressales > Cupressaceae > Sequoiadendron > Sequoiadendron giganteum. Next base: position 131,840,781 of record CM021108.1, on the reverse strand, counting down.
GGGAAAACATGGCCATTTTTGGAGAAATTATCATAGTGAAACACAAGTGAACTGGTTAAATGTGAATTTACTACCCATTTCGTTACAATAGGCATTTGACCTCCACAATTAATTAAATCGGTCCTATAAATGGTTTGTTGTAGAAGAATTTAGGTGAATTAGATGCTTATATCTTATTTAGTAGAATTCAGATGGACACTATTTTTTTGTAAAGAGATACCTTTTTGCAAGACTTTTGAACTAAACTTGCGTAAGGGGAATATAGATCCTAGATTTTAGTAACAATTCAAATGAATTCAAAACAAGATAACAAGACCCACTTACCCATGAAATGTAATTGCAAAGCTTAAGAATCCAAACAAGCAAGGTTAGCATAAACAAATGAAACACAAAATGAATTCAAAAACTACAATCATACCATCCCATGGTTGAGTGTATTTATGTTGAAGATGGATGTTGGATTGCTTGATTCAACATAGAGCATCCATGATTGCAAAAGATTGATAAGGGGATGATTTAAAAACATAAGTATATGTTTGCTTAATTTGCTTCAATAGTCAATATGACATGACCTTTCTATAAATTCTCTAGATGAATTATGAGAAGGATGAAGGTTATTTTATAAATTTATGATTTTCAGATGAACGATCAAGATGCAAGGATGAAAGATCAGGATCAACGGTTCATGTCCGTTGAGAGGAAATAGATTGATCAGATAACTCACTTGATTAATCCAATTAAGGGAATTAATTGGATAATCAGTGGGATTGGATTGAATGATTTAGGGGATTAGAGTAATTGGTGGGATTGGATTGACTAATTGAGAAATCGGTGGAATTAGGAGATTAGATTGAGAAATCAGTGGACATGATTTATTCAATCAAAATATGTGAGGATGATTATTACATTAATAATTAATTAATGTTGAGAGGAACGTGCAAGATGCATTTGAATTAATAAATAAAAGTATATTTATTAATTGACCATGTTGAGTGAATTTGTGGAAATTGAACAATTGATTTAATTATTCAAATTTGGAGAAGGGAAAGTAGCTTAATTAAATAATTAATGATAACAATTAAATTAACTTAGATGAATAATGTATGTTAGTGACATAATTAAATAATTAGTGTTTATTTAATTAAACAGGAGTAATAAGAAATGTTAGTGATGTCATAATGAATTAATTAAAAAATTCAAGACTATTTAATTAATAGAGGAATAAGGTTAAATCAACGATGAATTAATTAAACAATTCCAAATTATTTAATTAATAGAGGGAAATAGGGTTAAATGATGAAAATGATATTAAATGATGCCAATAATGGAAAAATATAGTTTTAGGATATGTGATATGCGTTAATCTATTTTTACATGTCTACATTTTGCCCCTTTTTGACAAAATGTACTTGATGCATTGTTTCACAGGATTCGATGTTCAAATCAAGAAAGAAAAAATTTAATATGCCCCACTGTGCCCCAATAGTTAGCAGAAGGATAATAAGATGCTGAACTACCCCCTCTAGAGAGGTTGGCCGAAAAAAGTACTTTTTTGGCCGGGCTCACGACAATGTTTAAGAATAGGTCTGATGCACAGAGGACAAAAAATTAGGTCCTAGGGGTCATATTTTAAAGTTCAAAGTGATCCAGGGTGCATAAAATTTAACCTAAGAAGGTTTCCAGGGGTAAAATTTAGGGTTTGGGGGGGTAATAGGAAATTAGGGTGAAAACTCCCCTCATTTGCACACTTTGATTTGAGAGATTCTTGACCTCTAGTGATTTCTAGCTGCAAATATCGATTCACGATGCCTCGAGTTCTAGGAGCACCACACAGAGCGGACATGGTCAGGCAGTACTGATGACCAACCAATGCAAGGGCTACGGTACACATGTCTTTAATTTTTTCTTTTGAGTTCATTTCGTCTTGTAATTAATGCTCAAACTTTAGTTTAGGTGATATCATCAATCTTAGGAAAATCACGCTATTGATGCGATATGAATGCTATCACGATTTTAGGATGGACGCTTTTGAAAAAGAAGGCCACTAGTGAAAAATTTAGCTACTATCATTGAGGATGACCACTTCTGAATGACTAGTTTTGAATAATTTGATCATGCGTTAGAAAAAATAGGAAAAATACCACTTTTGCAAAATATAGCCGCTATTGCCACTTAAATAGGCCCACTATGGCCAAAGATAGCCGCTATTGTAAATACAACTTTTATCACCTTAGAAAAAGTGTGCTATTTCCAAGAATAACCGATTTGGTTAGTTTAGTTGTAGATTTATGTTCTCGACTTGATTTTATAGTAAGATTTTGACGTTGTGGGTTGAATACTTATAGGTCATCCTATGTCCTTTATATATGCGAGAGTGGAGACCTCAGTTGATGGATGGCTTAGCTAGTTTTCAAGAGCTAGAGTGAGACTTGATGCTATGGTCTTGCGATACATAGCTTACATGCTAGAGATCAAGGCTCATCGGGCCATGATGACTGCATTAGTTGAGAGATGGAGATCCGAGACTGCCACTTTCCATTTGTCGATAGGAGAGTGTACTATTACTCTTGAGGATGTATGGAAGATCTTAAGGATCCCTATCCATGAAGATTTGATTACATATGATGTCAGGAGACGTACCTTGGCTATGTAGAGATTACTCAGTGTTCAACAACTTTAGGTGGTTGACTCCGAGATTGATTTAGCTCCATTTGTTGATGACACAGACCTAATAGTTATTGTTTTGACAAGATTGATCATTGGTCCCTTGATGCTTGACAGGAGGGCTAAGAGGCTTCCCATTGGCTGGGGTATTGTGATCGAGCAGATGATGGAGCACAACACCATATATGCCTGGGGTTAGTACGTGTTAGCTCATCTTTACAAAGACATGCATGAGGTTGTTTACAAGGGTGGTAGTAGCATATCAGGTGGTGCCAATTTACTTCATTTTTGGGCCTAGGAGAAGATCACCATCACTTGATCATATGGTATGCGAGAGAGAGATGCACATGATCCATATGGCTACAAGTATTCATATTACCTTCATTACACATAGCCAGGGAGATTGTCCTATTGGAGGGCAACATTTGATGACATGAAATATTTTATCTGACAACCATACAAAGATTGTGAGGTTTGGTCAGATGATGAGGATCATTTGGTATACTACAAGTAGAATCAGTATTTGATTAGCTGAATTGATACTATTCTTGAGAGATATCTGCCAGATAGGGTGCTCAAACAATTCGATGAGAGACAAAATTGTTCGATCGAAACTACCATAGAGGAGACTGCATTCAGAGCATTGACACCATTCAAATGGGGATGAGCAGTGAGTCCACATGATACATAAACCACTATAGAGTATGATAGATGGTGGTCACGAAATAGGCCTTTGAGATTTACCATCTCTGTAGGAGGAGCAATTGAAGGCCCAATTCTAGGGGTCAAGAGAGGAGGTGTGGTTGGGCGCTAGTAGGATCAGTAGAGGCTTAGGATTTCCCATGAGAAGTAGCAAAGAGAACAAGATGGACAGGATGATAGCAAGCACGATTAGGGACAACAACAGTAGGTTCCACAGGCTCCTCCCTCTAAGGGAGATCTAACTGCACGGGTTGCTTAGTTGACAACCGAGAGAGATCAGGTTGTTCAGGATCATGACACTAGTACAAAAACATCAATATATGACTAAGAAAACTACTAAAAACTACTTATAAATGACTAGACTTGGTCATGTGACCATTAGTAATTTATTACCAGTTAGTTATAACACGACCAAATTTATGACTAAACCAATTTTAGTCATTTATAGATTATTTTGATGATCGATTTGGTAGTATATTTAATCATTAATTTAGTCACATATATAGTCATATTATTCACTGAGCTTTGTCACATGACCATTAATAGTTTATTTCCAGTCATTATTTAGTCATTTGATCAATTTGGTCATATATTTAGTCATATTTATTCACTGATTTATGTCAACTGGTAGTATATTTAGTCATATTTATTCATTGATTTTTGTCAACTGGTAGTATATTTAGTCATATTTGAGGATTCAAACATAAAACAAAAAAATACACATCATGAATCGTCAATTGCACACAATAAGATAGCCATTGAGAAGGCAAAATCGGTGAACTTTATTAATAAAAGAAAGGTGTTCTAGTTACAACTTAGAAATAGAGTATTACAATTTTATTTTCAGTCACAAGAATGAAAATCTGAGTTACAATATTGCATAGAAATGATTGCAAGAAAGAAAATTCTCCAAAAAACTTTTGCAATGATGAAAACGCATTCTTGGATCCCTTTAATGCCGTGGAATAGAAGAAAAAAGAATCATTTATCTGCCACCATAGTGAATCCATTCTTTTGTCCTCGTCAATTTTGGGTGCATTCACATTTCCATCAACACGACTTAATCTTGCCTCGACCTTAATGTAATTTATAAATTCTCCAATAGGTAGTGAGTTGTTTCTAGTTCTTGCAACATTATATAATCTCTTGTCAAAATTTGTAACTGAATCAATGCCTCTAAATTTGATTGTAGCAATTTCATGTCAAAGCCACTTCTTCCTTAGTTGCTACTAAATTGAAAGAGCCAGCAAATTCACCACAACTATTAGCTGGTTTACTTAATGGATAAATCTCTTTATAAGCGAAATATATAGTAGATTTGTTCATGTTCGGTGTAATCACTGTATGTTCCCAGATATCCATCTTTGTTTCCATTAATTCTTCCAATTTTAGCCTGCCACTTTCCTTTTTGATGGTGTCTGCGATATGTTACAGATTTTGCCATTAGAGTACAAATTTTCCTACAAATGTTTATTGAATAGCCATTTCTATAGCCAAATCAAGATCTCAAAATTCTAAATAAAGATATCAATTTAAATACAGACCTTGTTACTCCACGGTACATTGATGTGCCTCTAGTAAAGCGACTACTCTTATATCAATAGGAGATTATACGTTAGCACCATACATGAAAGTAATCCAGTATAATATCTTAATCAAACTAAATCTAAAACGCTGTCATAGACCTTATGCTGACCCTGCTATATATGAATTTTTTGATGGGTCATTTGAATATGAATAAATTCAAGCTAGGGAAACTCTTCATGTATTTACAATTTTAAGATTTCTATACCAGTGTACCCTTTCTTATTCTAATAGAAATGCATATATGTATTGTCAGTTCTAGAAACAAAAGATCCACCACCATAATTTTAATCTAAAAGACTTCAATGGAAATAATTTTGATACCTTTTGAGATAATTAATATAGTCTATGGTGGTCATCTGTTTCATGACTTCAAGCTCTTCTTTGTATTCAATTATCTACATAAAACATGTCATTTTAACAATATTATGTAAAGGTAGATCATGTGTGCATAATCTAGAACAATAAATAGTGTTATATGCAATACCCAATGTAAAACTCTTACAAGAAAATTTGTTGTACTTTTGTCACCCCAATACTTGAGAGCAACCTTATCATAAGCTCTTGCTGCTTTCAATTCAGTGTCATAGCCAACTATAGGTACATCAACCCTAAAAGTGAAAACTTCAATTCAATCTAGTTCAGCTAACAACTAAATATAAGATGCTAGAGACTAGAGTATCAAATCAGTATTTAAATGCAATTCTTAACAACTTCAGTATACCTACAAAATGATAATGTTCACCCAAATTATACTGTTGAAGATTTCAATGAATGTCCAGATCTGAAGGATGACAAGGTCATACACAAATTGTTTAGCATTAGTATCTGGATAAAGACATCTTAGATCTATAAACAACAAAGAAAATTATCTGCTTTAGAAAAAAATTCATAAAATATGCTAAAAAATACTCTAAATACAAACATTAGGATTCCAAAATCTATTATAACTGCAATGAGGGTTCACATTCCATAGTCTATTATAAGTAGGGTTCTACCATGTATTATAATTATATTTATAATTTTTTGATAAAACTAACTTAATTGCATTGTCTTTTCCTTCAAAGTCTAACAGTCCATTAAGAGGCTCAAGAAAGCTTCTCAACTCTCTATAGAGGCTAGGCATGTTGGAGCCTTCTGCTTTAGATATAATGGCATCTACTTCCATTGAAACTTTTGGTGATGTGTGAACGACTTCCAGGATATAGTTGCAGGTTTCCTTCAGTGTTCGGATCTGGTTTTGTGTGGTGTTGGTCTTTGCTCCTTGAAGTGATGAGGAGAAACCCTTCCCTGCTCTCCCATAAACACTTCAAGAAGTGTCTGTAGGAGAGCAGGTGAAGATGAGATTCCGTCAGTTAAATTGTTGCAAGAAACCTTCAATAAATGACACAAAAATGGTACATAACGCTTGGCAAGCCCATGAATTTGCATGGTGGACTTAACTGCGTTGTCTTTTCCTTCAAAGCATAAAAATCCATTAAGAGGTCCAAGAAAGCTTCTCAGCTCTTTGTAGAGGTTGGCCACGTTTGAGCCTTCCACTTTGGAAATAATGGCATCTGCTTCCATTGAAATTTTTGGTGGTGTGCGAATGACTTCCAGGCTATAGCTGTAGGTTTCCTTTAGTGTTCAGATTTGGTTTTGTGTGGTGTTGGTCTTTTCTCCTTGGAGTGGCGAGGAGAAACCCTTCCCTTCTCTCCCGTAGACACTTCAAGAAGTGTTTGTGAGAGAGCGGGGAAGGAAGGGATGCACCCTTCGAAGGATAGACCTCTCCAAATTCGACAACCTTTTCCATCATACTCCCTGCTTGTGCGAAAATGGGAGCTTTGAAACATGGTATGGACATCCATCAAAGCATGAAGGATAGAGGAATTTTTCCATTTGTTGTAGTTGCAACTGCCTTGGTAGACATGTATGCAAAATATGGAAGCATTGACATGGCATGTGATTTGTTTGGTAGAATGCCTCAAAGAGATGTCATCTCATGGAATGCAATGGTTGTGGGATATGCACAAAATGGATTTGTTGAAAAGGCTTTAGAAACTTTCAAGAAAATGCAATTAGCAAGTGTAAAGCCAAAATCGACAACCTTTGCCAACATACTCCCTGCCTGTGCCAAAATGGGAGCTTTGGAACAGGGTATGGACATCCATCAAAGCATGAAGGATAGAGGAATTTTGTCATTTGTTGTAGTTGCAACTGTCTTGATAGACATGCATGCAAAATGTGGAAGCATTGACAAGGCATGTGAACTATTTGGTAGAATGCCTCAAAGAGATGTCATCTCATGGAATGCAATGGTTGTGGGATATGCACGTGGTTGTCACTTGCTTGGAAAAATATTAATAACTAAACTATCTTACAAATGAGTGGTTGTGCTTTTTCTGCATGAACCTTCTTTCATTGTTATGGTTGCCTATTGGTTGGACAGGTCTAAGTTCCACATTTTTATAAGTTTCATCTTTCTTGAGAATTCTACAAAAAAATCAAAACAGTTGTTCCTTATTGCATGAAAAAGCACTGGATTCAGAAGATATGTAAATGTAAGTGATTGATGGCCACAATCTAGGTAGCCATGTGGCTTTTCTTCTAAAAATATAGTTTATCTAATTTTATGGAAGGAATTGTTACTTAAGATGTGCTCAGATGATCTAAATGCACATGATTATTGTGTTTTAATGCAATATATTTTTGAAAGCTTTTGTTTGAGCTATGCACATGGAGCTATAATTGAATGTCTCCCAAAGAACTAAAATCAACTTTGAGGTATATTTTCTAGGGTTCACACTGCAAGATACCAATCATGTTTTATCATTTATGTTTACTGGATTTTGTTGATCTTTTCATTAAGTCCAATTCTTTCATTGAAGTTTTCAATCATAGAATTTTCATCAAAATTATGATACTCTAAGAGTTCATAGTAGAAAATCATATACCCTCAAATACCTAACAACCATAATAGACCTATTGATAGCTTTCAGAGTCATAAGAATAAATTCATAAGAGAATAGATGCAAGAGCATGAAAAGATAGTGAGATGGAAGGGCAGTTGGTAGAGTTGAAGAATTAGACTTGTAGTGAGAAGGTAGGGAGAACAAAGTAATTCACACTTTTTTGGCATAAAGTAAATCTTACCAGAGGCAAGCATTGTTTACATGGAACTAACAACTTTCAAAGTAGAAGCCCTTGTGAAGTCTTTAACAATCTTAAATATGCCAAAGACTGCTTGCTTCCAATGCCTCCTTATCACCATCAGTTGAGACTTTCTCCAATCAATCAAATCATGAAATCAAGTATCATCCTCTATTCTTGATATGGCTGAACTAGAATCTCCTGCTATCTCAAGTAAAAGTGACTTTTTGAATTGGGAACAACTCTTATATCCAACAACTAAGGGAAGAATCTCAAGCACATGGAAAAATGTCATCTGATTTGAAATTAATCAAATCAAAAGATGATTTCAAGACATAATGGAATAAGGTGACAAAAAATAACTCCACATAACCTACATTTGAGACACTGCAATGCAATGGTTGCCTCAAGCTCAAACATTACAAATTACACATAGTTTAACAAATTGAATCCACAAATGAATAGTTAAGCTAGGAAAAGATTGGATTAATCTGCCCCACTTGTGTTCTACACAAAGGAATATTTTACATTTGAAACACAAATAGAAAATTAAACATAAAACATTAACAAATTTTGGATTGAAATTTGTAACCTCAAATTCCAAGAGAAATTATTGGGTCCACATTCATGTGATCATTTTCTCTAAGACAAGACTCCAATCCAATTCCCTCCTAGAGTCACAAACACGATTATTTATCAACACACACCTTGTAGCTACTTATATATCCCCTAAATGGTATATTCATGTTTACTCTATTTCTCTCCTTCTCTCACATATCATCTTTTGTATTCTTTTACACATACAATATTGTCAATATCCTATGCATTTTATGTTAGTATGATCAATATTCCAGTTAAACACAAAAATTGTGATGAATAAGATACATTTAACATTCCTACTAAATCTTTCCATTAAATTAAATCAAATAATTTTTTTGATAGTAAGCACAAATCAGAAGCATGTAATCCACATTCAGATAACCATTTTTTCCAATATAAGACTCCAAATTATACTTCCTTCTAATGTCATAAACATAATTATTTATCTAAAAACACCTTATAGCTACCTACACATCCCCTAGGTCAATTAAGTATTAAACCACAAATACTAAACAATATGAAGCATGTAATCCATATTGTTTGGCATTTGCATGGTTTCATAATATATTTTTAAATCAATTGTGAATTCCTATTATATATATACCACTTAAGAATCCTTGCTTATTTTCAAATCAATTGTGAATTTTGATTACCATTTATGCATGTTTATGATCATTATTGCTTTGGGTTGAATGGCTTAATGCACAAAGGTTAGCTTTAGCAAATATATTATTCTACTAAATTTTGTCTATGATATGATGTATGTACCAAATGTTCAATGAAGCATTGTACGTGACTGAATTATTGAATTTGAATAACATTTACTATACATCCCTAAACCTTTGAGGTCATGAAAAGTACAAAAATTGATTGGCATTGGATCTAAAAAATAAAAAATAAAATTTCAATTCAAGGTAGAACTAGAGAATGAAAGTAGTTTAATGCAAAGGACACAACGATGTCTTTCTAACAATACATGACACCCCTACAATTCATAAAAGAACATAAAATATGGAATTTGCTCAAATTTTCATTAATTTTATCCATCTATAATGTGTGTTTATCACACAATATATCAATTCAAATCTCATTATTCCCCTAATTGACTTATGCAACTAATCTACAACCAATTCTGTAAGGTGGAGTGGGAATTTTTGTGCCCTATTTTTCCTTATGGATTGACGATCCATGCAGTACACAAGAGATCATAATGAAGTCAATAGCTGTGAGATGATCTTTCTTTGAGTATTTTCTCTCTTAGATTAACCTTCATCCATGAAATAAATACCCAATTAGCATAGTGCAATAGTGATTTACCATCTTTTGGTGCAACCTTTCTATCACTCACCTATAATAAATTTTATAAGATGGAAAAGAGAAAGATGGATGACCCAAAGCTGGTCAGTGAGACTCTAAAAGTACATTAAGTTTTAATAGAGAAATGCCAGGGTAAAGGGACCCTTTTGTAAAAAAGCTCAAGATTATATAGTATATATCAAAAGATAGGGAGATAAATTACAATTTCAGATTCCAACATTGAACAAGTATAGAATCCAAGAATAAGAAACAAAGTTTATAGAATAATTCCAATCATCTTAAACAAAATATTGCCTTAAACAAAAGATCCAAAAGGTCTTTGTTTTAACCATTCTAATTATACCTCTGAAAATTTCAAATATTATAATAAAATGAGTATCTTTATGATTATTTAACAGTAGATCATAATATTAAAATACTGAAAAAGAAAATAGAAGTTACTAGTGAATAAAGGGCTTCTACATTATAGAAAGGTAAATAAGTGCCAAACTATAAAGAAACATAAACCCAAACAATGGGGTAGCCTATAATAGTTAAACATCAAAATTATAATTGCTAAATAAATGTAGTTGTGTAAGGGAAGAAACCCCCAAGGAAGCATGGAACAAGCAAAGATGAAAATGAGAAATCATGATCGGAGATTGACAATGTCATATGTTTTGCAAGGCTTGGGCTAGAAGAACCAACATGATGGAAAACTATCCCAGGTGGTTGTTTTGACCTTGCTTATCACTTAAACACTCACAAATAGATCAGGGGCTCCTTACATGTATTTTTGCCAATTAAAACATGTCAAAATACACATGGGGTGTTTTTATGAACATTGGTCACTTTACATCACTGTTTTCACCCTAGGCATGCCTATGGAAACTTTAGTCACTTAAAACACATTCAATAATGCCATGCATGAACTACACCTTATGGTAGCACTTAAAACCATTTATCACTGATCAAGTGGTTTTTTTGATTGGGTTTGCTACTAAAAATGACTTAGGTACTCTTTTTTTTTTAATATCCCACTGAAAAAACAAGCAAACTGACCTAGGTGTGTATATAGAACATCTTTGTCACTTGATGCTATCCAAAATTGATTATGAAACCACAAATACTAAACAATATGGATTACATGCTTTTGATTTAATACTAAACAATATGAAACCTTACATGCCAAATCTCAAAAGTTGTCTCACTTTTACTTATTGCTTATTCATTTAAGGATGGACTGAGAATCTTCCATTATAGATAAAAACATGTATTTTTTTTTTTATCAATATAATACCCCTGAATGAAAAAATAACCAAACTTGGATGATACCCTATAATTTTTGACTTGCCTATCTTGAACTAGTTTCGACTGACACATGCAATCCTTTTGTTTGATCAAATCATATTGTCATGAATTCCTGAAATATATCAATCAGTTTATGAATAAAATGAATAGATGATAAGATATATATTTGCAGTAGTTTCTGACACAACAAAATATATTTACTATAGTATAATATATCACCAATACCTGCTCATTATCTCCTGGTGATGTGCAATACTATTAATTCTCCCAACAACGACTTTCTGTCTTAGATCAAAGAATTCCAAAGCACCATCTTCTCTACCATAGGCTACCGATCCATGAACTGGGCTAATATTTTAACAGAATGGACTTAACTAATAAATGTCTTGCCAAAAACCATGCTAACAAAAAGCTGAGAGTTGACACTTATAAAAAGATCTTGGCTCAGTTGTAAATCAAAATAAATTCCATTCAATTGATACAAAGATTATTGAAATCATTCCTTACAAACCTTCAGAAAATCACATTGATTGCAATAGAGTGAGTGTTTAGAGGAGCAAGAAAATGACCCTACATCCATAACAAAAAATCACAAAAAATCATGTCTCTGGGATTAGTTTTACTAATTCTAGAGAGTTTTTTACAAAATTTAGAAAACCCAAACTCATGAAAAGCATTCCAAAAGCTCAACAATGGTTAAAACTTAGGTAACACCATGCATACCTGATATTTATGAAGCAGCAATGCAAGTCTATCTTTGTGCACCACGCCATACTCTCTCTCTTTTAAACTGCAATATGTATCTTCATCTGAAATGAAAGTTGTTGATTCCATGCCCGACATGATGAAATTTTCTCCAAAACTTTGTAGCATGCCTCTAGCTTTTAGGAGCTACTTGCCCCTTTGTTGTTGCTTCCATGGAAGACTCCTTCAAACACATATCTTTATTCAAAATGAAAGTTTTTGATTCCATGCCAGGCATGATGAAAGTTTCTCCAAAAACCTAAAACTCCTTATCATGTAGGTGTAATAAAGAAAAAACTAAAACCATTTCCCACTTTGGTGCCTAAGCTTTGGAAATTTTCTATTTTTCAATATCTTTTGATTTTTCCTTCCAAACAAAAATGTGGTTTCTTTTAGCGTTTAAAATTTTAACAATATGCTTTTCAAAAGTGAATTTGTATTTGCATGACTAACTATTTAGTCATTTTTATTTCTATGACTAAATAATATTTTAGTCAATGACCAAATTAGTCATTCATTTACTCATTTATAGACGAGTTACAAAAAATTAGTAGAATTTAGTCATTTTTAGTTGTTGTGACTAAAAGTTTTAGTCACGCAACCTTATTTGCCAAATTCTACTACTGTGATGCTAGAGCTGTTGAGAGAGATGCTGAGATTTCTCGATGACATGCTACTAATGCCTAGGTGGTTATTTTGATTGTAGAGAGGGATAATATTAGAGCTAAGTGAGATTCCCTCTATCAGAAGAGGGATACATTGAGATAGGAGGCGGTAATTGAGAGGTAGCAATATACTGCATTAGAGATTTCTCATGCCTCTTGCATTTCTCGAGATCAGTGGCAGAGAGAGAGGGAGGTGTTGATAGATGAGAGGACCTACTATAGGAATCTCTATGAGGCCATGGTTCCTAGGGCGATGAGACATCCTAGATTCGGGATTCCTGGTAGTGTTACTGGTGCAGAGTCATCAGGTGGGTAGTCCATGGATAGAGTTGCAAGACAACCCTCTCAACCAATCGTGCAGCCTCGGTCATTGCCCGCACACAACCATCACAGGTCACATCATGATGGGGAGCAACCCCCTCCTAGGCAAGATCAACAGGGTTAATATTTCATGACTCGATATTTATGTTATTGTATCAAAGACTTGATGTAGACATGTTTTGTATATACATTCATCAACCCATTTGAGGCCTCCTATATATTTTGTATATTTTGATATCACACATGATATTTGATGATGTATTGGCAATTCACATATTTTGATGATATACGAGATACCATTTTTTGTTGTGGCATATGTGTTATGTGATGCTTATGGATGCTTATATGTATATGATAGATGATTTATAATTATATGCTCATGATTTTGTACTTTTCTAATACATTTATATGATATGGATGTATGGATGATTTATGTATGTATGTCAGATAAAATTATAACGTATGATGTTTTATTATATGATGGACATGATATGTACTGATGAGTTTTGTGGGTGTAGGATGCATGTGGTACTAATTATTTTATGACGTAGGATTCAAATGCTAGTTAGAAGATATGTTAGTAGGTTTTTTAGAAGAAAATTTGACGATCTTGATCTAGTTTCCAAAAATCCATGGATTATGATTATGATGATATGCATTGATGGGATGATTGATGTTGTACATTTGATGATATGTAATTATATGCATTGATGAGTTTTTCTTTTTCTTTCATGGAGGACTAAGTAATTTTCAGCAATCCTTATTGATCTAGCAAATAGACACGATGCACCGGGGTATTAATGACCAAGGTGGCTTTGTATCTATTGTGTGGACTTTGACTCCACAAATAAGGAATATTCCTGCTCATACCAGACATACAAAAACCCTATTAGAGTGTATGGGTGAGAAGTTTCAAAATATTTCAGAGCAATTGCAAAAAAAGGTATGGAGTACCTAATATGCAACCATTTACACGAATTTCCCCGAAATGACTTCCACACACAAAACAAAGCAAGTATTTGTCGTGGTAGTATTGCAAAAATATCCAAAAAATAAAGTAGACAAAAAATCAATGAACAATGCCCCATTCCTTCCTCTCTAAATCCTTATGGACATTCTTGAGAGATCTTGGGAATGCACAACGATAAGATAAATCAAAAATATAAGATCACAAAATATAAACAATGCTGTTGTATCACTTGCCATAGATGTTTTCGGATGTTTATCCATCGATGTTGTCTATTGTAGGAACATTTTATCTATTAAGACATGTGTTAGGATGTTAATGATGGCTCTCAAAAGGTAAGCTAGTTACTACTTAAGCATTGTTTTAGTCTAATGAAGATCTAGTCATTTCATTTCTTTTCTTGAAATTTTTGGGTTTCAATGTTTGCTTTGTTTGTAGATTACATTGTCAAGGTGACAATTGTTTATTATGGATGGACAATTTAATGTGGATATGTGATAACGAAGATAATATTTTTGATATTTTTGAATGTTTTTGCACTTTTTGAGGTTATTTGATGTTGGCTTTGATGTTTTTGAGATATTTAGAGACAATTAGGGGGACCTAAGGGGACTGACCTAGTGCGTCAAGGGCTCATCGATGATAGCATTTTCTACATGATTAACATAGAGACATCCTAGTTCGACTGTATTTAGTAACACTATTTTTGGAGTTTTCTAACTCTTTATGAATGTTTTTTGGATTTTGATAAGATATTTGAATGTTTTTGCATTTTCAACCAAGTTTAAAGACCAAGAGGGACACCTAAAGGGAATGACCTAGTGCCTCAAGGGCTCATTAATGATGGCCTTTCCTACATTCTATATGCAAAGACAATGTGGTTAAATTATTTTTGACTCAATGCAACCATCCTAAGATGACCTACAATGTTTTTGGGATTTTGTGTTTGATGACTTTGTTTTGGATTTTGATGGTTTTCTATATGTTTTTGATTTTGATATCTTTTTAGATGTTTTTGATTTTGTTTTGATAGTTTTTGAAAGTGATGAGATGAAAAAGGATGTAATCCGCTACCAGGTTCATGAGGTTGCTCCTAGTTCAGAATAGGATTATGTTTTATTAGGGATAGATAGATAAACACAGATGGTGGATAGAGATGGTGTAGCAAGGTTCAACACTTGATTAGTTATCAAGCCATGGTTGAGTGCATATTTTATTATGTGATGGATGGAGTGGATGCAATAGTAGATGGATAGTACCGATAGATGAAAATACCAACTTATTCAAACATAGCGCCTGCTTACCAAGTTTTCACTACAATACTAGTCCTAGAAGCGCCACAAGGTGGTTTTCACTTAAAGGGCATTTTTTTTTCTTTACTAATTTTTTTTTTTTCTTCACTTTTTTGCTTGGAATATTTTGATATGCTTAGGTGTAGAACTTCTTGAGATGACAACTATTAAGAGTTTCAGCTAGAGGTTCTCATTTTGACATAGCCAACTGATATTCTCTAGAGTCATAGCTTGCTATAATGATATAGGGACCTAGAAAGTTTGGTTTAAACTTACCTTTCCCATTTGGATTCAGCTAGATTTTTTGATTTTTTCAAGACCAAGTCACCAACCTGAAAGTTCCTATTTTTGATTCTCTTATTGTAGCTTCACTTGAGCTGATTTTGATATGCTTGTAGATGGTTCAATGAACTCAAACATCTTTCATCTAGGATTTCAAGCTCATTGAGTCTAGATACCTAATACTCTTCGTTGCTAACAAGATCCTTCAATCATATTCTCAAGGATGGGATTTTAACCTCTATAGGCAATATTGCTTCGGATCCGTAGACCAAGGAAAAGGGAGTCACACCTATAGGTGTGAGGATGCTAGTTCTATAAGCCCATACGATTGGATTCAACTGTAGGTTCTAATCACAACCATCATCATTAATAGTCTTCTTTAGAATTTTAAGGATGCACTTATTTGATTCTCCAGCCTAGCCATTTCCCTGGGGATAATATGGGGTTGAAAAAAGGTGTTGGATATAGAATCTTGAGCAAAGCTCAAAGACATCTTGGTTCTTAAACGAAGTTCCATTATCTATTATGATAGTCTATGGGATACCATATCGATAGATCAAATAATTGAGAATGAACTTAGCTATTTGTTTCCCTATGATATAAGTTAAAGGAATAGCCTCTATCCACTTTGTAAAGTACTCTGTGGTAGTGATAATGAATATGTGTCCTTTGGATGAGTTCGGTGATATTTTTCCTATTAAGTCAAGTCCCCACTAAGAGAAGATCCATGGGTAGAGATAGGACACAACTCTTGCACTGCACGAGATCTGCATGTTGTTGACATTGATGGCACTTCTTAGAAAAATGAATTTCTTCTTGCTCCAGTGATGGCTAGTAGTACCCTATTTGTAGCAACTTCTGGACTAGGTTAGGTCAACTGGTATGGGACCCACAAACACCTTCATGTACCTCTTGCAAGGTAGTTTGCACTTCTTCCATGTTGAGGCATCAGAGTAACATACCATTGAGGCTTCAAAGATATAAGGTATCTCCAAGGATAGTGAATCAAGAAGTTTAGTGGATAAAGGTTTTGCTTTGATTGGTTGTTAGGTGGGGTGGTATGATTTCATGTTGGATATAGGAAAATGTGTCTTCATACCAAGGTAAGTCATGACCAACAACATCAAACACGAGTTTAGATTCTAGGATATCAAATACTGGTATAATAAATTGTTCCACAAGGAATTTGTATCTAGGAATGTTCTCAAGTATGTCAAGGAGTGAATTAATAATAGCCATAGCATCACCTGCTTTATTGTTAACCCTTGGGATTTGTTCAAAGATGATCTGACCATAAAGTATTACTTGAAGCTATCCACCATTCTCTTGTATGAAATGAGCTTGTCATCTTTAGTTTGGTATTCATCATTGACCTGTCTTATGACCAACTAGGAGTCACCATAGACTTGTACTTCCTTAATTTTCAATTCCATGACCATTTTCAGCCCAGTGATCAGTGCTTCATACTCAACTATATTGTTCATACAGGGGAAGGAAATCTTGTATGCTTTGGGTATATTGTCTCCTTGTGGTGTAAGAAATAAGATATTGACCCTTGAGCTGTGTTGAGTATGGGATCTGTGAAAGTACAAAGTCCAACGGGTTGACTGAGTTGTCAATAGGATGCTCTCGTTTAGAAATTTTGCTGAGTGGTTGATGATCTTTGATAGGTGCTTCTACTAACTGATTTGCTATCATTTGTACCTTGATGGATTTCAAATCCACATATTATATGTCAAATTCGCTAAGTATCATGACCCACTTAGCAATTCTTCTTGTAAGAGATGCCTTTTCTAAGAGATATTTCAAGGGGTCTATCTTAGATATCAACTTTATTTGTCTATTTAACATGTAATGCCTAAGATTTTGTGCTGCAAAGACAACTGATAGACATGCTCGTTCAATGGGTGTATAATTCAACTGATAGCCAACCAAGGTATGAATAATGTAGTAAACTACTCATTCTTTATTATGTTCATCAATTTGTGCTAATAGAGCTCCCAAAGCTACTATTGTTGTGGATACATATAAAATCATTTCTTTATCCTAAATTAGAGGCATTAGTGCAAGGGGAGCAAGCAAATAGTCCTTGTTGAAAATATTGATCACACCTTCCATCCCATTTGAATGCTACATCTTTGTGGAGCAAGTGTGTGAATGGATGACATTTATCTACTAATTATGCAATAAACCTTTTGCTAGACTGAAGATTTCCTTGTAGACTGCAGAACTATTTCAATGTTCTCATGGGAGGCATTTCCAAGATAACCTTGACCTTAGTAGATCCACCTCGATGCCTCTTCTAGATACAATGTACCCAAATAGTTTCCTAGATGTTATGTTAAACATACATTTCTTTGGATTTAGATGCATGTTATACTCCTCTAGTCTATCAAATATCGTAGCTAAGTTGGCCAGGTGTTCATGTCTTTTGATAGATTTAGCCAACAAATCATCTACATAGTTCTTCATGGTGATGTGCAACATGCCATGGAATATAGTGGTCAATGCTCTTTGATATTTGTCTCATGTGTTATTCAAGATGAATGACATGATGTTCCAGCAAAAATTTCCCCAAGCATAGGTAAAATTCATTTTCTGTTGATCCTTAGGGGCTATCTTTATCTAGTTGTACTTGAAAAAGATATCCATTAGTGAAATAATTTCATGACCAATAGTTAGATCCACTATTATGTCGATGTTGGGAAGGGGGAAGTCATTCTTAGAGCATGCCTTGTTAATATCTCTAAATTTTGTACAGATCGGTATCTCCTTGGTGGGTTTTGACACTGGTACGAGGTTGGATACCCACTCAAGATAGTCTATAGGTCTGATGAATCCAACATGCAACAGTTTATGAAGCTCCACCTTGACTAATAGTGCTATTTACAAGTGCATCTTTCAAAGATTTTGTCACCATTCCTTAAATACTTGTAGAACTAGGAGAATGACACATAGAGAGTGAAAAAAAAGAAAAGATTTTGGGTCAACATGGAAGAGACCTAAATATCTCAATGCCTTGTGTCATCCCCAAAAGGAAAACACAAGACAAAATAAAGGATAAATTCTTACGACATATAGAAGAATGTAGGTACAAATAAAGGAATGGACATAAAGACATGTCAAATAGAATGATACGAGGGATCACATTATGCACATGCAATAACACAAAAATAACATAATAAGAAGACAAATAAAATACTAGTAAGGAACATGCAAGTCAACCTATAGTAGGTCATCTACATCCTAATCTTGTTCAATATATGTAGAAGATAGATAAATAGCCAAAGAGACAACAAGTGTTGTACTAGGAACATCACTAGGTTCAACACATGGTGAGTCACTCTTTTTAGGAGGATCATCACGATTGTTATCATATAATCTCATGGAAGAGGAAAACAATAAATTTAGCTCATTATACACTTCCTCATTAATTTTAGTAGTCTCATCATCATCCAAGTTAATCACAACATAAGGTTTAATGATAATATCTATGTTAGGTGCTTGTTCTTGTTATGGTCGAGATATAGGATTTTCTTGTTGTGATAAAGGTGGAGAATCATCATGAATTTCTTGATTTTTTGTTTGATTTTGAGTTGTTGCTTCATCTTTTTATTGTATTAGATGAGCAATAGCACAATGTCTATGCCTACGCTCTCTAGCATTTTGGTTTCTTTTTGTTCGGTTTTCAAGTTACGATTGTGTAGGAGTGATTTTATCAACCATATGTTTCTTTTCTTCCCATAAGGGAGGAACGAAAGGAACCATGGGAGGTTGTTCAACCACTTTCTCTTTAACTTTATAAACTTGTTTGATTTTAGGAGGCACAATGGGACTTATTTGGTTATGTCATGGTCTCTTATATGAAATGGGTGAAGGATTTGTCATAGCTTGTTCTTGGTTACTTGGAAGAGATTTTGGTTCAATCATGGTTTCATCAAGGATGAGAGGCTTAATTGTGGGTTGAGGCATATTGGTAAGGGATAATTTTGCTATGCGCTTTTCCTTAAACTTTTGATAAGATTTGAAAAAGAAGTTCTCACGAGGCCTAATAGGTTCCATAGGTTCAGGCCAAAAGAAATACAATGATAAATTCTAATGGGAAGACACAAGATTAAAGCCATTATGGTGCACAGTAAAGAATATCTCTTTGCCAAATGGAAAATTTAAGCATTTATGTACTACCAACAGGAAACATTTCATGCAACAAATCCATGGGTAGCCTAACTTCACATGAAATTGATCCAACATCGGGATGATGGAGAATGAGACATTCAATTGATTTAGTCCAAATTTTTGAGGAAGAGTTATCAAACCTATCATAGGGAAAAAAACCATTATGTGTTTTGATTCATTCTTTCAGTTGTGCATAAGTATCTTGATAAAGTTCACGCACAAACAATAATTCTTCAGCTATCACATTCTCTACACATATGGGATCAATTAGTATCCCATTAGTAGGATTTTTATTGTTTCTCCTGGCAATGTAAAGAGGACCATTGGGTGCATAGGATTGGTAAAGATTTACAAATTTTTGTTGGGAGGAGCTACAAAATTATTACCTTGATCATTAACACCACCAATTTGAATGTGATTAGAATCAATGAGGTCTTGCACAATATGTTTAAGATTCTTACAACATGTTTTGTATCATGTCAATTTTGTTAGTGATAGCGGTAAAAGACATTTTGTCTATAGTTTGGAGGTAAAGGCTTAGTAGGATTAGGAGCTCTAATAGGAGGTAAGGAAATTAAGTTCTTGTTTAAGAGCTACAACATGATGAAATGAATGGTATTAGGTAGAGGGGTAAATTGTCTATTCCTCTCTCCAAATGTATATGGATTTTTTTCTTTATAATAGCCACTTGGGTGTCGACATGTTGAGTTGGTTGATGGGAATTGAGTTGTATAAATCTGTTATTTGGTTTCTTGAATGATTGGTAGTTGGTTTGAGGCATAGATTTAGATTTTTCAAGATGGTTAGAGAGAGTTTTCACTTCACAACTACTAACTGAATTTCAATAATTGTGAAGGGTTGTACATAATTGTGTGAAGGAGGGAAATTTTATCATCCCAATCTTATCTTGAAGGTTATTTTGCAAATTCTCAATGATCATTTTTTGAAGATAAAGATCAGGAATCCTAATGTCATTTGTGAGCAAAGCAATTGATAAGGGGTGATAAAGTTAGTGACCTTTTTGAATCATCCTTTTTCTTACATTTCATTAAATATGCTAAGCTCATCTTAGGACCCATGTGCACTTGGAAATGACTGAGAAACGAACCAAGTTCATTGAATGAATGTATTAAGTTATTTGGTAAGGAACAAAACCATTCCAAGAAAATGTCTTTCAAGGATCTAGGGAAGAGTTTAGCCAAGAGTTTATCCTAAAAACTAAAGTCACTACATAAGGCTATGTATGCAGAAACATGCCTAACATGATCTCCTTTCCCACCATATTTATGCCTTGTGGCATTTGCGTTCTCAATATCTACAAGGATAATGGGTTTCTTTTGACATATTGTGAAGGATGGCCATTTTGATTTTGATTCAATGTAACAATTTGTTGTTGGAGGGATGAAACACTTTGTAAGAGTTGGTTAAGGATGAGATCATTTTTTTTTGTTTTGAGATGGAGGTGAATATGGTGGAGGTATATATGTATTTGGAGGGCAAGTGAATTGCAAGTTTTTGAGGGGAGATGGGTTAGGAGATATGAGATTTGAATGTATGAAGCTAAAGGGATTCCTAGTGGAAATACCTAAGGTAGTATTGACATTGCTAGTAGGTTTCATAGTTGTAGTAACAGTTGGATTGGTGTATCAGAATAGAGGTCATGGTTATGGAAGGAGGAATTATATTTCCACCTTGAATTTGGGTATATCCCAAAGTTTGAGCACAAATAGTCATTGCAAGGACATGTTTATCAATGATGTGGGATAGGCTACACATAACTTCTATTCCTTTTTCATTATCAATCATTTTCCTCATGCTATCTATGTCAGGAATTATAGTACCAATAATGTATTTAGAACTCACAAAGTTTTGCAATTTTTCTAATTCTTTATAAATTTTCTTAGGTTCTCTTGAGGGACATTAGAAACCATTGATTCAAAATTTGTAACATTAGTTGTTGGTAAGGAGGTCATAGGAAATGAGGTGTCAGGGGTATGGTCCATAGTGGGTTGAATAGTGTCAACACTATGAGTGAAAGAGTTGGAAAACCCAAAATCCACGAGTGATGTATCACAGGATGACTTGAGTCTTCAACTACATCTCACAACAATATTGGCAATATGACACTAGGTTGTGAAGCTCATGCAAGTTTCACCAAACCTAAGGTGCATTGAAAATGGAGAATAGGCACTAGATAAATGCAACAAACACTCGAAAATAGGAATTGTAATGTAAAGGGATAGCAATTTCTAGATTTTAAACAAGATAATGTTCTAATTATACTATGCAAAAACCTAAAAATGATGTCTTTTAATTCCAGTAATATATCTTTGAAATGAACTTGAATTGATCAATTAACCTTATTGTGAATAATTACAAAAAATAGAAATATCTGGAAATTGAAATAGGAACCTGAATACAGAAACTAAGAATGTAGACGAAGGGTTTTTAATGCCCATAAATTCAAAAAAAAAATCCTGATCAGGGACTCATTCACCAATAGGGTGAATGGGTCTTGTGTTAGGGTTTTGAAAAATTAAATTACAAATTTATGAGTTGATGTTTATGC
Organism: Sequoiadendron giganteum; assembly: GCA_007115665.2. Classification (NCBI taxonomy): domain Eukaryota; kingdom Viridiplantae; phylum Streptophyta; class Pinopsida; order Cupressales; family Cupressaceae; genus Sequoiadendron; species Sequoiadendron giganteum. The sequence goes on along the minus strand of CM021108.1, from coordinate 131,818,479 downwards.
TTTCAGTTTCTGGTTGCAAACAGGTAGTACAGTTTTAGATTTCTAGGAAATCATAGCTAAATGCAAGTGTGGAATGATATTTAATGACAAGAAAAAATACCTAATTTGAGATTCAATTTTGTGATTTAAGTGTCTAATCATGTAATGTTATGTAAACACTCTACAAAATGAATGAGATTTTTGAATTTTATAGATTTTAAAGAATGCAAAAATGAAAACCTAAAACATTAAATGAGATGCAAACTAATGTAAGTTAACCACCCCAAATAAGATTCAAATCAATGTAATTCAATGCAAATCCTAGATCTAGGGTTTGAATGGACTCCAAATTTTAGAACTTTGTTGTACAAAGTCAGGTTCACCAAACTGAAATAAAGAAAAATAGGTTAGATAAATTTGAAATGGGGAAAATGGGGGTATGATGGACCTATCCTTCCCTTATTTCATTAGGAAATGAGATCCACACAAAGAATTGACTTACAACCCTTAGGTGAGTCAACTCAATGAGGGAATCTATTGATTTCCTTATGATTGAGGATGGGGCTATAAACCTGAACAACACTTTTGGGAGAAAAACTAAAAATTGAAAATCTACTCAATTATGCCAATTCAAACTTGAAACAACAATTTAAAGCTCAATACTAAAAGAAACATAAAAATTTCTGCAAATCTGAGAAGAGTAGAACATTGTGTACCAGTCACCAAAAGTAAATTTCAGGAGGCAAACTGGGAGGCCAATGGAGCTTTGCTTAGGGATTTTAAACAAATTTTAGAAGCATGTGATTCCAATCTGTATCTTTTGTTTGATCTGGGTTTCAGTGTCAGTAAGTCAAAAATCAGATTTGCAGGTGAGTTTTCATGATTGATGATAAATTTTACAACTTTGACAATTTTTTCAACCTTTCTCTTCAAGAGATCTTCAATCCTTCTTCAACCTAAGATCTGCAACACAAAAAAAAGAGGAAAAATTTGTTTGTTTTTGGTGAATGGGGGTTTGCCTTGGTCAAACCCCGTTTGGGTAATTAAACCTTGAATTGAAATAATGAAACATGAAAGGAATGATGAATGAACAATGATGTGTTGCAACTCACCAAACTCTTGAATAAACCTTTAGAAGTCTGAAATGTTGATCTTGATCTTGCATGAAATGGCTTCAATGGATGTAGATATTGATGTTTGAATCTTGACTTGATCTTTGAAACCTACATCACAATGTCAACTCCAAAAATATGCATGATTTCAAAAGACTTTGACATGATGCTTGAGATCTTGATTGTTGCAATAAATCACTAATAAATCTTCTCTTGAATGCCCTTGATCATTATGATAGCTCTTGTTAAAATTTCATGAATTCTCTCTTGAAAATCTAGATCTCTTAGGATTTTAATTTCATGAAATAACCTTGTATTTATAAGTATGTACAGACCTTAACTTCCCAAAATTTAAACATTACAAGCCGACATTAAAATTTGAATTTAGGGACATTAAAATACTACCAAAAACATAATTTAAATTTAAGTTCAAATGCCCAAGGTTGACCCATTCACCCATGGGCGAATGGGTCCCAGGTCCCTATTCCTTGAACACACATTGCTCAAGGTAAACTGTTATGTGTTGGCATTAATTATTGTCAGTTTTCCCCTTCAAAAAATGTAATTTATTAGGCTTGTATATGTAAAGTAGGGCTTATTAAGGCATTACTAAGTCCAATTTAATTGAGGTACCCAAACAAAGTATGAAAATGTAAATGAGTACATTTTTCTACACTACATGTACCAACCACATGGAAAAATAATCATTCACCCTCCTATAATGTTTCATTGATTTATTTGTTTTTAGCTAAGGATAATGATCATATACCAATAATCTTCTTGGGAAAGTACCAAGCACTCCAACCTTATCCAACCTATTAAAAGTGCCCATGTATACCAATGCATATACTAGATAATACGTCATATAAAATGTCTTATGCTCCCTAAAATTGGTAATTTGGCTGAACAAGATATCATTGATGAAGCTTAGCCAATGATTTTTTTTGTCTTGATTGGATTGTTTCAATATACAGATACATCAATTCCTTGAATATTGCAAAATGAGGTAATCCAAATACTCTACTTAATAAAGTTACGGCATCTCTGATTTCTTCGATAAAATCACTTATGTATCTAGTGTTTTTGATAACTTTGACAATGATTTGTATGGGGTTTTCACCCATTTTATATTATGATCCTTCGCGCATCTTCATCAAAGGCTTTGAATACAATTAGTTCTTCAATAATTTTTACTTAGATGTAGAAATGAATATAAAATAGTTTTTGGATTGCATCTCCACTCAAATATGCATACACTCAACCATCTACCTTAATCTTTCTCATGGCTTCATTAAATTTCTTTATGCATTCTAAATTTTTTTTTGGATAATGCATAGCCACTGAATATGTTGTAGCCTTATTTATTCCATTCAATATAATGCTCTCGACACATTTAGTTGTATCTAGACTCTTCAATATTTGATGGAAATCTATCATATTGGAAAACCCTAAGTCTATATCCATTATTTCTCCATAAGTTGGCTTAATTTGAGAGGGCAAGGAAATTCCTTTAAATCATTCCTTCATCTTGCTAATTATCTTGGTCATTGATCTTTTGAAAACATGAAATGCCTTCCATTGTTGAATGCTAGAGTTTCTTATTCTTCAATTATAAGATTAATTTTTTTTAAGTTATGCCTTCTATTAATCTTCATTTATTTTTAATGAGAAATAATTATAAAATTATATTTTTTCACATGAGATTTTATGAATTCGAAACTTGAATTTTTTCTAGAACAAAATGTTTCACTTGATTCATAGAATTATAGATATTTGAGAAGACATACTTGAAATTTTGTTCCTGTGAATCAAGCCTCTAAATTGAAACCAAAATCATTGTGCAAATGACTTCCTTTTCTCAAGCTCCGTGAGTAACGTCTTCTACAAAATTACCTCTTTGGATTATCATTTACCATTTATTATCTCTTAATTGTCATTCTCTTTATCGTGAATTCACTTTGCAATTGTATTATGGTAAAATTGATTGAATAAAAATAGAAAATCTACTCAATTATGCCAATTCAAACTTGAAACAACAATTTAAAGCTCAATACTAACAAAAAAAATAAAAATCTATAGATCTAAGAAGAGTAGAACACTATGTACCAATCACCAAACGACAATTTTAGGAGGCAGAATGGGACTCATTCGCTCATGGGTGAATGGGTCTTTGCTCAAGTATTTTAAACAACTTTCAAGGGCATCTGATGTCAATATGTATCTTCAATTTGATCTGGGTTTTAGTGTCGGAAAGTTAGAAATCAGATTTGTAGGTGAGTTTTTGTGATTTGATGACAACTTTGATAGTTTTTCAAATCTTGCTCTTCAAGAGATCTTCAATCCTTCTTCAACCTAAGATTTGCAACAAAAACATAATAGGAAAATATTGTTTATTTTTGGTGAATGGGGGTTTTTCTTGGTCAAAATCCGTTTGGATAATTAAACCTTGAATTGAAATAATGAAACATGAAAGGAATGATGAATGGACAATGTTATGTTGCAACTCACCAAACCCTTGAATAAAAATTTGGAAGTTTGAAATGTTGATCTTGATATTGCATGAAATGGATTCAATAGATGTGGATCTTGATGCTTGAATCTTGACTTGATCTTTGAAACCTACATCACAATGTTAGCTCCAAAAATGTGCATGATTGTAAAAGACTTTGACATGATGCTTGAGATCTTGATTGCTGCAATAAATCGCTGATAAATCTACTCTTGAATGCCCTTGATCATAATAATAGCTCCTGTAAAACTTTCATGAATTATCTCTTGATAATCTAGATGTCTTACTATTTGAATTTGATGAAATATCCTTGTATTTATAGGTATGTATCCTTAATTTTCTAAAATTTAAACATTACAATCTGACCTTAAAATTTGAATTTAGGGACATTAAAATACCACCAAAAAAATAGTTTAAATTTAGGTTCAAAGGCCTAGGGTGGACCTATTCGCCCATGGGCTAATGGATCCTAGGTCTTTATTCCTGGAACACACAATTGCTCAAGGTAAAGTGCTATGTGTTGGCATTAATTATTATCAGGTTTCCCCTTCGAAAAATATAATTTATTAGGCTTGTAGATGTAAAATAGGGCTTCTTAAGGCATAAACAATTCTAATTTAATTGAGAGGCCCAAACAAAGTATGAAAATGTAAAGGAGTACATTTTCCTACACTACATGTACCAACCACATGGAAAAAGAATCATTCGCCCTCTTATAATGTTTCATTGATTTCTTCACTTTTAGCTAAAGATAATGATCATATACCAATAATCTTTTTGGGCTAGTACCAAGCAAGTGCTCCAACCTTCTCCAGCCTATTAAAAGTGCCCATGTATACCAATGCATATACTAGATAACACATCATATAAAATGTCTTATGCTCCCCAAAATTGGTAATTTGGCTGAACAAGATATCATTGATGAAGCTTATCCAACAATTTTTTTTTGTCCTAATTGGATTGTTTCAATACACATATACATGGACATTCCTTGAATATTGCAAAATGAGGTAATCCAAATACTCTACTTAATAAAGTTACCATATCTCTTTGATTTCTTTGATAAAATCACTTATGTATCTAGTGTTTTTGATAACTTTGACAATGATTTGTACGGGGTTTTCACCCATTTTATATTAATGATCCTTCGTGCATCTTCATCAAAGGCTTTCAATGCAACTGGTTCTTCAATAATTTTTACTCATATGTAGAAAGGAATATAAAATAGTTTTTGGATTGCATCTCCACTCAAATATGCATACACTCGACCATCTACCTTAATCTTTCTTGTGGCTTCATTAAATTTCGTTATGCATTCTAAAAAATGTTTTGGACAATGCGTAGCCACTGAATATGTTGTAGCCTTATTTATTCCATTCAATATAATTCTCTCGACACATTAGTTCTATCTAGACTCTTCAATATTTGATGGAAATCTATCATATTGGAAAACTCTGTCTATATCCATTATTTCTCCATAAGTTGGCATAATCTGAGAGGGCAAGGAAATTCCTTTAAATTGTTCCTTCATCTTGCTAATTATCTTAATCATTGATCTTGTCAAAATATGAAATACCTTCCATTGTTGAATGCTAGAGTTTCTTATTCTTCAATCGTAAGATTTAAATTTTTTTAAATTATGAAGATTATAAAATTATATTATTTCACACTAGATTTTAGATTGGAAAGGTTTATGTGTGGAATGAATATTTACTAATATGATTCTTCAATATATTCATGTGAAAAGTTCATGAATCTTTCAAAAGAACTTGTTGAATTGTCTTTACATGAAAATTTAAGTGAATTGGATATAAGTTTGAAAAGTGCAGTTCACTTGGAAGTTTGACATCTGCATTCTTAAATTTACTTTATAAACTCTTCGAAAATACAAATTACAACATCTCAAGGAATGTATGGGCATATAAGGATAAAATATTAGCAATCAAAAAATTTGTATGGAGAAATGCATGGGAACCCGCTATATTCAATCACACCTATAAAGGGAAGTTCAGATGGACACCAATCTTTTGTACATGTTAAAAATAGAATATCTTGTCAACAAATATGAATGAACAAAATATTCAATTAAAATAACAAAAAAAGAGAACAAATAAAGCATGGGATCATTAAAGCTACTAAGACTTGTGAGAAAACCTAACTATTGTAAACACAAAATTTTCATGCCTTATCATATATGGATAAACTTTGAAAGGAAACCCTTGCTATTTTTAAATGATACATTGAGTTAAAATGATATTTAGCCAAGAGGCATACCATAATTTGCAATTTAGGAATTTTGGGAATTTTTTCCTTTACCTCCAAAACAAACAAAAGTAAGAGAAAAAGAGGGGTCCTCATTTTGCTAGGAGAAAAATGGGGCATTTTTTGAGACTACAAAACAAGTCTCCCATCCACTAGAAAGGAATTATCAACCTACCAAAAGTTATTGTATATGCTACTTTCAATCTAGGATGTTCATTTTGGGTGAGAATACTTTTTAGGCCATTGATTTTCTAGGTGCTATAGTGTAGTGATTATGTTTTTCCTTCTAGATATGTGGGTGATTTCTGTTGCAAGTATGTTGCCATTGATGTCAACCGTTGGTCATTAATGCCAACACTATGAGGATTGTCAGATATTTCTAGTGTTGGAGTTGTTGTGGTGTTGTCATTAGTGTTGTCATTGTTGTCTTGTATGAAAAGTGTTGCAGTTGCGGTTAGTTCACTTGGTTTCCAAGTGCCTTCGAGAAAAAAATGAATAAAAGAGTGTGCAGTGTGACAAAGGTGTGTTCAGTGTTGTTATCCACATTTCTTCATGATTGAAGATATGCTTGTGTAGTTTGGATATGATGATCAGAGGTGCTCAGAGGTCATATACCAGAGTTTCATATTTTGGATCAAATAAGAGTGGAAGTTGTGTTTGACATAGTGTATGTCTGTGTAGAAGGCTGTTTGTGAGAAATGAGATTGCTGTGCATTTCTCCGTAGTAAGGTTTTTTGTCATGTGGATTCGAGAACATGCTTATATTGTCTATATTTATCTTCCCTTGGAGTTTGTAGTGTTGAGTTTTTCCACAATTTTAGTTCTTATGTTGAAGTTCAGTGGTAGTGCATTTTGATGCACAAGATGAAAGTATTTTTGTTTCAGGTGGTTGCGATAGTGTTGCAAAATATTTTGATGATGTTGGAATATTATGGGATGTTGTGTGGATACTATGAAGTGTTGTTGTGTGGTCCACATGTTGTTTCTAGACTTGGAGAAGCATGTATGTGGTTGCTTGTATTGTTAGTTCAGGTTTGGATGACCTACCACGCTAGCACTATTTGCGGAGGTACCTCATTGATTGTGGAGGTGTTAAGTGGCATGGTGATGTAGATTTGGGTCCTAGTTAACCCTTGGTGTGGCTTTCCTTCACTTATTTCCACCATAGAAGCATTTGGTTCTTACCTATCTTGGTGATGCATGTTTGAGGTGCATATGTTTCACTAAGACTGAGCTAATTAAGATTGTTTAGGTCACAAATGGTATAAATGAAAGGTGAGTTGTTGGAGAAGTGGTGTGGCAAGTGTGAATGATGTGAATGTGATCAAGTTTGGTGATCTGAGTATGAGATTTAACACCTATGATTTTGGATGTAGTGAGCAAAAGGTGTCTACATTCTCAATGTGCTTGAAGTTGCTGGAGGCAGTGAGCCAAAGGATGCAGATGGTGCAAAGTTGCGGTGGTGGATTTTATTATTGATGTGAGATAGTGAATCTCTCTGTAACAATTTCTTCTATTCTTCTTTCTTCTTGATAGTGAGCCACCCGGTAGTGAGCCCTTTATTTTTTTTGGGGAAGTGAGCCTAATTGTATTTGGTGTTGTTATTCATATATATGTGAGTTAATTCTCACTGTGGTTTTTCCCTTCTTAGGATTTTCCTCTGGAATCTCTAGAAGTAGTTCCTATATCCTCTTTGTGTGGAGTATCCTCATGTGTGGGAGAAGAAGAAGAGGGTGAAATAGAAGATGAAGAAGGAACCAAAATATTGTGATCTTTAAGAATTTTTTTCAAATCATGGATTTCCTTCTTATAGCAAAATTGTTCACTATGCCCAATCCCTTTGAAAAAGGTGCATGTGGGTTTCTCCTTCTTGAATTTATCATCTTTAGAAGAGGTGGTGGAAGTCTCACTTTATTTTATCTTAGTCTTGTTCTTTTTCTTCCCTTTCCCCTTAGGTGATGTGGCTATCAATGCATGAGACTTAGAAGTGACATCATGTTTGCTATGTTTTGATTGTTTCCTAGTCAATCTTTCATAAAAGGCCTCAAATGAAGGCATGAAAAATCTATCACCTAACCTATCCATAGTGGAATAAAAGGAAGTGGAAAAATATGAAAACACACCTTTCAGTCTAGAAAAAAACAAAAATATACATTCCTTATCAATTTTATCTTTCCCACAACCCGCTAATTGATCGCAAAGAATTGAACACCAAATAATCCTCAATAATAGGAAATGAATCAGTAGAAAGAGATGTCAATTTTTCTTCTAGTTGTAAAGATCTTACATCACTAATAGAACCAAAGAGATCCTTATATTTATCCCATGCCTATTTAGGTGTAGTGCACTCCTCAATGTGGAAGAATAAGGAATTGAAAGCATATAGCATAATCAAGCCCATCACCTAATCACATTTGTTCCAATGTGCAAATCTCTCATTTTTTCGTGCTAGGAAAATTAGGTTTTTCCTCACTCAAGGTTGACCATAACCCCCTATACCAAAGAAATATTTGCATCCTCACCTTCCATGTGTGATAGTTATGAGGATTAAGAACCTCAAATCTTGATTCTACCATTAGAGCCACAAACACAAATCGAGAATAAAGAAAAATATTTGAAAGAAATTGATTTGAAACTCCCAAAATATGATGCTCTACTGAAAATGAAGCCTCCCTAATCAAATAGACCTTCTCCAAATAGCTATATGTACAAGTAATTAAGTAAATGCCACAAATTGTAAAAACTCAATGGATTGTACCTTGGCTAAATCTAAAAAATAATGCATGGATAGAATGATAGAGCTTTTTATCACCTTTGTAATGCCACTAGAATCTCCAAACTTTGACATTTTGGAAAAAAGATGCGAGCTCAGGAGTCCAAAGGGAAGAATTAACTTCACTTGGAAATAATTTATGGGTATGTGCAAGATCATCATGGAAAAAATAGGCCCTTAAGTGGCAATGAAAATTCAAAAAATCAGAGTTGGGCAACATGATGTAAAAAATTGAATAAGTTATCTATACTATTTCAAAAATATGTAAGAATAGAATCTGTAGTAAATTGATGTAGTTTCTAAACTACTAGGTTTATTTTTTATTTTTTAAAATCTATTTGGTGAAAATTTGAAATTTCAATGCAGTAGTACTTAAATTTCAGGGACAAAATAAGAAGTAGGTATCTGTTTGACCACCCTAACCACAATAAAATGATAATTATTTTTTATAATATTTTATATATAAATAGAGAACTCGTGTCCCAGTGTGATGCATATTTTTTTATAATTTTTTGCCAAGTAAATAATTAATTGTGAATTTTTTATTACAACTTTTAAAATATATAAAAACTCGTATGTCTGACCACCTTAACTTTGTCAAAACTTCATGAAATTCAATTTTTCTTTTTTTAATCCTATAGTATGTGAACCATAGAATGTGACACATGTTTTAGATTCAAAAAATGTGATAACATTTGAAATCTATAGATTTTTTTCAATCAACCTATCAATCAGGACTTTAGTCATATTTCAAATAGAAAATGAATAATAATAATTTATTAAATTCAAAGTAAAGCATAATTTATATTGGTGGAAAGCTAAGAATATCCTTTAAAAACCCTTTTTATTTCATCAATTTTGGGTAAAAAAAAGGTCATCAGCCGCATGGGCCATCATATCACTTACATATCGCCACTTTTTGGCCCATCATGATCCTGCAGATACCCTTATACCTATAGAAAAATATAGAAAAATAATCTCCACCACTGCAAAGTACATAGAACCAACTTTCTATTGATATCTCACTTGCAAAATTTTGATACCCTAGCAAAAAGTTATGCTCCGTTCAAAACATCTACCCTATTTGGGACTTAGCAAGCTAACTAGGTGCAAAAATGTAGCACCTTTGGGCTTTAGCCCTTGGTCTATAATGTGACCTGGTGCATTGTGGGTAGAAAAGAAGGCCCACCACCCTAAGCGGTAGTGGGGTGGTGATAGGTGGCGACAAGTGATGGACATCACTCTATTGGCGCCTTTGATAGGAAAAGCTCTCGGCTAGCAATAAGACCTTGCAGGAAGTTCGTGGTCGGAAGAAAATCGAAAGAGGGTAAAGTAACTTGGTGGGAATGGAGTCAAAAGCTAGTGGGGAATACTCAATGGTCGGCAGCAGGTGGATGAGTGTAGGATCATGGGGGTCTATAACATGCCAATTGTTCAAGCAAGTGAAATTCCTAACTTTACAATTTCAAGTAAATAAACTATGCTTTATAACCATTGCTATAAAAAAATTCTTTTCCAAAAGAGATCAAATGAGCAGAAATGACATAAAAAATTTCAAGTATTGATTTCATCTCCAATATAATATTCCACATATTATAATTTTTCCGAAGATTGTATACAAAATACATACATAGCTCAATGAAGCTTCAAAGAAATAGATACAGATGGTCCAAAAATCTCCTTTCAAATCTTGGTCACCAGATGAGGAAGAGAAGCAACATTCAAGCGCTTTTTTGCCAACCACAGACTCAAATGTGGTCCCCTACAAATGTATCATCTGATAGATGGCCCTACCCTTCAATAAAGAGATTGGTGGAGTAGCCTCATAACTATAACCACTCTGAGCTTAGTGTTGTACCCTACATAACTAGAACTTGTAGACACTACAATCCTAAACTAGGATGCATAAAAGGAACACAATGAATTGATAGTGCAATCAAAGGAAATCACACTAATTTGGCCAAAGTATTCTCACTTAGTACTTCAAGTGATAGTCATCCTATTCACGTACACTACTCTAGCTTGATTTTGATTTAGGCCATTATATTCTATGCATAGGCAATTTCCTTCAATAGGTAATCATTAACCTAAAAAATAACCTATTCCCCTTTTCCCATAACACAATGGTATCTCTACCAATAAAGCATAAGCATAAGTTATCCCCTCCAATGGATATTCTAGTCATAGGTATAACATATGAGCTTTCTAAGTCTACAAATTATCTTTGCATAAAATAACTTAGCAAGCTAAATTCCTATTTCATCAATCCTAGTATATAATACTATTGATGATAAAAAATCACTCCTTAATATGATGTAAGTACAAACATTCATAAGGAAATCATATCAACAAGACTCTTTTCCTTTCCAATAAGAAAATTGATCATTACTCCAAAAAAAACATATAATCATAAAGAGAATATAATCTCATGCCTATTAATCACTTTAATCCAATTGAATCACTGGTTTTTTAGCTTCACACCCTCTTAAAATCAGCTTAGCAACAAATCCCTCTCAATTCCTCTCACTAATGTTTCCTCCCAAGATACCTCTCAGCAAAATAAGAACCTCACAAATAAAATGCAGTGGAATGGAGAAGCATAATTATGCGTAGTAGAAGTGTATCCAAATGACATAAGAGTGCCTCTTATTTATACCCAAAACCATAATCTATAGGCTAGAAACAAGGCCAACGAATTGACACTTCTCAACTCAATTCAATCGAATCAGCTTGATAATCAAAAGGTGGTGAATTCCTATCTCAATAGTCATAAAAAAGAACATCAGGTTGAATCTTTTCTTGCCAAAAACATGTTGAATTATTCATATTTGTACAATTTATAATCTAGAAATCGACTTAAAGGTTTAAGAGACTTCTACTCAATCACTGAGTTCATAATATAGCGTCAACAATTCACCATATTCCCTATCATTTAGCTTGTTGTTTCATAAAAGAATAAGTCAATAATCTTATTGGTTGCATTTTACTTAGCTAACTTGGTCATTTCCAAAGCATTCAACACATAATAAATGAGTTGACTTCCCTTTTTATATCGCTTCTTTTTTCATTTATATTGCATGTTGCTTTGTATAGTACAAAAAACTTTAACTTTATGCTTTATTCATTAAACATAAACTATGTGCAATAGATATAAACTTATGCATTTCCATTACATTTATCAATGTTAATATATGCGGTTTAATCACTTAGCATTGCACTATAGTATGTGTGATCCTAATAAAATGCCAAGTCCTAATGTGAGATGCTAAATAAAAACTAATAATGCAACAAGAGGAAATAACAAGATAAAAGGGCACCTCAATGATTAGCCTAAGAAATAGATAACATGAAAGCAAGATAAACAAATTGATTGTTGTTTATTATACCTTTTATGCTGCTCTTTCCTTGGTTGGCCCTTGATCTTGAAGAGTTGTGTGCTCCTTGGATGACAAGCTATGTTGAATATGCAAAATGATATGCAAAGTGGATGAGGATGTGATGATTATGAGATGAGAGTTCAAATGGAAAATTGACAAGAGTTTGGTAGCAAAAGACTTGATTTCCAAAATGGGAGAAATGAGGGGGTATTTATAGGCTAATTGGAATTCTCTAGAGAATTCGACGATTGAGATTGATCCAACAAGATCAAGATGAAGGGCTATGGTGAGTTGAGGACTTACAAGCCCTCGCATCTTGACATGTGGAATGTGAGATGTCTTAGGTTGGAGTGATGTGGAAATGAGGTGGAGGAGAAGGACAAGAGGTGGAAGAGAAGTACATGAGGTGGATGAAGGACAAGTACCTTTGAGGTACCTTGGGAGATGAGAAGATTTTCTCAAAAAGGAATTTCTTGTCCCCAAATGAGGATGAAAGAGACTTTTGAGAGATTTTAGAATTCCTCAAAAATCTCCATGGGAAAAGGGGAAGTGGTTGGAAGAATAAATGCAAATTAAAAATTTACATTCATTGGAGAGTTTATTGGATAAAAGAAGGTCTCCAAAAAGTTGGAGATTTGTCACATGTGGGTGATGTGACAAGTCCAAGGTTCTAGAAGTCCTTGGCACATGTAAAGTGACAAGTCAAGCCTTCTAGAATCTTGCATGGGGATGGGGAAGACCTTGGAAAGACAAAAGTGAATTAAACATTCACATGGGGAAGAGAGGAGCCTTGGGCAAATAAATGTGAATTAAAAATTCACATGGGAAAGAGAGTCTAGGCTAAAAATGGTAAGTGGGAAGGTTGACCAGAAAAGGTAAACTAAATGTGGCTAATGATTCTGATTAAGGTTGTGCAAACACAGGATTAGGATAATTAATGAGAGATTAGAGGCAAGTGGGAGATTATGGAGGATGTGACACTTAATCAAGATTAAGTGATGCACATCCTAATCACAGATTAATTAATTTAATCTAGATTAAAAGAGGGTTATGGAGAATGTGACAAGGAGAGGGAAAAAGGGGAATTAAAG
>CM021108.1:131785945-131805276 GCA_007115665.2 Sequoiadendron giganteum | reverse complement strand
TTGTTGAATTGTCTTTACATGAAAATTTAAGTGAATTGGATATAAGTTTGAAAAGTGCAGTTCACTTGGAAGTTTGACATCTGCATTCTTAAATTTACTTTATAAACTCTTCGAAAATACAAATTACAACATCTCAAGGAATGTATGGGCATATAAGGATAAAATATTAGCAATCAAAAAATTTGTATGGAGAAATGCATGGGAACCCGCTATATTCAATCACACCTATAAAGGGAAGTTCAGATGGACACCAATCTTTTGTACATGTTAAAAATAGAATATCTTGTCAACAAATATGAATGAACAAAATATTCAATTAAAATAACAAAAAAAGAGAACAAATAAAGCATGGGATCATTAAAGCTACTAAGACTTGTGAGAAAACCTAACTATTGTAAACACAAAATTTTCATGCCTTATCATATATGGATAAACTTTGAAAGGAAACCCTTGCTATTTTTAAATGATACATTGAGTTAAAATGATATTTAGCCAAGAGGCATACCATAATTTGCAATTTAGGAATTTTGGGAATTTTTTCCTTTACCTCCAAAACAAACAAAAGTAAGAGAAAAAGAGGGGTCCTCATTTTGCTAGGAGAAAAATGGGGCATTTTTTGAGACTACAAAACAAGTCTCCCATCCACTAGAAAGGAATTATCAACCTACCAAAAGTTATTGTATATGCTACTTTCAATCTAGGATGTTCATTTTGGGTGAGAATACTTTTTAGGCCATTGATTTTCTAGGTGCTATAGTGTAGTGATTATGTTTTTCCTTCTAGATATGTGGGTGATTTCTGTTGCAAGTATGTTGCCATTGATGTCAACCGTTGGTCATTAATGCCAACACTATGAGGATTGTCAGATATTTCTAGTGTTGGAGTTGTTGTGGTGTTGTCATTAGTGTTGTCATTGTTGTCTTGTATGAAAAGTGTTGCAGTTGCGGTTAGTTCACTTGGTTTCCAAGTGCCTTCGAGAAAAAAATGAATAAAAGAGTGTGCAGTGTGACAAAGGTGTGTTCAGTGTTGTTATCCACATTTCTTCATGATTGAAGATATGCTTGTGTAGTTTGGATATGATGATCAGAGGTGCTCAGAGGTCATATACCAGAGTTTCATATTTTGGATCAAATAAGAGTGGAAGTTGTGTTTGACATAGTGTATGTCTGTGTAGAAGGCTGTTTGTGAGAAATGAGATTGCTGTGCATTTCTCCGTAGTAAGGTTTTTTGTCATGTGGATTCGAGAACATGCTTATATTGTCTATATTTATCTTCCCTTGGAGTTTGTAGTGTTGAGTTTTTCCACAATTTTAGTTCTTATGTTGAAGTTCAGTGGTAGTGCATTTTGATGCACAAGATGAAAGTATTTTTGTTTCAGGTGGTTGCGATAGTGTTGCAAAATATTTTGATGATGTTGGAATATTATGGGATGTTGTGTGGATACTATGAAGTGTTGTTGTGTGGTCCACATGTTGTTTCTAGACTTGGAGAAGCATGTATGTGGTTGCTTGTATTGTTAGTTCAGGTTTGGATGACCTACCACGCTAGCACTATTTGCGGAGGTACCTCATTGATTGTGGAGGTGTTAAGTGGCATGGTGATGTAGATTTGGGTCCTAGTTAACCCTTGGTGTGGCTTTCCTTCACTTATTTCCACCATAGAAGCATTTGGTTCTTACCTATCTTGGTGATGCATGTTTGAGGTGCATATGTTTCACTAAGACTGAGCTAATTAAGATTGTTTAGGTCACAAATGGTATAAATGAAAGGTGAGTTGTTGGAGAAGTGGTGTGGCAAGTGTGAATGATGTGAATGTGATCAAGTTTGGTGATCTGAGTATGAGATTTAACACCTATGATTTTGGATGTAGTGAGCAAAAGGTGTCTACATTCTCAATGTGCTTGAAGTTGCTGGAGGCAGTGAGCCAAAGGATGCAGATGGTGCAAAGTTGCGGTGGTGGATTTTATTATTGATGTGAGATAGTGAATCTCTCTGTAACAATTTCTTCTATTCTTCTTTCTTCTTGATAGTGAGCCACCCGGTAGTGAGCCCTTTATTTTTTTTGGGGAAGTGAGCCTAATTGTATTTGGTGTTGTTATTCATATATATGTGAGTTAATTCTCACTGTGGTTTTTCCCTTCTTAGGATTTTCCTCTGGAATCTCTAGAAGTAGTTCCTATATCCTCTTTGTGTGGAGTATCCTCATGTGTGGGAGAAGAAGAAGAGGGTGAAATAGAAGATGAAGAAGGAACCAAAATATTGTGATCTTTAAGAATTTTTTTCAAATCATGGATTTCCTTCTTATAGCAAAATTGTTCACTATGCCCAATCCCTTTGAAAAAGGTGCATGTGGGTTTCTCCTTCTTGAATTTATCATCTTTAGAAGAGGTGGTGGAAGTCTCACTTTATTTTATCTTAGTCTTGTTCTTTTTCTTCCCTTTCCCCTTAGGTGATGTGGCTATCAATGCATGAGACTTAGAAGTGACATCATGTTTGCTATGTTTTGATTGTTTCCTAGTCAATCTTTCATAAAAGGCCTCAAATGAAGGCATGAAAAATCTATCACCTAACCTATCCATAGTGGAATAAAAGGAAGTGGAAAAATATGAAAACACACCTTTCAGTCTAGAAAAAAACAAAAATATACATTCCTTATCAATTTTATCTTTCCCACAACCCGCTAATTGATCGCAAAGAATTGAACACCAAATAATCCTCAATAATAGGAAATGAATCAGTAGAAAGAGATGTCAATTTTTCTTCTAGTTGTAAAGATCTTACATCACTAATAGAACCAAAGAGATCCTTATATTTATCCCATGCCTATTTAGGTGTAGTGCACTCCTCAATGTGGAAGAATAAGGAATTGAAAGCATATAGCATAATCAAGCCCATCACCTAATCACATTTGTTCCAATGTGCAAATCTCTCATTTTTTCGTGCTAGGAAAATTAGGTTTTTCCTCACTCAAGGTTGACCATAACCCCCTATACCAAAGAAATATTTGCATCCTCACCTTCCATGTGTGATAGTTATGAGGATTAAGAACCTCAAATCTTGATTCTACCATTAGAGCCACAAACACAAATCGAGAATAAAGAAAAATATTTGAAAGAAATTGATTTGAAACTCCCAAAATATGATGCTCTACTGAAAATGAAGCCTCCCTAATCAAATAGACCTTCTCCAAATAGCTATATGTACAAGTAATTAAGTAAATGCCACAAATTGTAAAAACTCAATGGATTGTACCTTGGCTAAATCTAAAAAATAATGCATGGATAGAATGATAGAGCTTTTTATCACCTTTGTAATGCCACTAGAATCTCCAAACTTTGACATTTTGGAAAAAAGATGCGAGCTCAGGAGTCCAAAGGGAAGAATTAACTTCACTTGGAAATAATTTATGGGTATGTGCAAGATCATCATGGAAAAAATAGGCCCTTAAGTGGCAATGAAAATTCAAAAAATCAGAGTTGGGCAACATGATGTAAAAAATTGAATAAGTTATCTATACTATTTCAAAAATATGTAAGAATAGAATCTGTAGTAAATTGATGTAGTTTCTAAACTACTAGGTTTATTTTTTATTTTTTAAAATCTATTTGGTGAAAATTTGAAATTTCAATGCAGTAGTACTTAAATTTCAGGGACAAAATAAGAAGTAGGTATCTGTTTGACCACCCTAACCACAATAAAATGATAATTATTTTTTATAATATTTTATATATAAATAGAGAACTCGTGTCCCAGTGTGATGCATATTTTTTTATAATTTTTTGCCAAGTAAATAATTAATTGTGAATTTTTTATTACAACTTTTAAAATATATAAAAACTCGTATGTCTGACCACCTTAACTTTGTCAAAACTTCATGAAATTCAATTTTTCTTTTTTTAATCCTATAGTATGTGAACCATAGAATGTGACACATGTTTTAGATTCAAAAAATGTGATAACATTTGAAATCTATAGATTTTTTTCAATCAACCTATCAATCAGGACTTTAGTCATATTTCAAATAGAAAATGAATAATAATAATTTATTAAATTCAAAGTAAAGCATAATTTATATTGGTGGAAAGCTAAGAATATCCTTTAAAAACCCTTTTTATTTCATCAATTTTGGGTAAAAAAAAGGTCATCAGCCGCATGGGCCATCATATCACTTACATATCGCCACTTTTTGGCCCATCATGATCCTGCAGATACCCTTATACCTATAGAAAAATATAGAAAAATAATCTCCACCACTGCAAAGTACATAGAACCAACTTTCTATTGATATCTCACTTGCAAAATTTTGATACCCTAGCAAAAAGTTATGCTCCGTTCAAAACATCTACCCTATTTGGGACTTAGCAAGCTAACTAGGTGCAAAAATGTAGCACCTTTGGGCTTTAGCCCTTGGTCTATAATGTGACCTGGTGCATTGTGGGTAGAAAAGAAGGCCCACCACCCTAAGCGGTAGTGGGGTGGTGATAGGTGGCGACAAGTGATGGACATCACTCTATTGGCGCCTTTGATAGGAAAAGCTCTCGGCTAGCAATAAGACCTTGCAGGAAGTTCGTGGTCGGAAGAAAATCGAAAGAGGGTAAAGTAACTTGGTGGGAATGGAGTCAAAAGCTAGTGGGGAATACTCAATGGTCGGCAGCAGGTGGATGAGTGTAGGATCATGGGGGTCTATAACATGCCAATTGTTCAAGCAAGTGAAATTCCTAACTTTACAATTTCAAGTAAATAAACTATGCTTTATAACCATTGCTATAAAAAAATTCTTTTCCAAAAGAGATCAAATGAGCAGAAATGACATAAAAAATTTCAAGTATTGATTTCATCTCCAATATAATATTCCACATATTATAATTTTTCCGAAGATTGTATACAAAATACATACATAGCTCAATGAAGCTTCAAAGAAATAGATACAGATGGTCCAAAAATCTCCTTTCAAATCTTGGTCACCAGATGAGGAAGAGAAGCAACATTCAAGCGCTTTTTTGCCAACCACAGACTCAAATGTGGTCCCCTACAAATGTATCATCTGATAGATGGCCCTACCCTTCAATAAAGAGATTGGTGGAGTAGCCTCATAACTATAACCACTCTGAGCTTAGTGTTGTACCCTACATAACTAGAACTTGTAGACACTACAATCCTAAACTAGGATGCATAAAAGGAACACAATGAATTGATAGTGCAATCAAAGGAAATCACACTAATTTGGCCAAAGTATTCTCACTTAGTACTTCAAGTGATAGTCATCCTATTCACGTACACTACTCTAGCTTGATTTTGATTTAGGCCATTATATTCTATGCATAGGCAATTTCCTTCAATAGGTAATCATTAACCTAAAAAATAACCTATTCCCCTTTTCCCATAACACAATGGTATCTCTACCAATAAAGCATAAGCATAAGTTATCCCCTCCAATGGATATTCTAGTCATAGGTATAACATATGAGCTTTCTAAGTCTACAAATTATCTTTGCATAAAATAACTTAGCAAGCTAAATTCCTATTTCATCAATCCTAGTATATAATACTATTGATGATAAAAAATCACTCCTTAATATGATGTAAGTACAAACATTCATAAGGAAATCATATCAACAAGACTCTTTTCCTTTCCAATAAGAAAATTGATCATTACTCCAAAAAAAACATATAATCATAAAGAGAATATAATCTCATGCCTATTAATCACTTTAATCCAATTGAATCACTGGTTTTTTAGCTTCACACCCTCTTAAAATCAGCTTAGCAACAAATCCCTCTCAATTCCTCTCACTAATGTTTCCTCCCAAGATACCTCTCAGCAAAATAAGAACCTCACAAATAAAATGCAGTGGAATGGAGAAGCATAATTATGCGTAGTAGAAGTGTATCCAAATGACATAAGAGTGCCTCTTATTTATACCCAAAACCATAATCTATAGGCTAGAAACAAGGCCAACGAATTGACACTTCTCAACTCAATTCAATCGAATCAGCTTGATAATCAAAAGGTGGTGAATTCCTATCTCAATAGTCATAAAAAAGAACATCAGGTTGAATCTTTTCTTGCCAAAAACATGTTGAATTATTCATATTTGTACAATTTATAATCTAGAAATCGACTTAAAGGTTTAAGAGACTTCTACTCAATCACTGAGTTCATAATATAGCGTCAACAATTCACCATATTCCCTATCATTTAGCTTGTTGTTTCATAAAAGAATAAGTCAATAATCTTATTGGTTGCATTTTACTTAGCTAACTTGGTCATTTCCAAAGCATTCAACACATAATAAATGAGTTGACTTCCCTTTTTATATCGCTTCTTTTTTCATTTATATTGCATGTTGCTTTGTATAGTACAAAAAACTTTAACTTTATGCTTTATTCATTAAACATAAACTATGTGCAATAGATATAAACTTATGCATTTCCATTACATTTATCAATGTTAATATATGCGGTTTAATCACTTAGCATTGCACTATAGTATGTAGCGCTGGGTGATCCCACAATGCTAGTTTACAATTTCTGGGAGAATCTGATTTTTGCTGAAATCACATATTTTTAGAAAATATAATGATTTAAGCCTTAAGAAGTTCCATTTTAAGGATTCCAATTGCAGAGGGTTTGATCAAACCACCTTAGATGAAACCCCCTTGGATAGAACCCCGCTAGTTTTAAACCATACCTATAACGAAGTCTCCTTTACACTTATCAAAATGCTAATAAAAAACCACTTTTGATTTAATTTTTGGGGGATCAAATGAATTCATTTAAAATTTACTTTTTGTAAGTATGTAGTCCTTATTATAAGCTTCCCAAAAAGTATAATTTTAAATAAATTTAATTTAATTATTATATTTATTTTTTATTTCTTGTGAATGTAGGTTTTTCACCAAAAATCAAGCTCTCTATTTTGCACATGTGGAAAAATAGAAGATAATAATTTTTTTTTGAAAAATATGAGTGCACTAGATATTGAAGTCCTAAATCCATCAATTTTTTTTTGAATTTTGATACATACAAAAAAAGTTGTGTTATACGGTTCGCCTATGTCTGAATTGTAATTGGTTTGACTTCGAAACTTGATTAAGAAAAAAATTTCAATAGAACACTATGAAACCAATTGAAAGCACTAGATATCGTAGTAACAAATCTAAATTCAAAAGAAATAGAATTTTATCCTTCATGGGAAAAACGTTATGTGTTATATGGTGAGCATCACTCCTTAAAAATGGTGTTTACTGGAAAAAACTAGTTTTCAAAGGAGATGGAAAAAGAAGTGCAATCTGATTATAATTTACAAAAATTAAAAAAATTAGAATCTACAGACAAAATGTCACAAATCACTAGTTTGCATCATCTTCAAATTCCTCACGGTTTAGCCGCTATAGGTGTTTGAAAGTGAAGATTTAGTTAGAAAAAATCAGTTCAGTGTCCAACTTGGCCAAAAATTGCAAACTAGTATTGTGGGATCACCCCGCTCTATTCACATTATATTAGTCATAATATTTGTATTCAATAAATCGACCATAATATATCTCTCTCTCTCTATATATATGTACATATGTATATAGTCATTGTTAATAGCATTAAATGCTATTTATATACACATGCATATATACGAATATATATTTGTATATATATATATATTGCTTGACATTAAATTTGTCTAGATAATCCATTTTTTTATTCAAATAAATGAGATCAAGTTAACATTTCATATACAATATCTTATGCATATACCTATCTATATTGATGTATACATACATATACATATATTGACATACTCGTATGGACATTCCCATTTGTCAACGCATACATGTATATCGACATATTCATATATATGTATATATGCATATATCTCATATATATACATTGGATTATACAAGCAACCACATATAAAATTTCTATCTTATCAATAGGTATATATACATTTGATGTATATATATACATGTCTTATTGTCCTTTCGATATCCCCATGCCCATGAGCAATGTGTCCATGAGCATGTGTAGGTACATCTACCTATGTAAATTCTCATGTACGTATTATCTCACCTATATAGGTTATCATCGACATGCACATGTATACATATATGTACATTCTATGTATATATATCTCATCGATTGAATAAAGAAATACAAAGAATAAATCACATGCTTCAAGCTTTTGAGCACAAACCAAGAATTCTCTTAACAAAAATCAAGATCCTTCCTAATGCAAACACATCATACTTAAAGATGACTTACCAATTTCCCAAACTATTACTTGACTCAATCATTCTATAAGTGAGTGTGTGTAAGCTCAGTTAGGTTTCATTACATGTTAGGTACTCAACCATGTTCTTCTCTTGAGTGATACTTACCCTCACTTCTAGATGATTGACTCCGAATCTGCATCCAACTTAGCATATTTTTATAGTATTCATCCATTCATCAAAAACATCATTTGCATTATACATTTCATAGTTTGAATATCAAATTCAATAACCATTATTTTTAGATATCCATTTCATTCTATAACATCAAATAAAATAAACATTCATTCATAATTTTCCAATGATTTTGATAAACAAAGTGCAACCATATGTATTTTTCAATCAGAATTCCAAATACATTCACATATGCAGTAATTTACTCTATCATAGTAATAGTAAATAGGTAAACGCACATGGAAGGTGCAAAAAGTGGCCAAAATTTTAATTTTGAAAGGCTATAATGCAAGCGCATTATGGCTTGGTGTGATCGAGCCTATGGATCAATCACATCGAGCCTATAACACACTCACGTTATAATGCGAGCATGTTATAGTTTATTAAAAAATAAAAATAAAAGATAATCCATTTCATTTCACTTTCACTGTCAAGCTTATTAAAAAAGATAAAAAAGAAAATCCATTTCATTTCATTTTCACTATCATATTTTCTTGCTCGCGGCCAACAAACTTTGCTATTGCGTGCTCGCATTTTGGAAGCATCAAAACTTTCAATTTCTTCATCAAATATTTATAATATTGTCACCAGGATGCCAACATGTCAACGGGGAGGTCGAATAAGTAAGCATTGGTTTTTTGTGAATTTGTTATTAAATAGGTAAATTTAGGTTGTTTTTGATGTTCATTTCTTTAATTTGTAGGAGATGATAATCAACCTGAAAATCCTCCTCAAAATCCTTCTCCTTCTCATGAAAAAACACATGAACAAAATCCTCAAGAACCACAACAACAAAATCCTCCAACAATTCCTCAACACTTGGTACTCAACAAAATTTAATGGGGGAAATAAAAACCAATAAAAAATAGATTGAGGAGTTAATCGCGAGGTTGAATGATCCTATAAGCTCAACCTTGGAAAAAAGCACACTTAAAAATTCACTTCAAGCCATGTTAACACATGTAGATGCAATTGGCGAGTAATTAAGTGGTTGGGAAGATAAGAGGTAAGAGTGTAGGAATATTTATGTAAATAAATTATCATATAAAGAAGTAAAAGATGAAAAAATTACAAAATATGATTTGTGATCATTATTCTCTAACCCACACACAAATCAAACTCTTGACCTTGATAGCAAGAGGTTTCCTATCCATTGGTGCAACCACCAAGGGATTAGGAATAATTTTTGAGATAGGTGGTGGATGGTTTTTGACCATCCACCATGCAACAATAATGATGTACCCCAATATTTCTTGAGGAAACTCTACTACAAGTTCATCCTCAAAAAAATACCCAACTATTTTGATATGAGGGACTTTTAGGGGAGAGGTGGAGGGTCGATGTAGGATAGACCAAGTGCACATCAGGATCCTTAGTGGCAAGGGAGACAATAACTCACTAGGATGGCTTATGAGCACATCGCTATCCATTCTATCATGAAGGAGAGTGCCAAGGTGGATACTCTAAAGTTTATTAGCTCTTTGACCCATAGTATCATCCAACATGCTAGTATTTCAGTACAACACTAGTTAGGGGAGAGTTTGAGGGGTAGGCTTCCACCCCATTCTTGCCAGGTTTTTGGTTCAATCTATACATATGACCCCATAGACAGTCAGGAGGCTGGTGCACATGATACGTCTATAGCTACAAAGTTGACAATGGAAAATGAAATTTTGAATGAGGTTTTCAGTGTTGATACTCAAGTAAATGCTAGCATGTTCATTAAATTAAATTTATTAAATTTCATTTTTGATCAGGGTCACAACTTGTTGATACTAGATACATCGGCCCTCCACCTATTTTTTACTCCACTGCATCTACTACTTAGGTATGCAACTAGTAAAAAATTATAAATATTACATGTGAATAACATTGTTATATGAATGGTATTCTAATATCTAATTTAGGATGTTGAATAGGTTAATACTGGAGGTTTCATGGGAACACCTCCTAGTGCTAGTGGAGTTGTACAAACCTTTACACAAGTAATAGAATAAAGAGTTTAACTAATGAATTGTACTTAATAGATTTGTGTATTTTATATTCATATCGTTGATTACATTGCATTGCACATCTTTCAAACTCAAAGCATTACTTCACAGTGCATAAATAATAACTAGATGTTGATAGATGAAAAAATTTCACTTACAATATAGTTGTTTAGAAAGTCAACATAAGCCATGTGATCCAATTACTTCACATAGCATGAGTAATCACTAGTAGCAATTGGCAATTGTATTTTCTTGTCATGGCATTCCATGAGACCACTTTTTATTGAGGCATTTTTTCAAATAGTTCACTGCCTTGTCTATGCTATGGATGCTTGAAAGAAATATATGAAAGAATAATAGTAAGCAATATCATAGACAGGGAAATGAGTTGTTTGAAAAAATGCCTCAAAGAAATATGGTCTAAACAGGGGTATGAGGCACATTACTAAATTTTAATTTACATTCGTTGTTATAGCTATTAGTTAGTGAAAAATCAAATGATTATTGATTCATAGTTTAATTTCTCTTTGGATGGTTTCTATAGGGATTGAACATGCCACAACATGGGCATGTGAATATTTCCCTCGAGGAGAGTGATCATCTAGTGAAGTAAGTGATTATTTTGTTAAATATATCATTTTTTATAATGTAATTTCTATATATTAATGTATTTACTTGTTATTGTAACAGATAAGGCTTAATCAAGAACTAAACCCTAGGAGGAGCACCAGGACTACTCCTCGACCTCAGAGTAAATGAGTGATAGACTTATCACCATTCAGATGACCAAAAAAAAGGTAAGAGTTTGTTTCAAGAGCTTGGAGGGTAATGAATTTTGATTCCAGAGCCCTTTGTTGTATGCCTATATGCCATTTTTGGACATATTTTGTATTGCATTTATTTGACATTGTATGCCTATATGACATTATTGTAAGCCTATATGGATATTTTGTATATATTTATACTTATATTGATATATATTGATGTATGCCTACATGGCTATTTGGTTAATACAATTTTTTTTTTGATGGTATCCATATTTACCTTATAAAACCACAGTTCAATAGATATGAGTTATGTGTATTCAAGTGTATACTTTACAACTTATGTGTATATTTTGTGACTTACGTGTATTCCAATGTATAGTTTGTGATTTATGTGTTTTCATGCATATACCTTGTATTCATGCATATACTTTGTATTAATGTGTATACTATGTATTCATGTGTATACTTCAAGGATTATGTGTATTTGAGTACTTGTGCTTCACTTATTCACATGTATGCTTCACTTATTCATGTGTATACTTATTAATTGGTTAGCCCTAGCATTTCTCATTTTTGTTCTTCATGGTTTGTCTTGAATATTTATTGATTTATGTTAAAAAACTTTATTAGTTGATGTTAAACAACTTCAATATTTTAAAAAATAATTCACCAACAATTTATCATTTACTTATGTGCTGATTCAATATGGAATCCAAGGAAGAATTTAAAAGGGATAAATCTAGGAGGAGAGGGAAGATAGATATTTATAGTGTAACCTATTGTACCTTATCTATACAAACCTCTAATGGCTTTGCTATTCTGATTTTTACTTTTCATATCCCATTTCACAAGTGGATCATCACTTCTCTCAATTTTTTCCCTTCTCCTATTCTAGACCTATCCTCACCTCCACTTGTGGTATTCTAAAATAAGTTCTAGTTTGTGGTGGGCACCTACTAAGATTCAAGGGAGTAATTATTTTTCCTCTTAGTTGTCTTGGGTGATTTTATTATTTATTGGCTGGTTACAATGTATTTGATAATTAATTTTGTGGAGATGGAACCTCTCATTTTTTGCAGTAGGAGATTTTAGGTAGACTCCTCTTCAATAAGAACTAGAGTTAATTGTTTCTTTTGTTTTCTTTGAAATACTCATTGGAGTGGGGTCACGGTACTTTTAAATGAAATATATGGTCGAGTAGATGCATAGGTTGTGAATTATTCTAGCACCAAATCTACCTATGTAATTAGCTACTTGGCTTGGAAACTTGGAGGTTTTGATTTTTACTCCTTTTTCATTACCAAATGATATTATTGTTACTTCACTTACTTGAATTTGAGGCTTTTTTGGAGTGAAGGAAGAGGTAGGATTGATATGATCCTTCTCATATATTTCATCCCATTTATTACCCAAGGAAAAGTGACTTGGTTTTTCCACCACGTGTCCAACTTCTTGCACATATTTTCGCTAGAGTTACTTATTCTATATTCATGCCAACCTAGCTTCAAAGAATGCATTTTTTAATTATAGGTGATATGCAACAAATATCTTCTAGAATTTTTGATATGATTATGAAGGATTAGGAATAGGGGTTGTTATATCTCATGTATCAACATATATTTATACCTCTTCTTTGGGCTATTTTTAGCTTCTACTTATGGTCGAGGCTCTAGTGTGAACTTATTATTTCATAATTCTCTTTAGCTAGGTGATAAGCCACCATGTGGGCTCATATTTCAATTGACGTAAGATTAGGTTTAGCTATAAATAATTCAATTTTTTTCTAGAATCTTGAAAAATTTCCTCCTTACAACAACCATATTATTGTAAGGGAAAGGATAATAATTAAAAAATGTCTCACCCCTGCTAGACTTGAGGATGATCATACAAGATTTTAAGAGTCATTTAGCCTTCTCATTTTTTATTAGAGAAATAATAGGAATAAGAAAGTTACCTAAATACTAATATTGTTCAATTCAATGTAAGTATGAGATCCACATAGTAATTGGATCATAACCCATTCAAGAATGAAAAGGTTTAGGCTTTTCTCAACTATTTTGACACCCAAAGTTTTTACCACTTTCGTGAAACCATATGCTTTTGGTGTGGTAAACTCAAAATTGTCAACTGTCATGTGAATCTTTCTCTTTTCCTTTGTTTTGCATGCTATAATAAGGCATCGAGTCGGTTGAACGTAGCTCAGAGTGATTCAACATGTTTGGGTGTAAAAGAGGACCATGCCTAGCATAAAAATACCCATACGAATGTGTTGGAACAATTTGTTTGTTCGTATGATTTGTAGAATGAAAGTTGCACCACTTTGCAACTTTACACTACTTGCATTTGACAACTTTTTCCTCAATCGAAAAATTGTTACCATGGGAAAATGCCTCCGAGATAGAAAAAAATAAGAGAGGTTATTGTAGAGGGGCCTAACACAATCTTGTGGCCTTAGACAAAGAGTTTGTAAGAACCACCATTTTCAAGTAATAGCCTATCAAAGATTGGAACTTTTTTGCACTTTGGGCTCTTAAGGGATTGAGCCAATTGAACGTAGCTCAAAGTGATTCAACGTATTTAGGTGTGAAAGAGGACCATTCCTAGCTTGAAAATACCCATCTAGAAATTTTGGAATGGTCCATGTTTTGTTGTATGAGTTGTAGAACAAAAGTTAGACCACTTTGTAACTTTACATTACTTGCATTTGACAACTTTTTCCTCAACTGAAAAAGTCATCACCATGTGAAAACACCTCCAAGATAGAAAAAATTGAGATATTTTATTGTAGAGGGGCCCAACGTGATCTTTTTGCCTTAGACAAAGAGTTTGTAAGCATTACGGTTTCTGAGTAATAACCCGTGAAAGATTGCGGCCTTTTTTCACTTTGGACTCTTAAGGGATCGAGCCGGTTGAATGTAGCTTAGAGTGATTCAACGTGTTTGGGTGCAAAAGAGGACCATTCCTAGTGTAAATGTACCCATCCGAATGTGTTGGAACAATCCATTTGGTTCTATGAGTTGCAAAATGCAACTGCACCAGTTTACAACTTTACACTACTTGCATTTGACAACTTTTTCGTCAAATGAAAAGTCATCACCACAGGAAAACGCCTCTAAGATCAAAAAAACTTAAAGAGGTTATTATAGAGGGACCCAACTCAATCCCGTAGCCTTAGATGGAAAGTTTTTAAGAATCATGGTATTTGAGTAATAGCCCATCAAAGATTGTAGTCATTTTGCACTTTGGACACTTCAAGGATTGGGCAGGTTGAACGTAGCTCAAAGTGATTCAACGTGTTTTCGTGTGAAAGTGAACCATGCCTAGTGTAAATGTACCCATATAAATGTGTTGGAATAGTTCATTTGGTTGTATGAGTTGGAGAACGAAAGTTGCACCACTTTGCAAATTTACATTGCTTGCATTTGATAACTTTTTCCTCAATTGAAAAGTCGTCACCAAAGGAAAATTTCTCCAAGATAGAAAAAAATGAGAGGGTTTATTGTAGAGGGGCCCAATAAAATATTGTGGCCTCAAACAAAGAGTTTATAAGTGTCATAGTTTTCGAGTAATAGCCTGTCAAATATTGCAGCCATTTTGCACTTTGAACTCTTAAGGGATCGAGCTGATTGAACGTAGCTTCAAGTGATTTGGCATGTTTGGGTGTGAAAGATGACCATTCATAGTGTAAAATTACCCATTCAAATGTGTTGGAACAACTTGTTTGGTCATACGAGTTGCAGAACAAAAGTTACACCACTTCGCAACTTTACACTACTTGCATTTGAGAACTTTTTCCTCAACCAAAAAGTTATCACCACGTGAAAACAACTCTAATATAGCAAAAACAAAGAGAGGTTATTATAGAGGGGCCCAACGCAATCCTATAACCTAAAATGAAGATTTTGTAAGCATCACAATTTCCGAGTAATAGCTTGTCAAAGATTGCAACCATTTTACATTTTAGACTTTTCAGGGATCGAGCCAATTGAATGTAGCTCAGAGTGATTTTTGGGTGTGAAAGAGGACCATGTCAAGTGTAAAAATACCCATCTAGATGTGTTGTAATAGTCTATTTGGTCTTATGAGTTGCAGAATGAAAGTTGCACCACTCTGTAACTTTACAGTGCTCGCCTTTGATAACTTTTTCCTCAACTAAAATGTTGTCACCACGGGAAAAAATATCCAAGATAGAAAAAAATGAGAGAGGTTATTGTAGAGGGGCCGAATAAAATCTCATGGCCTTAGATGAAGAGTTTTTAAGCATCATGGTTTTTGAGTAATAGCCCATAAAAGATTGCAGCCATTTTGCACTTTAGACTCTTAAGAGATCGAGCTGGTTGAATGTAGCTCAGAGTGATTCAAAAATTTTTGGGTGAAAAAGA
Organism: Sequoiadendron giganteum; assembly: GCA_007115665.2. Classification (NCBI taxonomy): domain Eukaryota; kingdom Viridiplantae; phylum Streptophyta; class Pinopsida; order Cupressales; family Cupressaceae; genus Sequoiadendron; species Sequoiadendron giganteum. Next base: position 131,789,702 of record CM021108.1, on the reverse strand, counting down.
GGACCATGCATAGCATAAATGTACCCATCCGAATGTGTTGGAAAAATCCTTTTTTTCGTACAAGTTGTAGAATGAAAGTTGCACCACTTTGCAACTTTACACTACTTGCATTTGACAACTTTTACTCAACTGAAAATTTGTCACCACGAGAAATGCCTTTGAGATAGAAAAAACTGAGAGAGATTATTGTAGAGGGGCCTAAAGAAATCCTATAGGCTTAGACAAAGAATTTTTAAGAATCATGGTTTTTAAGTTATAGCCCATCAAATGTTTTAGCTATTTTGCACTTTGGACTCATAAGGGATCGAGCTAGTTGAACGTAGATCAGGTTGATTCTACATGAAGGGATACAAAATCATAACCTACAAAGTGCCTAAGGATTCTTGATATCACATGCGAACGTACATCAACCTTGGAAAAATTCCTTTGAACTTGAATATTAGAGAGCAACATCTTATTTGAAGTTAGCAACAACCATTGACATGCCTTTGAACGTGAATATCCTTGGATTCTAGTTCTTATATAAGCATTGTATTTATTTCCTCCAAATTATAAAAAATTGATACCTCTTGAATTTGTACAGTGGTAAGACTTATACAACCACTAATATTTGCATTGTTTTGGCAATTTAGGAAATGGAATTCTCTTTACAGATCACATACCACTTTGCACAAACATAAAAATGAAAAAATAACTAAAATGAATGCTTATGGACCTAAGGACTACGCTCTTGAATCCTTTTAGACTATCTTTCCTCTTGTAATTGCACTCCCTTTAACTAAGGCCTGCAACCTTTTGTGCAATCTTCGATTAATGACCGTCTTCAAACACCTTCAAGTATGCCCTTAGAACTCTTGTTCTTAAAATCTCATGTCTTTCATGAGATTGCTACCCCTTTTATGACTGTGATCATGCATAAAGTTCGTAAAAAGTAATTGAATTCAAAGGTACTAATAATACTTATGAGGATGAACAATACAATCTAGGTTAGCTCTATGGATCACTCAAGTGTCGATACATAATTCATTAACAAAGAAGTTTTCAAAGAAGAATCACATACACAATTTAGTAACAAGGATTGAAAGGATTTGAAACTAAGCTCAATATGACCACAAGAAACATTAATAAGTTTTTGACATAATACAATGACACACCTAATACTATTATGAATGTACTACATGAATGAAAACACTCAAAAAATAATTACCAGACTACAATCTCAAATATCATGATTAAATGAAATATGAACCCCTACACCTCAATCAACATAATCTAATGTACCTATTGCACCTTTTTTTGATATAGCAACATGAAATAATACAAAATGAAGCATAAATCACCAACAAGAGCATGATATGATTAGACACAAAAAATTAAGAATGAATACACAAGAAATCACATATTTGAAGATAATAAAGCATGACAAAAATTCATACAATATTTCCTATCTATAAGAAGTAGAGCATACCTTTGTCAACATTAGAATCAATTTGAAGTAAAATGTACATGTGAAAAGAAAATAGCTTGGTCAACACTAGAAGGAATTTGATACATCACCATGAAATTGGCAAGGTAGTGGGATTTTTGAAAAAATGGGTCCAAGAAATGGGGTCTCATGGTGATGTACATCACCATGAGACCCCATTTCTTGGATCCATTTTTTCAAACAGCCCACTACCTTTCCAATTTGGTGAAATTGGGAACCTACTAGGCTGTTTGAGAAAAATGGGTCCAAAAAATGGGGTCTCACGGTGATTTATTAGACCCATTTTTTACATCACTATGAGACCCTACTTCTTGGATCCATTTTCTCAAACAACCCACTACATTGCCAATTTCATCAAATTGGCAAGCTAGTGGGTGAAATTGGCAACTTAGTGGGTGAAATTGGCAATGTAGTGGGTTGTTTGAAAAAATGGGTCCAAGAAATGGGGTCTCATGGTGATGTACTAGAACCATTTTTCCAAACAACCCACTACCTTGTCTATGCTACACATTGAACCAGAACATATAATCTGCCCAATATTCATATTTAAAATTTGAACCAAAACATATGTACAAAATTGGAAGCAAAACATATGTAAACTTGAAATATAGAAAGTAAAGGTCTAACTATCAACTAATATTGATGTGCATACTCTAAATTTTAAGACAAATTAATGTGCATGCTTACAAATTAATAAGAACCAATGTGCATACTTACAAATTAATCCAATGAACCATTCAGGTCTACTCTATTGTTTATTGTGTCAAGTATTGCCTCATGGTTAGACTCACGAACCTTCCACAAGGTCTTGTTCAAATGTCTACCCCCATATTTTATCAAATGAAAATTGGATGCCACAACAAGGTTCGAGTAATGAAGAATATTTTGATGCATGCCAAAGTTATGAAACAACCAAACATTAACCCTCTTATGTGGGTACCTTCTAAGCGACATTCTAGTAACAACCATTGAGCATGTAGAGTATTTGATGTTTTCTCCATCTATAACTGGGGTCTCCAATTTATTTTTTTCCTCAACACAATGACACAAGTAATAATCCATTCCCTCTTCATTGTCTTCATCTACGATAATTGAATAAAAATTCCCTACATTGATATGTGCAATAAATCAGATGAAATTAGTCAACATTACAAATATAGTACAAAATAAGATAGCAATAAAAATTTCAAAAACTATACAAGTAGATATATTACGTGGTTGAACTAGATCTGATATGTGGTCAAAGTCAACTGATGATTCCATCTATGTCAGTTTCAATGTCGTCAGAGGTTGATACGAGTGAAGTGGGCTATCATAACTTAACAACTATTTTTCAGCCCAATCCTTTAATGACTCACACTCATTATAGGCTTGAATTGTACATAAAGAACAAAAGCATGCCATCTTCTACATATGGATACTCCATGAACTTGCATTTCAGCTAAGGAAAGAGTGTAGCTCACTTGATCCCATTAGTGTACAACAATCCTTATATGGTGCAATGTTAGTATCATCTATAAATAAATAAAATCTATGAATTGAAGACTTACCTTCATTACCTGGACCCATTGAAGCATTACACCACTCAACAATTGATCTTGCATATGTCAAATTTTCATTGTCTTTATAATTTAACTCTTCTCAAGCTAATGCTCTTTTGAAACATGCTCCTACACCATCATGCTCCCCCTTTCCATTCTCAACCTCACAAAAGTTTCACATATGTTGAACACCTGTAATAGCATACATCCTGCTCAACCAATAGAACCTTTGTGAGTTCTTGAACTATGATGCACAATTATCTGACCATATTATCTACTTACTGTATGCTATACCCCTCTGAGACAAATCATTGTAGAAAAAATGGAAGCAACCTTGCATGAACTCTAGAGAATGTGTGCAATCATCACTAATGTAAAAGTGGTCCTCCTTCAATCCCTTCCTATTATCCTAGATGTACTATCAGTTGCATGAATGCATTCTATGTGCACAGATATAGAAATCGGTGTAGAGTTGTAATATTGTGATTGCACCTCATGCTGTGGCTATAAAGTGTAGTTCTCTACTAAGTCGACCACTAAAACTATGCTACCAACTGGAAAGGTGTCCTTGCATAACTTGAATTGCAAGTCCAACCATCCAGCTCTATGGGTGTGCATTGCATACTCATACACTATACTGTCATGAAATGTAGACATAAAATGATACACTGGAACTTTTTGAATAACAAAATCACACCTTTTTGCTTGATTACCATCTTTTGTATTGTAT
>CM021108.1:131698038-131785845 GCA_007115665.2 Sequoiadendron giganteum | reverse complement strand
TCTCTCTCTCTCTCTCTCTCTCTCTCTCTCTCTCTCTCTCTCTCTCTCAGGTCTCTCCCTCCCTCCCTCTCTCCCACCCTACCGAGACAACTCTCTCTCTTAAAATACTCCCTCCATCTAAAGACAAACATAAATACATATAAGAAAACATACATACATACATACTTACATACATAAAATCATACATAAATGTGTACATACAATCTTACATACATACATATAAGAAGACATACATACATACATGCATACATACATACTTACATACATACATACTTACATACATACATACATACATACATACATACATACATACATACATACATACATATACATACATTGATACATATATACATGCATACATATATATACATACACTAATACATACATAGATATAGGCATAGATACATACCTACAAGCATGGATACATACATACATACATGTCATACAAGAATACATACATACAAACATATAAATATATATACATACATTCAATACACTAGCATTTAACTCAAAGCAATACATAATGTGAGCGCATTATAACATGATTGTGTTATATCTTTCTAGGCATGTCTTGGACATAAATGCAAAAAACATGTCAAAAATCAGAAATAACGTGAGCACGGTTCAACGCGCTCATGTTATTTCTTGCTTTGTGAATCCCCAAAGTTTGGGCTTGGTATTTTATTTGGAATACCAACCCAAAGGCTTGGAGTGCCTTACCAATTCCCAAAGATGTATTTTACAAATTCTACAATATTTCACATAATCGTGTTCATGCTAAGCATCATGTTTGCACGTGTTTCAAGGTCAAACAAATCGAACACCTAGGTAATGTTAGGCTCTCTCTTAGCTATCTAACAATGTGATTTTTTTCACATTTTTACAATGCTAAGCCTTTGATCTATAATTTCTTTTATTTGTCTGTCTTTTTTTTTGGCAAAAACTAGTGTTTGGTATTTTTTTTGTTATAAATTAACTATTCATTAAAAATTTTTAGAAACTTGACTCCACTCTACACATATTAAAAAAATGATTTTCAATTAGTTTTCAAAATTTATAGGGGTAGCACAAACAAAATTTAGTTTTTCAAGAAGTGTCCACTTTGAAAATTAGTAAAAAATCAAATATTCATTAAAAAAATATCAAAAAAATTAGGCATAAACTACATATTATTAGCTAATTTCTCACAAAAGCAATTTTAAAAATACTAAAAAAAAGTTAACATTTTGAGGGAGCCACAAAATTTGCTATGTTATGTTTTTTTGACAAAAACAAAACCAATTTCTATGGCCCCCTCTTTTGAACCCATTGATCTCTACCATTTTAAAAAAAAAATAGTAGATTAGAAAGTAGGCTTAGAGCACTATGATCCTTGTTTTTGTTGCATCTCAAAATTTTGAGTGTAACTATCCTCAATTTCACGTCCAAGGTTAGTATTTCCTGATTTCAGAAAAAAAGTGGCCACTTAAGCCCCCTTTTTGGCCATCCATATTTTTTCATTTACCCCATAATGTGGTGTAACATACTCACCCCTTGTGAATCATCATCCCCAATGATTTTATCTAGCAAAAAAAAATTAAACTAAGAAAAAAAAACATTGTTTTTCAAGCACTTTCAAAAGCATGTAAGACCTGTGTAAATTTTTTCTCTATTTCAGCATAGTCTTCCCAAGTGGCATAATATTTTGCACATTGGTCCCACTAGACTTTGCACTATAGAAATTATCTATTAGGAAAGTGAAGCTTACTTATTCCAAGCACCTTGATAGGCTCGATTATTACCACTTTGAGATCCTATACCTATAAATCATTCCAATCAATTACAAGATTATCTCCTCGTATATACTTCTTTAGGTAAGAAACATGAAAGATGTTATGTATTCGGGTATGAGCTAGTGGCAACACAATTTGGTAAGCTATATGATTCACTTCCTCAAGAACCTCAAAAGCACCTACATAACATGGAGCTAGTTTGGATGAATTCCCAAACTTGATGAAACTCTTATGAGGTTTAACCCTTAACAACAACTTATCACCTACCAAAAATTTTTTGGGTACTCACTTAGCATCTACATAGCTTTTCTACCTATCACTGGCTTTAGCTAGCCTTTTCTTAAAAATTCTAACTTGTTCCTCCATTTTAGCCAACATCTCTATCCCAAGACTCACCCTATCCTCAAGTTTATCCCAACTTATACGGGTTCAAAACTTTCGGCCATACAATCCTTCGAAAGGAGCTATCTTAATTACAAAATTACAGGAATTTTTATAAGAAAATTCCACTAAAGGCAAGTAATCTTCCCACTTCTATTTTTTATCCATGCAATACATTCTTAGGTCTTAGAGTACTTGGTTCGACCTTTCAGTTTGTCCATTCGTTTCCAAATGATTTCTTGCTTATATTTAGTTGAGTCTCTAGTGTAGAAAATAAGGTTTTCCAAAACCTTGAGGTCACATGTGCATCCCTATCCAAGATAATCTTCTTAGGAATTCCGTGCAGTCTAAACACCTCTTGAATGAATTTATGAGCTATGACAAGAGCTCCATCAGTTAGATTGCAAGGTATGAAATGCACTACCTTAGTAAGCTTTTCCACAACCACTATAATGGCATTGTGCTTATTCCTTGACATAGGTAATCCTTGCACAAAGTTGATACTAATGGCTTTCTAGTTACTCTTTGGAATATCATGTGGATAAAAAAATATTGTAGGATGATGATGTTCAAATTTCACCCTTTGACATTCTAAGCATCTAGCCACAAATATACCAATGTCCCCTTTCATCCCTTTCCAAAAATATAATGATCAACCAACATTTTTTTCATGCTGGGATGTCCAGAGTATGGTGCTTTATGAACTTCTTTCCACACAAGATTCCTTAACTCTTCAAATTTAGGTACATACATTCTTCCCTTATACCTTAGAAATTCATTAGGTTCAAAGTGAAATCCCCCATACCTTTCATCTTGTGGATTTATCACGAGTTCTTTCTTAACTTGCATATAGTATTCATCCTCTTTGCATTTCTACAACACTTGGCATTTAAAGTTGGTTTAGATTGTCACTATCGAGGCAATATGTCTCCTACCACTTAAGGGATCGACAAACCAATTTTATTTTCCCTTAATGTAGTTGATATTGAAGTCATAATCAAATATCAACTCCAACCATCTTTGTTGTGCATTCAGATTAGGTTGGGTAAATAGATTTTCTAAATCATGATGATCGGTTTTCATCTCAAAAGGCTTTCCCAACAAGTAATTCCTCCACATCTGCAATGCATGAACCACTACTGCTAACTCCAAATCATTCAAAGCATAATTTTGTTCATAGGGTTTCAAATTCCTTGATTCATAAGCTATTACTTTCCCTTCTTGCATTAAGACTCCACACAAGCCTTCTCCTCATGTACCTATGATAACAATGAAGTTATCATCAAGGTCTCGTACTTTCAAAATTGGAGTAATAGTCAACTTCTCCTTGAGTAGATAAAATGTTACTTTCCGTTTCTCTATCCACTCAATTTTATTTCCTCTCCTATACAAAGAAGTAATTGGAAAGGCTATTCTACAAAAGTTTGTAAAAAAAATTCAATAACATCCTGCCAAACCCATAAAACTTCTTACCTCAGAGAAATTTTTAGGAACTGGCCATTCTAGCATTGCCTTGATTTTGGCTAGATCAACTGAGATATTGTTAGTTGGAATCACATATCCAAGGTTTTGGAAAAACAAGGATAGAAAACTGAGAGGGGGGTGAATCATTTGTCACAACTTATTCAAACTTGTTAAAATTTATTCAACTTATTCTCAGATTTGATGAAAGAACATTAAGCATAAACAATCACCACATCAGAAACACAAAGAACACCAAGATTTTATATGTGGAAACCCTGTTAGGGGAAAAACCATAGTGGATGTTAGTCCACAATATTATACCTTGTTAAAAGTATAGAGATGAATAATGGGAATGCATATGCATTCAAGAACACTACCTAGAGTTCACTGCTCAAAGGAAGACACACTGTCTTACAGGAATATTCAGATAAAAACCATATGAGAAATTAAACTAAGAAAATAGCATCTACCAATGCCTGATTACAGTTCCGGTTAAGCACATAAACACTTCTTCACACTTTGCTCAATTTTCTTCACACTTTTATTTGCAATCGAATGATCTGATCTTTATTCACACATGAAAGAACATTAAGCATAAACAATCACCACATCAGAAACACAAAGAGCACCAAGATTTTATATGTGGAAACCCTGTTAGGGGAAAAACCACGCTGGATGTCATTCCACAATATTATACCTTGTTAAAAGTATAGAGATGAATAATGGGAATGCACATGCATTCGGGAACACTACCTAGAGCTCACTACTCAAAGGAAGACACAATTTATTATAGGAATATTCAGATTAAAACCATATGAGAAATTGAACTAAGAAAATAGCATCTGCCAATGCCTGATTACAGTTTTGGTTAAGCACATAAACACTTCTTCACACTTCGCTCAATCTTCTTCACACTTTGCTTTGCAATCAAATCATCTGATCTTTATTCACACATAGAACTCACACACTTTGCATACATACTTAACACACATATCTCAAATGAATAAATCAATCACTCTTATATATCCGTTACATGGAATTACATTAACAACTTTGTCAGCCAAAAATAAAATAATAGATGAATACAATCTGTCGGCCCAATTCATAAGAAATTCTCAATGCACACCAACCAAAGTCAGTCACAACATAATAGAGACCGCAAAAAAATCCTCAAACATCCCAAACATTCAAAAATCAATCCATGAGGATCCAAAACATGCTACAACCACCATGTCAGCCAAGAACATGAAAAACCCAAACACACAAAGGAAAAATCTCCAATCATGAGCACACCGATCAATGTGAACATGCAACACATATAGAGAACGATCTAGAAACATCCACGGGCATCAAAAATCAATAAATAAGCATCCACAACAATTGAAATTACTAGAATCACATTAACTTCAATTAGGAACACTAACTAAAGCCACAAAAAAATTGTCAGAACACAACTATTCATAACACGATCAAATCTTCACACGGATCTTTGAAACTTCTGGTGGATAAACTAGATACACTCAAAAATAAAACCTTTAATGCACAACTTTTGAATACCAACATACTAAACTTTCCAGCACACTAAACTTCATAGCTTCATAGAAATCCTTCAAAATATTTATAATAATTTTCTCAATATCCTCGAGATATACAACCTTCAAGACACCAATGCTAATAGTGTTGACATCAATGACAACCACATATATGAACCACAACCACAACATACAACAATCTCCCCCTTTGGCATTGATGGTAACACATGATGTAAAAAACACCATCTCCATCAAAGCAAGTCTCAATAAGTTCTAACCCCCCCTTAGGTTCCGATTCTTCTCTCTTGACTTATTCTCTAGCTCTTTTCCCCTTTTCATAAATTTTCACATTATTCTTCTCCCCCTTTGAAATCAATGGAAAAGGTACACATAAGCTTTAAACCACATATCTGAATCATCTGACTACTCCTCCTGAGTAGCACCCACCATAAAATCAATGTTGGGGAGATTGTTGGATGTTGTGGTTGTGCTACTAATATGTGGTTGTCATTGATGTCAACACTATTAGCATTGGTGTCTTGAAGGCTGTATATGTCAAGGATATTGAGAAAATTATAATAAATATGTTGAAGGCTATTTGTGAAGCTGTGAAGTTCAGTGTGTTGGAAAGTTCAATATGTTGGTATTCATAAGTTTCACATTAAAGGGTTTATTGTTGAGTGTATCTAGTTTCTCCACTGGAAGTTTTAGAGATCCACATGAAGATTTGATCATGTTATGAGTAGTTGTGTTCTGAAATTTTTTCTGTGGCTTCAGTTAGTGTTCTTGATTGAAGTTGATGTGATTCTAGTAAGTTTAGTTGTTGCGGATGCTTATCTATTGATTTATGATGCTCGTGGATGTTTCTAGATACACTCAACAATAAACCCTTAATGTCCAACTTTTGAATACCAACATATTAAACTTTCCATCACACTAAAATTCATAGCTTCACAAGCGGCCTTCAACATATTTATTATAATTTTCTCAATATCCTCGACATATACAACCTTCAAGACACCAATGCTAATAGTGTTGACATGAATGGCAACCACATATCAACAACACAACCACAAAATCTAACAAAAGGTGCTACACTTTCTTGTAAAATAAGGTACATTTAGAGAGTTTCCCATACAACTTATGTTCTCTTATTCATTGAAGAACTATCTCCAAATATTTGCAATGATCCTCCTCATTCTTGGAATAAATTAGGATATCATCTAAGAAAACCATAACAAACTTATCTAGGAAATCCATAAACATGTTGTTCATTAGGTTCATAAATTTTTCCAACACATTAGTAAGTCCGAATGGTAGGACTATTAAATCATAATGTTTGTATTTGGTTCTAAAGGTAGTCTTAAAAATTTCTTCATCTTTGATCCTTAATTGGTGGTATCCAGATCGTAGATCAATCTTATAAAACATAGCAGTTCCTCGCATTTGATCAAAATGGTCAGTAATGCTTGGAAATGGATACTTGTTCTTTATCATAGCTTTGTTAAGCATTTGATAATCTATGCACAAGTGTAGTGCGCCATCCTTCTTCTTCAAGAAGATCACTAGCACTCCCCAAGTTGAAAAACTGGGTCTTATCAATCCCTTAGATAACGATTCATCTAGTTGTGCCTTAAGCTCCATTAAATCAGCTGTAGTCATCCTATAAGGCACTTTGGAAATAGGTTCTGATCCTGACACTATATCAATGGAGAAATCGAATATATTTTTGGGTTGTAGTCTAGGTAGTTCCTATGGAAACACATCCACAAACTTTCATAAGATGGTATCTTTCCATATCCATCTCCCTAGTTTTCATCATTTCACCATCTTCTATCTCCTGGTGGTCTTGTGACTTATAGTTGACAAAGCCATCTTGAGAAATGAATTCCTTACATTCCTCAAACTTTTCCATCTTCACTACAAAGAGCTTGCATCCTTTCTTCTTAGTGCTATGCAATTTCATGGAGGAAATTTGATGCAACTTGACTTCTCTAGGTATCCCTTGCAACATTACTTGGTTACCTAGATCATCCAAGCACTCTATAATTTTGGCATGATAGTCTACCTTGGCTCTATTCTTCCAAAGCCAGTTCACTCATAGGATAACATCATGGGATCTAAGGGTGCTACATAGAGGTTTACCCCCATAAAGAAACAAGGAAGTTCAATCGTAGCTTCAAACAAGCATTTTCCCACCATTTCTCTTCTCTGGTTTGCATATTCTACAACCCATGACTTTTCCATATAACCACATTTCCTAGATATTTGTTTTTCTATTCTAGGTGAAGAAAAGTTTTTAGTAGCTCCAATATCTATAGCTATGGAAATAGGTAAACCAAATAAAATACCTATAGTCTCCACTGGAGTAATTTGATACTCCGCTTGATGATTGTCTTGCAAAAATCATGAATCTTCTATTAGAATGTCATTTGTTGCGAAGAAACTAGGCTTCCATAAGATCGTGAACTAGAAGGATTATAAGGATAGTTTATAGGAAAGTGGTCTCCACCACATGTGAAGCATCTTGTTGATGGTCCTTTCTTCCTTGTAGGTTCACTAGGTCTACTAGCATTACCTCCAACACTATTGACATTATTGCCATTAAAATTAATCCTTCTGTATTCCTTCCTTATTTCTCTTTCATTATTTTGGGGTCCCTTATCCCCTTTCTTCTAATAATTATCCACTCGATAAAACTTATTTGGAGTCGATTTAGCTTGGGCTCCTCTGAACTTCTTATGATTTTTATTCTCTTGGTGGATGGAGATGGCTTTGAGCTTCTGATCTTGCTTAACAACCTTCTCATAAACTAGGTCTATAGTGGCTAGACCATGAACATCTACTTCGCCACCAATCTGGCTATTAATTCCCATAATAAATTTCCTAACGTGGATACATTCATCCTTCTGATACATTGATAAATAACATAACAGATAGCTAAATTTTTCCTAGTACTCATTTATTGACATCTCTCCCTGTTTTAGGTTTTGAAAATTAGTGATTTTTTGGTTGTAAAAGAGTTGGGGTTGCCATCTTTTTTGGAATATTGCCACAAAATCGTTCCATGTAAGTTTCAAAGAACTAAGTTTGAGTTCCATTTTCTTGTTCATCCACTAGTTAGAGGCTTCTCCTGCTAATTGATAGGCTCCCCATACTACTTTTGTGACCTCACAATAGTTTTTGATCTTGAAATATCTTTCCATCTGAATTAACCATGCCTCAACTTCTTCCTCGCTGGTGCTACTTTCAAATTTTTGTGGGGTTATTTTCCTCATAGTAGCCAAATGATTCCTACTAGTTCCTTCAAATTGAGAGTGGTATTTCTAATTTTCATGTTCGTGGGTCTGAATATGATCATGAGAATTCTCTCCCTCATCTTCATTGATAGAGACTTCTTCATTAATCAAAACTTCTTGTTCTACTCTATCTTTTTCCTTTACTTCTTGCTCAAGATTTCCCAACCTTGCATTGGTTTCATGAATGATAGCCAAAATTTGATCTGATTTGGCTTCAACACCCTCCGCACCTTGTCTGACTTCTTGAATCCCTCCAGATTAGTCATTTTTCTCACCATTCTTTGCAAGAAAAGGGTTATAATTGAAGTTTCATCTTTATTAGATTCAATCATGTTCTTACTATCTTATGGAAAACATTTAAATGATCATTCATTCACACATAAAATAAATTTCTTACAAGCTTTGAGAACAAGATTTTGGTAAAAACATGATTTTCATTTATTCACAAGGATCTCAATATCCTTTCAATTTACATAGAGTGACTATTCAAATATTCAAGTGGAGAGTATCCCTCAGATTCACTCTCAAAAACATAACTCAATGGGGTATACCCCTCATATTTTTGTTCATCTCTCATTTGGTCATATCTATCCCAAAAGGGTTAGTAACCTTCAGATTTATCATCTAATACATAGTTATGGGGATATAACACCCTGATTCATTACTTGACGAAATTACAATCACTTCCGACATAGAAAAGACTCTAGGGTCTCTAAATATGAATGCTGGACTAAAAATCCCTTCCAAAGGCATATCCTTGGAAACTGACAAGCTATCAGACTTTGCTGGTGAAACTGGAGGTAAATAGTTAAAATTGGCCTCCTCCTTCATCCTTATTTTTACTTGACTAATCTAAGAAAGAGTGTGATTTTTAGTCTTAGTATCGCTTAACTAGAAAAAATATTCATAGTTGGTTCCCTCTATCCTATGAACAATAGTTTCTTTTTCCTTCTTGGCTTTTAGGTAGCGCTCATTCTTGATTACCGACTTTCTTGTAGTTAACCTGAGATGCACCATTTTGGCATAAGAATTTATAAAAAATAGTCTCATTCAATGCTGAATAGAAATTATGGCGAGCTCATAGGTCCTAGAGCTAAACTTGGTAGCTTTGATACCACATGTAACATGCAAATTGTTCATGCAAGAAAATTTCCCATTTTCACTTTCAAGTAAATAAACTATGTTTCATAACCAAATTTCTATAAAAAAATTATTTTCCAAAAGAGATCAAATGAGCATAAATGGCATAACAAATTCTAAGTATTGATTTTATTTCCAATATAATATTCCATATATTACAATTTTTCTAAAGATTGTGTACAAAATACATACATAACTCAACTAAGCTTCAAAGAAATAGATATAGATGGTCCAAGAATCTCCTTTCAAATCTTGATCGCCAGCTAAGGAGGAGAAGCATCATTCAAGCACTTTTTGGCCAACAATGGACTCAAATGCGATCCCCTGCACATCTATCATTTGATAGATGGCCCTACCATTTTACTCGAAGAGATTGGTGGAGTAACCTCATAACTATGATCACTTTGATCTTAGTATTGTACCCTACATAACTATAACTTGTGACGCTACAGTCTTGAACTGGCATGCATAAAAGGAACACGGTGAATTGATAGTGCAACCAAAGGAAATCACACTACTTTGGCCAAGGTATTCTCACTCAGTACTTTGAGTGATAGTCATCCTATTCACATATGTCACTACTCTAGCTTGATTTGACTTTAGGCCATTATATTCTATGCATAGGTAATTTCCTTTAATAGGTAGTCATTAATATAAAAAATAACCTATTCCACTTTTCCCATAAAACAATGGTATCTCTACCAATAAATCATAAGCACAAGTTATCCCCTTCAATGGATATTCTAATCCTAGGTATAACATATGAGATTTCTAAGTTTACAAATTAACTTTGCATAAAATAACTTAACAAGATATTCCCATTGCATCAATCCTAGTATATAATACTATTGATGATAAACAATCACTCCTTAATATGGAGTAAGTACAAACACTCATAAGGAAATCATATCAACAAGACTCTTTTCATTTCCAATAAGCAAATGGATCATTACTTCAAAAAAAACATATCGAACATTTAATATTTCACTAAAATAGGTAAACATAAAGAGAATAGAATCTCATGCCTATTAATTTCTTTAATCCAATTGACTCACTAGTTCTTTAGCTTGGATCCCTCTTAAAATCAGCTTAGCAACAAATCCCTCTCAATTCCTCTTACTAATTTTTCTTCACAAAATACCTCTCAACACAATAAGAACATCACAAAAAAAATGTAGTAGAATGGAGAAGCGTAATTATGTGTAATAAAAGTGTATCCAAATGAGGTAAGAGTGCCTCTTATTTATACCCAAAAACCAACATATACATGTTAGAAACAAGGCCGATGAATTGACACTTTTCAACTCAATTCAATCGACTCATATTGATTATCAAAAGGTGGAGAATTCCTATCTCAATACTCATAAAAAAGAACAACAGGTTAACCCTTTTCTTGCCAACAACATGTTGACCGATTCATATTTGCACATGTTCTAATCTAGAAATCAACTTACAGGTTTAAGAGACTTCTACTCAATCACCGAGTTCATAATATATCACCAACAATTCACCATATTCCCTATCATTAAGCTTGTTGTTTCACAGAAGAATAAGTCAATACTCTTATTGGCTGCATTTTACTTAGCCAACTTGGTCATTTCCAAAGCATTCAACATAGAAGAAATGAGTCAACTTCTCTTTTTATATCACCTCTTTGCTCATTTAAATTGCATGTTGCTTTGTATAGTGCATAATACTTTAAATTTATGCTTTATTTATTAAACATAAACTATGAGCAACAGATATAAACTTATACATTTCCATCACTTTTATCATTGCTAATATATATATGTATGTATGTATTGATGGTGCAGTTAAAGAAAATCACACTACTTTGGCCAAAGTATTCTCACTCAACACTTTGAGTGATAGTCATTCTATTCACATACACTACTCTAGATTGATTTGACTTTAGGCCATTATATTCTATGCATAGGTAATTTCCTGCAACAGGTAATCATTAACCTTAGAAATAACATATTCCCCTTTTCCCACAAAGCAATGGTATCTCTACCAATAAATCATAAGCATAAGTTATCCCCTTCAATGGATATTCTAATCTCAGGTATAACATATGAGCTTTCCAAATCTACAAACTAAATTTTCATAAAATAACTTAACAAGCTATTCTCGTTTCATCAATCCTAGTATATAATACTATCGACGAGAAATAATCACTCCTTAATATGGAGTAAGTACAAAAACTCATAAGGAAATCATATCAACAAGACTCTTTTCTTTTCCAATAAGAAAATGGATCATTACTCCAAACAAAAAATATAAGATATTTAATCTTTCACTAAAATAGATAAACATAAAGAGAATAGAATCTCATGCTTGTTAATTGCTTTAATCCAATTGAATCACTCATTCTTTAGCTTGGTCCCCTCTGAAAATTAGCTTAGCAATAAATCCCTCTCGATTCCTCTCACTAATGTTTCCTCACAAAATACCTCTCAATGAAATAAGAACCTCACAAATTAAATGTAGCAAAATGGAGAAGCGTAATTATGCATAGTAGAAGTGTATCCAAATGAGGTAAGAGTTCCTCTTATTTATACCCAAAAAACAACATCTACAAGCTGAAAAAAGGGCCAACGAATTGACACTTCTCAACTCAATTCAATCAACCCAACTTGATAATCAAAAGGTGGAGAATTCCTATCTCAATACTCATAAAAAAGAAAAAGTTGACTCTTTTCTTGCCAACAACATGTTGAGTGATTCATATTTGCACATGTTCTAATCTAGAAATTGACTTACAAGTTTAAGAGACTTCTACTCAATCACTGAGTTTGTAATATGGTGCCAACAATTCACCATATTCCCTATCATTTAGCTTGCTGTTTCACAGAAGAATAAGTCAATACTCTTATTTATTTCATTTTACTTAGCTTACTTGGCCATTTCTAAAGCATTTAACACATAAAAAATGAGTTGGCTTCCCTTTTTATATTGCTTATTTGCTCATTTATATTGCATGTTGCTAAATGTATAGTGCATAAAACTTTAACTTTATGCTTTATTCATTAAAAAAAAACTATGCACAACAAATATAAACTTATTCATTTCCATCACATTTATTAATGTTAATATATGCAGTTTAATCACTTAGCATTGTGCTATAGTATGAAGTGTTATATTCACATTATATCGGCCATATCATATTATTCAATATATTGATCATAATATATATAGATATATGTACATATGCATATAGTCATTGTTAATAGCATTAAATGCTATTTATATACATATGCATAGATATGTATATATACAAATATATATTTATATGTATATATATTCCTTGACAATAAATTTATCTAAATAATCCATTCATTATTCAAATAAATGAGATGAAGTTAGATTTTTTTTCAAAAAAATAAACCTAGTAGTTTAGAAACTAGATTCAATTTGCTACAGATTCTATGCTTATATATTTTTGAAATAATATAGATAACTTATTCAATTTTTTACGTGAAGTTGCCTAACTCTAAAGTTTTTAATTTTTATTGCCACTTAAAGGCCTATTTTTTCCATGATGATCCTGCACATACCCATAGGATAAAAATAATAAAGATTTAATTTCATAAAATTTTGACCAAGTTATGGTGGTTAGACAGAAACGTTTTAATATTTTTAAAATTGTTTAGTACAAAATTCATAGCTAATTATTTACTTGCAAAAAAATAAAAAATAAAACTATGACACACCCGAGAATGAGTCCTATACTTATATTCAATGTTTCAATTTTTTTAATTAATTTTTATTCTACTTAGGTTTCCCCGGCATACACCCACTTTTTATTTTTTCCTGAAAATTTTAGTAACACTGCATTGAAATTTCATATTTTCACCAAATAGGTTTACTTTTTTCTAAAAAAAGAATAGTATCTTAGAAACTACATTCAACTTGCTACAAATTCTGTTCTTACATATTTTTCAAATTATGTTAATAATTTATTCAATTTTTTATGTCAAGTTGCCTAACTCCATTGTTTTGAATTTTCATTGCCACTTAAAGGCTTAGTTTGGACCCCCATGATCTTGCACTCACCCAAGTAATAAATAACAACAAAGTCTGCACTCAGCCTATACGACCTTGCAGACTATAATATCTTGCCAAAATAAATATGTTTGCCGAAAATAAAACAACTCTGCAAAAAACAAGATTTTACCCATAGAAATAAATGTAACCACCAACAATATATATTTTCTAACCTTTTTAAAACATTTCTCCCAAATATAATAAAATTGCTTGAAATAATTAAATTAAACCTGCACAAGTGTTTAAGGGTTTTTAGGCTTCTTGAAAGCAATGGTGGGGCCAAATCTGACCCAATGTGCTCCAAAAATCAGCTACCTCCCAAATGACAACAACTAGCCTGAAATGCAGACCCTCAAACCTATAATGAAAATATCCTCAAGATCAACTCTCTAATATGAGACAAACTTTTGAAGGCCTATGCTCTGACACCATGTTGGAAATACTGATGAAAAATGAACCCATCTAAAGTTGTGCACTCTTCAAAGGATCAACCATGAAAGACACCATCCACAAGAAAGTGTTGCAACATGTGCATGAATATTGATGATTGATCAAATGATGATATATTGATGATATTGAATTGATCTAGATGATTTATAAATATATAAGCACCTTGTATATATAGGCAAGCTTTGATAAGGTAGGATAACTACCCTTGATACAAAAATTAAATTCCTAATGCAAATAATAAATGCATGAGATACTACACATATGAAAACTATTAAATAACTAGATGACTAAAAGTAAATAATGAGACATGACCCCATTATATAACTAACTTCTAGAAATGACAACTAGGATTTAACTTAGCTCCTAAGTAAACTTATAATATGAATAAGTCCTCACTAATGACTAGTTAGGAAATAACCCAATTCACACCAACATAATTTTGATCCAAATTATTTCTAATTTATATTTTTTCTCTAATGTGATCTTGAAAGACTTTTAAAAATCAAGTATTTTTTTCAAAATGAGATGTGCACTTTCCAAATCCTTTTTTTCCCTTGCCTAGTGCCAAGATCATGCTCTGATACCATTTGTAATGAAACAACTAAAACGATAGAAGAATATAATAGAAAATATACTTCAATTACTTTATAATTTTCCACTTAAAGGGGCATACCTTCAATAGTATTCAATAAGAACACAATTCTCAACATGATGATAATAACTAGCCACTATCTCGTTTATATGCCTAATTAGCTTTGGTTGCCACCCAAGCTGATTTAGATACTTAATGATAACCCCTATGATGACCTAAATTCTTATATACAATTATAATAATGATTATGTAACTTATTGAAGAGTTACAATTGCCATAAGTTGACTACTCATAACCCCATACACATTATTTGGTTAGTGCATAACAATCTCACAGTCACAAAAGTTAACCAAAGCATTAGAAAAAATATATATTAATACAACTTGGCAGTAATTTGGCATTAAATAGGACTCTAATAAATTAACAAAACAATTTCTAGCATCTAACATAGCAAGATCTTCATCATATTTTGAGTTAAGAATCTTTGAATTATTTATTTAATTTTTGAACATTTATTTTAGTGCACTTCTTAGTCGATTCATTATCATGGATTACATATTTTTAATTCTTGAATGATGACTTTAATTGACTCTAGTTGATGAGACCACATACAAGGGCCATCCCCAAGGATTAACAATGTCCATATCTACAAACTAAATCATCTAGTGAGAGCTTATTGCCTATATGCTCAATGTCCCAACAAGAACTTGAATTTGAATCCAAACATTAATAACTCCACAACACAACTACTGAACCACACTCTCAATAGAATCCTAAATTAAATTATTATCCATTGAATTATAATCAACCTACTATAAGATCTTGAAAAGATTATTTAATTTCTTTTAAAATCTAGACTTTGGAAGATGATACCATTTCACCCAATTTTGTTTAAATATAGTGTACTCCTTTTCTGATATTAATATATTATAGTGGCTTTGCCACTTCTATCAAGAAAATCAAATAGAAAGACTACAACTTAAGCTGACAAATTTGAAAAAAATAAAAAAACTCAATGAACAAATAATTCATCTATCCCTATCCTCAATCATCTCCTTAAACTGATGATTTTTGATAAATAATTCATTAAAATACTTGTCCTATCCTTCATCTTTTCCTTAAACTGCTGATTTTAAAAAGGGAATCATCGAAGCCCCAAAACTAGAGTCAATTTCATTTCTTGAAATTGTCAATAGAGCTTGCTGCTATTCAGCCCTGACTTGTGATAATCTGTGACTTCTGATAATCTGTTTACCTAATTATCTGCGTATTTCAATATAATTCCAAAGGGCAATTCAATCATTTTCTTGCCGAATTTTTCATTCCAACCTCCAACAATAATTTTGTCCCATACACCGAAATCTAGCCCTCCTAATCTTACGCCAACGAAATTCAAACAGAAAAAGATATAAAACATTAAGAGTTGAATTATTAAGAAGATACAAACACAAACAATCTGCTTTGAAGACCAACATGACTCACAAAACTTTATTAAATCAGCTGAGAGGAATCTTCACATTCACAATCTTCAAGGTTTCTTATTTTAATAAGACCCACGTTCCCACATATTTGTCAAGTTATGACACAGAATTTTTAATGGCCTTGCTTGCTTGGAAAGTTTGGATTCTTATTATACCAACCCTGAAATCTCTGATTTAGCTCATCCGTTACATTGCACATAAAACATGGTTCCTTAGAATACGTTTTGTTGTTCAGGCTGACATGAAGAATATATGTGTTTTTAACTGCAACTTTTCATTATAAAAGGCTTTCTCTATCGTTATCAGCATTAGCAAAGCAATTAAAGAACAGTTAAGGTAGACTGTCATTCCCTACCTTCCAAAGCATATTTTGCAATCTATGGATTTCGGAGAATAACTAGAAATAAAATACTATGCATATATATAATTTGATTCGTTTTCTTAATTATTAAGATGATCCTTGCATTATATTGTAATGCATTGAATCCATTGCAATTATTTCAAATAAAAAAATATGGATGTATATTTTAAAATCTTATACTTTATAATATATTATATTTAGATCTAGGTTGATTGATATTATATGTTTTAAATTATATTTCAAAATATAAAGATTGAATGTTTAAGGTTGGAAATTATCTATTTTATAATTTCTATTTTCTATTTCTGTATTTTTTTTGGTGTTCACTCTCATAGTATGTTATTAGGAGCATTTTCATTTAATTTTAGCATTTCTTATGATCATAGAATGACAACCAAACATTTATAGCCTTAAAAATATTTTCTTTAATTTATCCGTGAAATTTGGAGTATGAATTCTACAATGACAGTTGTGCTAGATGGGCACTAGTGTCTAGACATCAACATTTGTTACACATTAGTATCAAAGTTCAAACTAAAAAAAAAAGTGACTTTATCCACTAATTCATGCTCTAAACCTTACAATGATTTTAATGGAGACATCCAAAAGTCTTACTCTAAGCTTGTTTTTAACCTTTTTTTCCTCCAATCACTTAATGCTCACATTAAGAAAATACACCACCATTTTCTTTCTCCAACATGAGAAAATTAAACAATTTCATTGGAGGAGACAAGGAATACATATGAAATCTACATGCTTAGGGACTCCATCAGTACATCTCACCCATGAATCTTGTCTAAATCCCTTCCACATTCATTCATTCCTAGTTTTACCCTCTCATTTTCTTATTTGGAAACCATGATTTTTTATTTCCCTTTCCTCCATTGCAACTACTTCTAAGAATGTCCCCAAATTTCATCCACTATATATTATTTTTGAAGGGATAATCTACTAACAAAGTAGTTGAAATGCATCTCAAATCAAGTACATCTCAAATAAACTCTCTATATATGCACATGTATCCATATAATAAAGATTAATGAAGCCATATTTTTCTTGCAGACCATATTCTTTTCTTTGGAATATATTAGAATTGATTTTGATTAGTGAAACTCAACATGTCTTTCATAGATAGATTAAGTTGTCTAATTTATTAACTTAGGAGACCAACATTTAGGAAGTTTCACTTGATTAAATGATGGTCATACAATTATCAAGTGTTACTTGACTAATCAATTTGAGTTCTAAATCCAAGTACCACTAGCTAAGATAAACTCCTTCCATTGAATAAAGTTTCACTTAACCAAGTACAATTTACATGCACAATTTAAGTTTCACTCAACTAGTCATAAGATTTCATTTATTACATCAAGTTTTGTATGATCAATGATGACCCATAGAGGCCCTAAAACATAGCATGACTTTTTTAGTTTTTCAAAACTCTATTCAAATTGTATAATAATAATTACAATGTAATTAACCTTACAAATCCTTTGTCTCACAAATGACTAGTATATAAATATTTATATTATCTAAAGTAAATATCTATTAAT
Organism: Sequoiadendron giganteum; assembly: GCA_007115665.2. NCBI lineage: Eukaryota > Viridiplantae > Streptophyta > Pinopsida > Cupressales > Cupressaceae > Sequoiadendron > Sequoiadendron giganteum. The sequence continues at coordinate 131,767,773 of CM021108.1, read as the reverse complement.
TGAAAATACACATATCAAGCTAGAAATAAAATGATCTCATTTTTGTACTTATCTCATAATAATCATTCCAACATATTTTTCTTTTTCCTTTATAGTAATATTACTAAAACCAAGATACCTAAATTCCATAAAAACCAATCTTCAATTATAAAAATCATTAGATACATGAATATCTACCTCATATATTACCAAATTTCTTACAATGACTACATGACGACATATTTTCACCTTCTAATTGACTAAGGATGACTCCAAGTGTTATCAACCTATAAAGAATATTATATTTTAGATGTAATTTAACTATCATATAGAACTTTTTGACCTAGACATCACATAACAATAATCTTTTAGAGTAAGTCATTTATAACCACTTACAAGAGTATTTATTACACTATGGAAACTTACTATGCAATAGGTGTAGTCAAAAACCATCCCAGATAAGAGTATTAACTCTCACATTCTATATTAGATTACACTAGTACATTCTCTTATATATAATGCAACCTATTATATTAAACCCTCAAACTATAATTAAAATATATCATGTCCATGTAGTTCTCACCTAGACAGATAGTGACAACAATATATTGTTAAGGAGAAGTCCTAAATAAAAAATAATTTTCTTAGGATATTATACACAAGTGAAGGATTAAATTTATATAAGGCCAAGATTAATATAAGGTACAAATATTGTTGAAAATGAAACATAGAAAAAGTGAAAACCCTAATACTTGACCCTAGGGTTTAGGCATTTTTCTAAATGTTTCATTAAAGATTTGAGATAGCAGGGATTTGATTGGATTTGGACAAGGTATATGATTGACTTACAACCTAAAAGGTGAGTCAACCTTCCCTTGACCAAATCTTAAATGGACTTAAGATTGAAATGCAATGATTAAATTGACCTAATGATGCAAATTATTATTTTGATGTAGATATAGAAAATTTGAGATATCATGGAGAAATTTGGACTTTAAAAATGAACCGAGTAGGACACTATGCGTGTGTTGTATAAATTTGAGCCTGATTTTTGAGGATGTTTCCTTCGAGGGTGCCCCTATCCTAGTAGGTCATTTTCAGATCTATTTTCATAGTCCTTGAGAGCTAGATTAGAGCTTCCAATTTCCATTTGTAAATTTTTCAGATCACTTTCAGATCTTTCTATAAGTGTGTTTTTGTGAGTTTTCAAGTTGTAGGGTTTCAATTGCAACAATGAATAATTGATTGTCAAACTTCCTTCAATTCTGTTTAAAATTGAAACCTACACATTCAACGAGAGAAATTTTTTTGTGCCATTTAGGGGCTTACCTTGGTCAAACCCCATGTTAGTGTTTCCACTTTCACAATGGAAATGTCAAGCATAAATGGATAAATGATAGGAATGAATGATGAATCCATAAAGTGTTGCAACTCACCACCCTTCAATGGCTTCGTTGAAGGATTAAAGTCATACACATGTCCTCAAGGTTTGGATCTTGTGTTCTTGAATCGCTTGAAGACCTACAAGGGTTAGATTTCACAAACAATATGAAAACATATGTTGGTGTCATCCACCTCCCAAGAGCACCATTTGCAACAAACACCTTCATAAAAAATGAGAGAGGAAACACAAGGCCATTTAACCATAAAAGAGTGAATCAAATTGAGATATTTTACACAATATACAAAGTGGCTTATTAAGGCATAAAAGTAGGTGATAGGTGTAAAAATACCCACATGGGAAATAACCACCCAAAATGATTAAATGAAAACTATTCTAAATGCAATGTCACTAAGTAAGCTTAAGTGGGTAAATGGTAAAAACCATTTACTCCAATACTCCCACTTAAGTGCAACTTAGGGAGAATGGAAATGCAAAAATTAATATGCAATATGGGTCTCGGCTACACAACCATGTTAGGAACCCATTTGCAATGCAAAAAAAAAAAATCTCTCACAATTAGAGAAAAGGAGAAAAACCCAGTGGGAAAAAATCCCTCTCCAAAAGAGAGAAAAGAGAACAAAAATTATGCATATATGGAGGACTCAATCAAACCCCCCAAGGACTACATACATCATGTATATAAAATCAATGGGCCCCCAAAAGAGGGAAGGAGAGAGACTATATAGCCCCCCACAATGTGTAATCACCTACAAAAATGGTAAGTTCCTAAAGAAAAAAATGATCCAATATTGACAAACAACTTGTATCCCTTTCGAAAGAAACAAAACCAAATACAAATGTATGTATGCTTCCCATTCTTGATAGGAATTTAAAGAAAGAAGCATGAAAATGTATGATGATGTCTCAAGAATCTACTCATGTGTCACCAAGACCTTGGAAGATGATGCCATGAACCAATCAGGAACATGCCCAATCACAACAAAAGGTGACAAACAAGGTACCACTCGAAACTGATTCTAAACATTCTCTAGAGACTAAGATGGAGTGACAATAGTTGTAACACAACTATCATCAAATAGGAGGCATATACCCTCAAATGTGTCTTCCAAGTCAGAAATATGAGATTCTATGAACAATGAACTGGTGTATGAAAATTAGGAATCCCAATTAGGAATACAATAAGATATTGATTGTGATGAATCATCAACACAAAATGAATGGTCCTGCTGAACAAGAATGATAGGAGCCTCAATCAACAAATTTGCACAATGAATCATTCAAGGTGAAGGTACATCAACTGTCGCTAATGGAGAAGGAGTATTTGAAGAAACCTCATCATCCTCATATGAATATTCAAAGTATTCCAAAAATTCAAACTCCTACATAGTTGCATGATCCTACTAGACAATCTGAAACAAGATTGTCCAGAAATAATTGAGTATCAAGATCTCCATGTATTTCCTAGATTTTAGTTCAAAGACTATATGGACAGTCAAAATAACAATGGCATCCAAAGTGGCATCATCATTATGCATTTCTTGATAACTCCTAGGACATGATCCCTTTTGCAATTCCATGTAAATTTCCTACTATCACTACCAGGAAGGGGAACACAATTATATATATGTGGCAACAAATGAAGGCATCTGAGATGTTTTATGATACCATCTCTTCATTGTTTATAATTTCCCCTTTCCAACATAATCACAACAAGATGAAATGAAAACCCCATAATCAACTATGAAAAATCTCCAAGAATACAAAGACATTAACCTTCGACAACAATTAGGAACTCCCAAATACTACAAATGAAGCCTTCCCAAAATACTTTAGGAAGCAATAATGCAAAAAAAGGCTAAAAATCAAGCAACTCCAAAGAGCACAACAACACCAATATTGAACTTCAATGGATTAAAAGAACCACCAAACAAAAAAATATGAGAGAAATTCCTCAGCCACTACAAAGGTGACGAAAATAAATTTCCATTGATATGTGGTTTGCTCTAATACCATGTCGGTGTCATCCGCCTCCCAAGAGCACCATCTACAAGCTTAAGTGGGTAAATGGTAAAAAAATTTTAATCCAATAACATAAACATGAACACACACTCACATACACTTTGACATGATGTTTGGATCTTGAATTGCTGAAATAAATCCTCTAATGGCTACTCTTGACTTGCTTGCTAATTCTCTTGATAATTTCTTTATCATAAATTCTCCAACTTCTTAGATATATTTCAAACGATACAACAACTAGGTATTTATACATAATAGTTCTAATTTCCTAAAAATTAAGTCCCAATGGTCAAATTTAGATATTCGAATTTAAAATAATAGAATTTTGACATTGAAATATTTAAATTTGGATCCAAAATAGTGGGACATAGGTGCTCTAGGCACTAGTGTCCTAGATGCATTTTCTAGAAATTAAGGAGTTGGAGGCAAAGTATTAAATGAAGGAATTTGTTTTGTACTTGTAAATTATCAAAAAATGTCTAAAATGACCACAAAATATGTAATTTAGGAAGTTAAGTGCTCAATTAGGTCTAATAACTTAGAGGGGAGAAAAACAAAATGAAAAATTATTGAGGGTAACAATTTATGATGCTACATTTATCCCCTACTTTAGTGAGAGTATGCAAATACAATCAAACTCACACTAAATTAGAAAATATATTTCAAGAGGGGTTGAGATGTACAAATGTTGATGAGATAGGATGAAAACGAATATATGGGGATGCACAAGTCCCCATGATTCAAGATCCCATGACAAACAAACATAAGCACAAAATAACACACATGTATGAAATGCATCAAGACAACATACACAAACATACATGAAACAAATATGAAGCATACATGATGAAAAAACATGACATAACATAGCATAAAGGTGATGGTAAAATAAAAATAGGCATAATGTAAACCCAATGAAAATATAAAGAAGACACATAAAAGACACAAAAAAAAACAAGGTTACTGCTAAAAGGATTCGAGTCAGGAAGGTAAAGAGACCTCAGTCTTAAGTTATCTCAAACTATAAAAAATTTCATCTATTGAATGAATGCTAGACAAAGGAATAGTCTCACATGAGAATTAGCAAGTTGTGTTATTCCAAATAACTTATGAGCCACATGGATCCACTCGCTAGAAAGTTGCTCTATACTATGTGTCCATGTAATATTATGGGTTCCACAAGGCTAGCAAGCTACATTATGCTTGATGCTCATGAAACACATAACTCTACTATCAAGAAAGGTTTTTTATGCTTGGTGGCCATGTTAAAAGGGGTGCTCAATATCATGACCCAACAAGCTACACTATGTTGATCCATGAACTATCTTGCCAAAGCCTCACCTAGGAAGGTGCATAACAAACTCACCTACAAAGGTGTATAAACAAAAATATTTCCTATGAAGGCACATAAATGGAAAAATCACCTACAAAGGGTCATAAAATCGCTCAAGAAGGTGCATAAGACACAAAAAAAACCTCAAGGGGTGTTATACACAACACCACCACAAAAGGTGTTTTATAAAATGACAAAGGGGCATTTCTCAATACATGGAGGGTCACACCTTAAGGAATATCACACATGACATCACCACTAAGAGAGGACAAGTCATGGAACAAAATTATCACACCTTAGGAAACACTAGCCATAGTATTACCACCAAGGGGAACATCCTATACCAATAAAAGTCACAAACTTAAAAGATATCACACCCAATATCACTACAAAGGAGACACAACATAGATTGATAAGGTCACACTTTCTAGGAAATGTATACTATAATCACTAAAAAGGGACCATTTCTTATGAAAATAATAAGTAGGGGACTACATTCCCCCTTTAAATGTCAACATACTTGCTATGTTGGTATTTTAAGGAGAAAATAATGCACACCTTGAAAACTAGTTATCCTTGCCCCCTAAGTGTAGAGATAAAGACAATCAAACAAGAGACTATGATGTTTTTGCCATGGACAATATGGTTGTGGTTAAGATTGTACCACCATGAAGGGCAATGAGAAAATACATAGAGCTAAAAATATAACATAGTGAGGAGCAACACCATATGATGGAGATCATTATTGTTTAGAGTAATTAGGTACATCGGCACATGGAAGAGCACTAGAATCCTTAAGTTTATAGAGGTAAAAATTTGGAAGAGCACTAGAATCCTTAAGTTTATAGAGGTAAAAATTTGTCTCCACTAGGATTTAGGAGCTAAGACAAGAAGTCTTTCTATACTCCACATTCAAGAACAAATCCTTGAGATTCCAATTCAAAGGACATTGAAATATTAAAAAGGGAGTGCTCTAGGGGATGGAAGGGAGTGCTCTAGGGGATGGAATGATGTAAAATGAGGGGTTCACCACCAATTTTGGACTTGGAAAAGAAGATGTTAGAAAAAAATAATGTGATATGAAAACATATGCTAAATGACCTAGAAATGCAAATGAAACAAAACGAAAAGTTGTAAAACTGAAAGTGTGCACTTGGAAACTTGTTGAGAATGGAAAAAACTCTGAAATTATAGAAATTCTAATTTTTAAGCTTGGTGGGACTCATTCACCATTTTGGGAGAATCAATCCCAGTTCTAGAAAACTGTATCGGAGCAAGTTTTAGCCAAATGGGTATCCAAATCCACAACAATCTCTAAAAAATAGGTATAGTGGGACTCATTCACCACTAATGGTGAATGAGTCGACTTTGACTTTTTTAGAAACTCAGAAGTGGAATCTGTAGCTCTCGGTTTGCTCAATTTGTACCTCCAGGTGTCCAGATCTGAAACCTTGATTTTTGGGGTTGTAAGTGACTTTTTGTGTAGGTTTTGATATTTCCAATAGGGATACGACTTCAAAAAGTTTGAAACCTATTCTTCAATCATCTCCAAGCCTTCAAAGTACCTAAATCTGCAATTAGACAAAGCAAGAGAGAAAATATTGATTGTTAGGGTATAGGGGTTTTCCTTCATCAAACCCCTTTTAGGTAATTAAAATAAATGATGAAACAATGGGAGATGAACATGAAAATGAGATAATGCAATTAAAACATTTACACGATGATATATCTTGAGTGGCTGCAACAATTGATGAAGAAATCTACCCTTGAATTCCTTAGAATTAATTTTGAAAGCTATCTTAAAGACCTTGTGAAGACTCAAAATGTAGAACCCTTACTTGCTTGACTTGATCTCATGGATATATGATGTTTCTTGGATTTATTATATGAAATAATGATTTGGAAGATTTTTCATATAGGAAAGCCATTCAAGTGACCATTATTTTGATCCCCAAGGCTGACATTCATCCAAATTTATGTTAAAATTGCAATTTTCTCACTCAATTTTGAAAAAGTCCCCAAAAGGGACTCATTCGCTACCCTGGGTGAATGGGTCCCACCTAAGGGGACTCATTTGTCCAAGGTGCAAATGATTCCCACCTTGAGGTTTTTGAGGTGGTTCAAGATTTTGGGGTTTTAAAGTGTTTTTGTCGCGATATTAGCCAAAACATGCCTCGAGATGCAAAAATAAGGTTCTTATGGGCCTATTCATGATGATATAAAGGGAAATTAGGGCTAGGGATACAAATTTCAATGTGAAAGTGTGATTAAATACACTCTACAATATTAAAATGAGGTCCACATAGCCTAGAAAGGCACAATATCCAATGTGAATGTGTAAAACACATTACAACAAGTTAGATTAAAACCAGGTTTAATTTACAAGCCTTCTAGATTAATATGAAAATGTAATTAAATACATTTTACAGCATTGAATTAAGGAAAAATAGGTTTATTAGATTTGAATACTTAATAAAATTCTAGAAAAGTGTGAAAGTCATTTACAACACTTTACAATACCTTTACAAGACATCAATAAATGCATTTTATTCAGTTTGCAAGGGCCCAAGACCTAATATGTATGTGTAAAACACCTCACAACACTAGACCAAGGTGACATTAAGTCCAAAAATCTGTAAGAGGAGCTAAACAAGTGTGAAAAAGGCTAAGGACCCTTTTTTCAACGTTACAAAGTTGTTGAAGTATATTACTCTAGGCGTGACATTCATTGGTAGAATGACCATGCACTCAATGATATGAATAAAATGAGTTTCGTTATAAAATTTCTTTCACATTTTCAGAAGGAGAGATATCAAGTAGTCTTTGAGAAGCCTCAACAAAAATTTTGTTGATTAGAAGTAGGAGACATTCATTTCCTTTGTGAGGATTTTTTTTCTCTTACCACAATATGCCATACACACAATATATGACAAAGCATTAGATAAAGATGGGGACAAAGGTTGGAAACCTAGATCCTATTTAGAAGAGTATGGTATAGACTTCACTTGATTCATATTATTTTGTTCCATGTTTACATTATATCCAGTTTTAGAGAGAATTTTGTATCCAAGTCCATAACATTCTTCCAAGTCAGATGAAGAGATCGTATCTACATGCTCCTAAGAAGAATTAAATTTTTCCTGAGAACACACATCCTTTTAATTTTTTTTAAAGTTAAGCTTCATACACTCATGATGGATAGAAGTTAAAGATCCCACATCACCAATGTGGGGTGATGTTTTTGGTTTTTTTGATGTAGAAATAGATACAAAACAAGATCTTTTAGGTAAATTAGATTGTGAGATTTTGCACTCTCCCATAAAGGAAGATGTAAAATCTAATGAACCCCAATCGCCATCTAAGAGTTTTTTTTTAGATGACATACAATTAGGATTATCATCAATTTTTATAGGTTCTTTGAACTTTGATGGTGAGATTTTAGAATCCCCTTTAAAAAAAGGTGTAAAATCAAGTTGTGTTGTTAGAATATGTGGATTAATTAAAATGTAAACTAACACACCAATGAGACATTAGATTGAAAGAAACTAATTAAAAAGATAAAACAAACTCTAAATAACAACTTCTTCAAATTCATCCCATCGTTCTCTATCTCCAAGGATTTGATTAAAGTTACTGGCTCTCAGTTGTGTAAGAAACAACTTGTTGAAATGACAACTTAGGAGAATGAGATTAATTGAAAATGCACGTGTATTTCTATATGATTGAAGCTATGAACTTGAACTTGAAATGATATGATGCTATGATATGCGATTTTTTAAAATTCTGATTCGAATGCAACTATAGTAACTGTGTATGAAATCTAGGATGAAATCTACTTACGAGAAGGCTGTATTTATAGATTTTCGAAGGCAAGAATCTAGTTGGCGGAGATCAACGGTTGGAATTAAAACTTGTCAAGATGAACGGTGAGAGATTAAGAGGTTGAGAGAAAGGTGGAAGGTTGAGAGGAAATTGGAAGAATGTTTTCAACCCACAAAACCATCCCCATTCAAAAATGGAGATAAACATGGCATTTATCTTTTCATTTATGAAAATTGGTTGAAAGTTGAGGATAATTACTAATTAAATAAATGAATTTATTTAATTTCTCGTGAAAATGAATTTAGAAGCTTCCACAATTAAATAATTAATATTTAACTATGTGTAAGAAGTGAAAAAGATAAGTAATTAAATATTTTACAATATTTAATTAAGTGGGGTGAAAAAGATATTAAATAAATAATATTTAAATGTGAAATGAAGGATGAATATTCCATTGTTTAAATTTAAATGTTCAAACTTAGAAATAAAATGATAATCAAATAAATAAATTAGGAAATTTATTTAATTTAATTAAGTGGAAAATAGCAATAATTAAATAAACTTATTTATTTAATTAAACTAGAAGAATTGGCAAAATGAACAATATAAATAAATAATTAAATTTATTTATATGTAGATGACTTTAGAATATTAATTAAATAATTCATATTTAATTAATTAACAAGTTTGAATAACCATGACCATTTTTAGATGTGTACATTTATGACCCCCAATCATCATCCAAATATTTCATCATGGGTTCTACTTTTAAAGTTGGAATCAAAGTATTAGGAAAGTTGTAAGTATTATGTTCAATTTCAACTTGTAACTTATAACTCTCTTCATTTGCTTTAACCATGTATATCTTGCTATTATATTCATACTTCATTTTGTGGTGAAGAGTAGATGAGACTCCCTTCATGCCATGATTCCATAATATACCTAGGATAAGATTATACAAATGAGGTCTTGGCATAACATTAACACGTGTTTGTAGAGTGACTGGTCCTACCTAGATAGGTAATGTGATCACTCCTAATGGTTTCTTATTAACAATATCAAAGACATGAATTGAAAGATCATTAGGTTATATAGGATTCTTATCCACACCAATTTTATCTATAATATAAATGCTATAAACATTAAGACCCAATCCATTATCTATGATAGTATGACTAATTCCAATTTTGTTGACCTTAAGCACTATCAACAAAGCTGTATTTTTATTTTGGATCTCAAGTGAGGGTAATTCATGTTGAGGGAATGTAATATCCAAATTTTTTACTTTCATATAATCAAATGAGGTTACTACATCATTTGATTTAACATAAGTTGGGACATAAATCTTTTGAAAAGATTCCCTGAGCATCCCATGATATGTAGGTGATGTTTGAATCAAATCCCAATGGGAAATCTTGGTTGGAGTGTTCTGAAGTTGCTCAATAAGAAAAAATTATTTATCGCTATGTTGAGGAATATAAGGTGAAAGTGGAAGGTATGCTTGAGGTAATGGGATGAATGTTGGCATTTATTCTGGTTGCTTACTTTTTATAGTGTTATATGTGTGAGAAACTATGTGATAACTTGGTTGTTGCACCACATGATTACTAGTAAATTGTTTTGAAAATTTTAGGATATGGCTTAGAGGTTTAGGAGGTCCTATAATGAGAGGTGACTTACAAGGTACAATAATCAGAGGATTTTTAGAAGGTCCAATAATTGAAGGAGTTTTAGGAGGTCCAATAATTAAATAAGTTTTAGGAGGTCCAATAACTAAAGGATTTTTAGGAGGCCCACTAATTAAAGGAGACCTAATAGTCAATTGTGTGTTCATAACCTCAATTGAGTTAACTAATTGTTGATAATATTCTATCGAGGGGGGATATAATGTAACCTTACCATCTTGATCTATGAAATAAATCTTATTATCTTTTGAAAGAAATTTATCAATTATTTCATTTGCTTGTCCAACAATATCTTCCCAAGTAGGAGAGGTAGGGGAAGAGAAACAAACAATATTCTCATGATGCTCAATGATTGGATCCTCTAACACCAAGATAACTTCAGCACAAATATGTGAAGTATCAAGAGAAGAAAAAATATTATTTTCATGATTATCCATTATTGCAATCTCTTGCACCAAAACATTCTCATAAGTAGGACAAATATTAGGAGAAGAACTAACATGCTTTTTTAAGGTTTTCATTTGGTTTCCTTAGATTTTTGTCATAGGCATAAAATTATATTTATACAATCCATGTGTTACCATATAAAAACCACATATTTGAAAAGGAAACATGTTATTACTATCCCTATGGATCAAATAATAAAAATCATATGGATCTTAAAATAGAATTGTAAAACAGAAAACAAATTGGAATAAAGGACACACATAGGAATTTACACAATTTTTTTTAGCTCAAAATGCTTGGAAAAGGGTGCCTAGGGAACCTATGTCATGCAGAGGATTTTTCAAATTTCAAAATTTGAATATGTATAATACTATTTAAGGATCTCCAGTTTGTTTGTAGATAGGTTGGATAGTGAATATTTTCTAGAATTTCAAGTTTATGATTATGTAATTCACAATGCAAGTGTGCAATAATTTACAAAAAAATTAAGTAATAAAAGACAATTGTAAATACAATTTCTAGATATAATATTTAACAATTAACTAATTCTAATACTCAAATTTATGAAAAGGATAATGTTGATGTATTTTTGAAACAAAAAATGTAATTTTTCAATTTTTGAGCTATATGCAAGATACCTACATGCATGTAATGACAATTTCAATTTTTTTTTCATATTTTAAATGACCTAATATAGATTTTTAGATGCAATTAAAATATAAATTTGACCTAATATGACTGAAAATAATCCTATTGCAACTTACAATGCATAATTATATGTAATTTTTTGAATTTTATGCTTTTTATGATGCAAAATTGAATGCCTAAATGAACAATGTAAAGTAATTCAATGCTAAATCTAGATCTAGGATGAATTGATTCATATTTTAGAAGGTATAAAATTTAAACATGTTAGGTTCACCAAAAGGAAACATAGAAAAAATGAAAAACCTAATATTTGACCCTAGGGTTTAAGCATTTTTCCAAATGTTTCATTAAAGATTTGAGGTAGCAAGGATTTGATTTGATTTGGATAAGGTATATTATTGACTTACAACCTGAACTTGGTGATTCAACCTACCCTTGAACAAATCTAAAATGGAATTAATATTGAAATGCAATGATTGAATTGATTTAATGATGTAAACTACTCTTTTGATGCAAATACAACAGATCTGAGATATCACAAAGAAATTCAAAATTCAAAAATGAATTAAGAAGGATACTATGCATCGATGGTATAAATTTGAGCCTAATTTTTGGGGATATTTCCTTTGGGGCACCACTGCCCTAGTAGGCCTTTTTCAGATCTATTTCATAGTCCTTGAGAGTTGGATCAGAGCTTTGGATTTTTGTCTACAAATTTGTTAGATCATTGTCAAATCTTTCTGTAAGTGAGTTATCATGACTTTTCAAGGTGTAGGATTTTTATTTCAATAATAAATAATTGATATTTAAACTTCCTTCAATCCTTTTCAAACCTAACACCTACACATTCAAAAGAGAATAAATTTTGTGCCATTTAGGGGTTTCTCTTGGTCAAACCCCATGTTTATGTTTCAACTTCCACAATGACAATGCCAAGGATAAATGGATAAATGATAGGAAGGAATGATGAATCCACAAAGTTTTGAAAATCACCACCCTTCAATGGCTTCCTTGAAGTAATGAAGTCATACACATCTCCTCAAGGTCTAGATCTTTCTTGCTTGAATTCCTTGAAGATCTGCAAGGGTTAGATCTCACAAACAATATGAAAATATAAACACGAGCACACACTCACACAAAATTTGACATGATTTTTGGGTCTTTAATTTTTGTAATGAATCCTCTAATGGTTGTTCTTGAATTTCTTGATAATTCTCTTGATAATTTCTTGATCATAAATTCTCCAACTTGTTAGATATATTTCAAATGATGCAATAACTAGTTATTTATACACAATAATTATAATTTCTCAAAAATTAAATCCTAATGGAAAACTTTAAATATTTGAATTTTAGATAATACAATTGTGACATTGATATATTTGAATTTGGATCCAAAATGGGGGTACATAGTCACCCTAGGCACCGGTGTGGGTGTTGCCACAATAGTGGCTTAGACTTTCTCAGAGATCCTGATTTTTACTATAATCACATATTTTTAGAAAACATAATGATTTAAGCCTTGAAAATTTCCATTTAAAGGATTCCAATTGAAGAGGGTTTGATAAAACCACCTTAGACCAAGCCCCCTTGGATAGAACCCCACTAGTTTTAAACATACCTATAACAAAGTCTCCTTTACACCTATCAAAATGCTAATAAAAAAACACTTTTGATTTACCTTTTGGGGGATCAAATGAGTTCATTTAAAAAATGTTTTTTGTAAGTATTTAGTCTTTATTATAAGCTTCCAAAAAAGTATATTTTTAATTTAATTTAATTGATTATTATATTTGATTTTTATTTCTTGTGAATGTAGGTTTTCAATTGAAAATCAAGCTCTTTGTTTTGCACATGTGGAAAAATAGAAGATTATCAAAATAAAATTTTGAAAAATATTTTCAGGTTGGGTATTGGAGTTCTTGATCCATTAAAAAATAAATTTGAATTTCGATACATACATAAAAAGTTATGTTGTATACAATCTTCCTATGTTTGAATTGTAATTGGTTTGACTTCGAAACTTGATTAAAGAAAAATATTTAATAAAACACTATGAAACCAAATGAACTGGTTAGATATCATAGTCACAAATATAAATTAAATTTTTTTTTTCTTTTATCCTTCATACAAAAAAAGTTATGTTGTATACGGTGAGCATCACTCCTTAAAATGTTGTTTATTAATAAAAGCTTGTTTTTGAAGGAGATGAAAAAAAAAAGTGCAATCTAATTCCAAAAAATTTGAAAAAAATATATTTAGAATCTATAGACAAAACTTCACAAATCACTAGTTTGCATCATCTTCAAATTTCTCACGGTTTAGCCACCATAGGATCTCGAAAATGAAGATTTAGTTAAAAAAAATTAGTTAAGTGTCCAATTTGCCCAAAAATTGTAAACCAGTATTGTGGGATCACCCATGTACTAGAATTATTTTCTAGAAATTAAGGAGTTGGGGGAAAAGTATTAAATGTAGGCATTTGATTTGTACTTGAAAATTATCGAAAATTGTTTAAAATGGGCCACATAATGGATAATTTAGTAAATTAAGTGCTCAGTTAGGGCCAATAATTTAGGGGGATCAAAACATAGTATGAAATTGTCAAAGGGTGATAATTTATGATGCAAAAAATAATAAAACCTACAAATAATTCTACTTAAGCCAATGAAAATAATATCACAGAAGAGGAAAAATATCAGTTGACTTAAGTACAATCCTAGAAAGTATCCAATCACCTAGTACACACCAACAATATACAAGAAACCAAATTAATTGTGTCATACCAAAATATGTAGCAACTAACATGATCAAGCAATGAGAAATAATTTTAATTAATAAAATAGATCTCATTTTCATATATACACACAATCACTCAAGTACTAGATAATCGAAAAAACATTAAAATATAATTTTTGTATTTATTATGTTGATCATAAATACATTTATAACAATCATTTATATTGATTAACTTTCCCTTAGTTTTTACTTCCTCTCCTCTCCTACTTATGTTGACTCTCTCTCCCATATTATACTTGGACCTTGATGTGTGTTTTCCCTTCCCTACTCATAGCTCTTTTTATATGTAATCTTTTTTCTTTGTAGCCTATTGTGATCCTATTTAACCTTGGTTTTCTTTTCCATTGCTTTGTTTTATTATTTTACCTTCTTTTCTTGTATACTTTTACACACCCTACTATCCTTTATATATCCTATTTTATCCTTGAGGCCTAAACTCTTTTATATAAATTCTTCTCATTATATTAATCTTTTCTCTTCTTTCTTCTTCCTTACTTTATACACAATTTTAAAATTTCTTAATATTCTCTAGCCTCTTCTCAGTTTGTCCCTCTTATCTTTTCCTTACTATGAAAACTTCCCCCTTTCCCTTTTAAAGTGGAAATTGAATCCATAACCTACTTCGTTAAGAGCCAAAATTTTCATAATTAATGCTATGTTTGACTTCCTTCACCATTACAAAATCATCTAAGACCTCAAATAAAATTTAAATCATTCGTATTAATTTAAAATTTAGTGGGTAGGTAAAATTCCTCTTCCACACATCTCTAGACCAACATGAAGGTTTCTAATTAGTTTTTAGGTAGTAAATGACACTCCTCCATATTATAGTTAGATAAAATTATGTATAGGCATTAAAATTTTATCTATAAGAATTATCTTACCAACATGAATTCTTCTTTTCAAAATTTGTGGTAATTTATTAGTATGATTTCACAATATCATTGAAATCTATCTCCTTGACAACTCATGACCTCCGTATAGCTCATAATCTCTTTTCAAACATTCTTGTACAATTAAAAACTTGTTTGACCTTCTTTTGAAAATTTATTCACATCTAGGTAACCAAATAATACATTAATCATCATAGTAATTGAATTCTACTACCCAAAAAAAAACTCATGATCCACTATATTATACAACACAAAGTGGAAATAAATCCTTTATGTTTCAGGTGATCATAAAAAACTCTCCAAATTTAACATGCCCAAAACCATATACAACCAAATAATAAAGCATCATCTACCATAATATTTCAATTACAGGACAACTTTTGAATTCATTAGAAGTGTAGTTTAATGAACCCTTCCAAGTTATTTAAAGTGGAAAATACAAATAAAATGGGCTAATCTTATGGTTTTATTAAGGCACATCCTTCCAATGGATGCAAGTGTTTATATAATTTATCTTGTGATAACAAAACTGGCTAGAATTCTTCCATTCCATGAAAATCCAAAAATCCTATGATTCTTCATCTATAACTTCATTTATGATAGCATATAGAATTTTATAATTCTCCATTCACATTTATTGTAATTAAATAAATTCATTATACAAATAAATTCAAAATTTTCAAGGATATAAGAAAATAAATTTTGTATTTCTATGGCATGCCTCATGTATTCAAATATACATTTTAACATTCATAAAGAAATCAATGAGTAATTTTCTTAATAATATCACTATCCTTACCATTTTCTATATATTATAGTTTCATAGATAAGTAGGAAAAATAACACAAAGATATGTCTTTGTCATTCCATGCTGCCCAACAATATTACTAATATAAAAATACTATGGATATTTATTCTTCAACTTAGAGTGAATGAATACAAGGTTCATTGTACTAATTAAATAATAATATATTTTATGTATGCAATGGGTCCTAATAGTTCATTCACACACCCATTAACAAAATACACCATCAAACCCTAAGTAAGGCCCCACCTTATCAATGATTAAGGTGATTCTAATTTCTTATTATATTTCATTAATTAATGGTTAGATAGATCAAAAGTAATAAATAAATTAATAACCATTTTTTATGAGAGGATATTATTGGATGTGTTAGTAAGAATAATGACTATTATCTTCTCTCTCTCTAAACACCATAATATGGGTATAATTATATAACAAAGGAAACTGGATATATTATTTTATGAATGATCCTGATAACTTCTACATTTCGTTTCAAGTTTTATACTTTAGGATTGATACCTAATTAGAATTATTATGTGTAGTGTAGAAAAATGTATCCCTTTACATTTCCACACTTGTTTGGGCCCTTGTGAACTAAATGAAATTAATTTATGTCAAAGTCATAATTCATCATGTTTGTTTTTGAGCTAACATTTGTGATGTAGGGTTTTATGATTCAAGCAAGTATTCAAGTCAAGATCTATATCATTCAAGAAAGAGTCAAGATCTACATCCATTGTAGACATTACTTACAAGATTGCAACCTTTTGTTCAAGGGTTTAGTGAGTTGCAACATTGCATATTTATTCATTCATCATGTTCCTCCTTTCTATTTCATTTCATTTCAAGGTTTGATTACCAAAATGGGGTTTGACCAAGGGAAACCCCTATCCACTAACAAAACCACATTTCCCCCTCTCTTTCATGTGTGATTACAAATATTGGTGGTTTAGGTTGAATATTCATTAAAGAGAAAGATTGGAGACTTTTAAAAGTTGTCAAAGTTATCACCTTGTTCATAAGATCACTAAAAGACATGTACAAAGAAAAACTTAGCATTTCAAATCCAAAAATCAAGTTGAGAAGGAAGAGAAAAGATAGAAGAGTAGATTTAGTTCTTGCAATTTTGAGAAAGATGAGGAGGACTAATACACCACTTGTGGTGTATGAGTCCTAGTACAAGAATTTTTCCAGATTTCAAGAGTTCTAGACTTATCACTCCCAAATGTATGTTTCTGCCTAGAAACCCTAATCTGGGACTAAATCACCCAACCTAGCATATGAGTCCAAGTGTGCATTACAATCAGCATTTTCACCATTTTAGATCTTCATTCAAGCTTCTATAGGTTTATAGGTGCACCTCTATGGTTTCCCAATTTACTGTTATGATTTGTAGTCATTTCTAGGTAATTTATTTAAGCTTTACAAGTCATTAGGTTCTGTCATTAGGTTTTTCAAGTTACTAGTCTTTCCAAGGCCTAGTTTGGTGGTGAACCCCTCTTTAGTTTTTAACCATAGTGTTGGCATAAAGTTTTCATTCATGTCAAAAGTGCAAATCATGCAAGGGAGATTGTTGACATAATGACTAGGTTTCTCAAGAGCTTTCCAGAAAGGTATTGTGCAAGTCATGATGCAAATGGAGATGTCAACATTCATTGGTTCATGCTCTCGGTCTAGGGTTTATCAGTTAAACCCTACGTGTGCAGGAGTTTACAGTGATAATTTTCAAATAGTTTATACTCTGTCAGTGACTTGGTATTGTAGGATGCAATTCACATAAGTAATAACTTATGTCATTCATCCTGTGGAGCTGTTTGGCCCCTTTTCCTAGTGCTTTAAGGTCAATGCATTTCCATCAGTTTGGCGAAAATTGATTTATTTCTTAAGTCGTGGGATTCCAATTTTATCTAACCTATGTCACAGGGTTCTAGAGTTTCATAACCTCTCGACTTAGTGAATTAGAGAATGGAGGAATAAGGACTAAGGAGGGATTTATCAGTGAGTCACAGGTTTTTAGAATTTCATAGCCTCTGACAAGAGGCTCTGAAGTCTAGGTTTGTAGCAACATTGTGATCTTGTTTGATGAATGGTGAAGATTGATCAATGTTGATTGAATGGTGCATAATGCATGAATGGTGGGACCTACGAAGGTTGCACAAAAGGACATATGACATGAATGTTAGAGATTTAAAAAGAAAAATTTGATGGTGCCCACAGTGTATCTGGTGGGACCCAACATGATGGTGATTATGGCAATTTGTGATGAAGGCCGACAAGTGGCAAAGAGAGATTGCTCGATATATCAACTCACATAATTTGTGAGTTGTGTGGCAATGATGTGGATGAAAAATGGCAATAGACCATAAACCCCACAAGGTTTGTGTGGATGCATTGTCAGAGCTCACAGGATAGCGGGCTTTGGATGCATTTCTTGGTGGACCTCGCGTAAGGAAAGTAGTGCATGAAGGATAAGATGAAAGGAGGAGATTTAAATGATCGCTTATCAGATGGTCATGATTTAAAGTTGCCAAAGTGAATGGAAAGCACAAGATTAGGACACAAAAGAAGAGGATCGACGACCAAAATTCAAACATAAAAATATTAAATGGCTATGATAGTGTAAATAAGGGTTATGACTAGTAACTGACATGACAATGAGAATTAAAATCTCTATTTTTTTCAACAACAACTATAATGAGACTTGATGCATAGGATGATGGTTTGGATGATCACAAAGAAACGAATCAAGATTAGATTGAATGAACAAAAGGATGCATTGAATGCATACTCAGTTTTTAGGGTTCGAAAAAGAGAATGAGGAAAATTTCTTTGAAACCGAATTAAATGCTGGATGGCTTGATGCAAGATATGGCGATATCAAGGTATGTGCAGGATCATGATGGGCCATAAAGTGGCAATGGGAAAAAAATTTTCATTTTGGATCGACTCAAAAATGCAGAAATGTCGAGTTGACTTTTTTTAGGCTTGGGTGTTAGTACATTTCTCCAAAGCAATGCCCAAACCTATATTTTATAAATCAAATATCTGATTTGGATCGGATATCCGATTTGAATTGTGTATATAAATAATAAACAATGACCTTTTAAAGTCATTTCAGACATTTTGAACGTGGGCGCATAGGGTGAAGTCGAAATCAGATATTTGTTTTCACCAAATATCCAATTTGAAAGGTAAGTTTTTGGTTTTTATAATGTTTTAATTGATTTTTCAATTAGATTTTTATAATTTTAAGTATTTTTTATGATTTTTTTTTAAGAAGTAGCCTGGTTTTTTATTGATTTTTATTAAAAATTAGAGTTTACAATGATTTTTTATTAAAAATTAATGTTTTTAAATGGATTTTGATTAAAAAATAGTGTTGTTGATGCATTTTTATCAAAAAATAGAGTTTGTTATGGATTTTTGTGAAAAAGTAGGGTTTTTTTTGGATTTTTATTAAAAACTAGGGGTTTTTTACAATAATTTCATTTACATTGTTTAATTTCAATTAGATTAATTAGTTTTTAACTTTAATCAAATATTATGGCCGAGAATGAAAATGCACAAATGTCGAATGATCCACCACCTCCATAGCTAAATGCTCCACCACCTCTACAGCCAAATACTCCACCACCTCCGCAACTACCAATTGAAGACTTAATTAGTGAAAAATTGGAGCAATTGAGGGGAATTTGTGAAGTTTATAAGACAATCCCTTGATTATCCGAGATGAAAAACACATTGAAGGAAATAATTTAAAATATAGAAACCCTCTCCACCCAACATAATGTCTTTCATTTGTGGCAAGAAGACATTAGGGAATATTATGCATGTGGATTGTCTTATGACGATGTGAAAGATCTCCAAATAGCCAAAGCCCAAATAGCCTCTTTATTCGTTAACCCCTGCATCAGTTTGCCAATGAATGTTAATAAAATAGAAATTTCTATAAAATGGTGCACGAATAGGGACATTGTAGATAAATTTTTGGATCATTGGTGTATGTTTTTTTATAAACCACCGAACAAAAATTCTGATATACCATTTTACTTTATTAAAAAATTATATGCTGAGTTTGTGTTAGGGCATCATGTCAATTACTTTGACATTAAACCCTTCCAGAGCATCGATGGAGGTATGCCCCAGGATAGACTAGGGGTAGTTAGAGTAGTCCCACGCCCATATGTTCCCCCTCTTCCTCTTCCTCCATCACCTCCAATATATCATCCATATATTATCTAGGATGTAGCCACACAAACTATTTAGGCTATTCACTCTTTGAGTGGTCATTTTGTTTCACATGCTTCTACAGTAGCCCAACTACATTCTGGTGATGTTGGTGAAGGCTCGAGTGCTATTGCAGCATCCTCCTCATGTCCACATATTTGTGTGCCACATACTTGCACTATGTGCCACTAGATATGCTTGGGTCCTCTTTTACAACCCATTGAGGATCCCTTGAACACTTCTGATTATGATCTCCATGATGTGGAAATTATAGATCAGACGCAGGGGAGTGGAGTACACCCTACAGAGTCCTCTCTTGCTAGAGAGGGGGACGTTGGAATAGTGACACATGTAAGATTTAAGTTGTAAATTCATAACTTGCATTTGTTTTTAAATGAATATTCACTAACTCATTTGACTCCAATTTCCAATGAAACTTTCTGACAAAAGCTATATAATCAGATGTATCATTAGGCACTTGTGTGAATTTTCAATTTTTTAAAATTTTTATGCTCGATGTTCGTCGAAATTTTGACGAACCATTTTTTCGTCTATGTTTCGACGAAGATATTTCGCCAAAATTTTGACGGACCTGCAAAGTTAAATTGTGGCAGGCATAAATTGAAATGAGCTCGACTATTTATTGTGACAGTGTTTTGCTCGACGGTTTTCTTGGGGAAAATCAGAAGAAACTCAAGAAGATATTGCTAGGTTCAGGGTAGTCATTGTATTTTTCCAGAATTCATTTGTGAAGTCATATTTGTACTTCCAGGTTTGAAAATCATATTTTGAAGCAACATCTCATCAAATATCATTTTTAGTCTTGTGCATTTTTAGAATTTCATTTCCAGATTTTAGACCCGACTTCACAAATTCTTTATAAGGGAATTGTTTATAACTGACAGAAAATTCTTGATGGATATGGATAAAGATTATATTTACAAGGTTTCAATTTTAACCCTAATGATCAATTTGCAATAGATTTGGGAGCCATAACTAGATAATATCAAAGGTGTTGGTTGTTTTTAATCATAACCAAGTTTATCTTCTAGACACATAGCAGATGAAATCTCAAATAATATTGCCTTACAATACCATCAATCTATATTCTAACCCAATACTACTTATCAAATCCTTATATGAACATAGTGACCTATAATCTCACTCAAGCATTTTAATTAATTCCTTGAATTAAAGCCAAAATGAAAATTACACACACCATAATAGTGAGGTGAAAAAATAACCCTTGATCATTTTATTCAAGATAATAATATATTCATACAATGGAGATACATGACCTTGAAATGAGTAGTTTTCATTTAGATGCTAGTACTATCTTGAAAATTAAGTACCCATGAAACTAAAACCTACAATAGAATGACACCAAACCTACGAATAGTATCTTCACTATAATATCAGGCTCTTTACAAATTTTCTCTACAACTTCAGTTAGAATCGACCTAAAGATATCTAACTTGCTAACCCATATTTCTGGTCTTGAAATCCTTCTTATAGGGAAAATGAAGGAGCAACAAGCATCAGACCAGAAATACACATGTCACTAGTCACTTGGACCGCCTTATGACATTTCAAAAATTAGTTACAACAACCGAGTCTTTGGAGAATCTTCTTGTTCATCCCGTCCACTGGAGAATAACTATTGCATTTTCCAAACTTTGAAAACTTGCACCAAAATTGCCACCAAGACATAGCCAAAATTTGTTATAACCATAACTGCTGAGTTGTTAACTGCCGGTTGTAGACTTTGTCCTATTCTTGTTCAGTTAAGTACTTTTCTACCCATCCTTGATATTCCTCATCCGTTGGCCAATTAAAATTTACCACCTCATTTACCTTGGCACTGTAAGGTGTATACTTTACTGCTACTTGATTCGCCTCTCTTTTAAAAGATTCCAAAAATGTGCTAGTGTTATTGATTTTATCCATACTAATCATCAGCATGTCATAATCTGAGTCATCACAAATCAATTTGATTTGTGCATTGATGATTTCATCTACCCTGTCCTGCCATTGTTGTAGTGATCTAACATTTCCTTGGGCATCTACAATATCTGGTAAAGATGTGTCACTCCAGTCATCAAAACTCTTTACCAACTCTTTAATCCTCCTGCTGAAATCATCAGGTAAGGCCTGGAAACCTTGCAGTGACTTCACAAAGTCTTGAGTAGGCCTTAATTGTTGAGGCCTATTAGCTGCATTTTGAGAATTTCATTTCCAAATTTTGTTGTGCAAGTTCAATATTCTGATTTTAGGAATCTAACAATTGGAAATCATAGTAAAATCATAATTTAATAATTTCTAGAATTAGCATTTGAAAGTGTTTTTTGGGGTCATTAACTTCAGACTATCTTCTCTTTTGCAGGGGTGGTTGCATGCCGAATTTTTTAGGTGTAAAATATCATAATTATTATATCTTGTTACCTGTGTATGATTAAAAATTATTGGAGTGTGAGTTTGATATTTTTTGAAGATCTAAATATTCAAGCTTGCTAAAGAAAAATCATGTCGGATAATATTAGTCTAGAACAAAATGAAGAGACAGTTGCTAGATTCTAGGCTATATTGAAAAGAAAGGGTGATGGGAAATGTTATTGTCCTTGCAATAATTGCAAGGGCTTAAAGACGAGAAGACTGTTAATCACAACAATTGAGAAAAATTATAGGTAGCATGGTCACGTTGAGGGGGGGCATGATTGTCATCCATTGGTAAGTTGTTCATTATATGTGTTTATATTGATTGAATTTGTAAATGTTTATATTGTTTTAACATCTGATATATATATAAAAAATCACTTGATCATGATCATGGTTTGTTTGCGTTTGTCATTATTATAAAGGTGGGGCGCCCTAGGGCACACGATATGAATTATCACGGCCCAGAGAATGTGGTTTTGCAAGCGGAGGAACATGGAGCTTTGAATATCGAAGATGAAGTTAATGATCCTATGGAAGAAGATTATCATGCGCCAAAAAGCACAATTTAAGATGATGGTACAAATACATTGATCCATGACACATGTAGTGGCACATTTGATAATGTTGATTGAGATGACTAGGATGATGTTCATGATTTACCTATACTTGAGAAGGCATACAAGCCCCTTTATGAAGGCTCCCAAACAACTCTTCTCTCTGCTGTATTGTTGTTGGTGAACTTGAAGGTTATGAATGGTTTATCCAACATAGCAATCTCATGGATGTTAAGGTATGTCATATATGCCATCTTTTTCCATCTATTTTAATTGTTCTTAGTTCATCGCTAGTAAATAAAGGATGAAGTATGTACCATTAATATTCTTTATATGAAGAAATTATTTTTTGTTGTAGATTGATTGGTGAATTTTTGTTACCGCCATCAAATATTTTACCTCGCTCATACTGAGATTTATCTGGCATTATGAAAGATATTGGAATTGAGTATCAAGCAATAGATGCATGTCCCAATGATCATATTATATATCATAAAAAACATGATTTTGCAATAGAATGCCCTGAATGTCATATCAATAGATATCAAATAGATAAACTAACAAAAAAGGTGCCTTGGAAGGTTCTTTGTTATATTCCCATTATTCCACGTATGCAACAATTATTTAGGTGTGAAAACTTGCAATTTATGGATTACCATGCACAAAATAGAAGTGGAGATGAGATTCTTGGAATGCCTGTGGATGGTTTTGCATTTAGGGACATGGAGGAAAAATGGCCACACTTTAAAGAAGAACCTCGTAATCTCAGGCTTTCATTGGCAGTGGATGGTGTCAATCCATTTGGAGAGTTGAGATCTATTTACTTGGTGTGGCCTATTTTTGTTATCAACAATAACATTCCTCCATGGATGTCAATAAAGAGGGAGCACATGATGTTGGCAATGATTGTTCTAGGTATTTGTTTACATCAATTTTCTTTAACATAGTAGCATCTCATTTGTCTTATTTGTTGCATAATGAATTATATGTTTTTTCATTTAATAGTCATGGACATGAATTTATATATATTGCAATAAAATGGTTATAATAATTATGTAATGTTTATGTTCATTCTACTAGGTAAGTACCAAGTTAAAGATATGAATGTATATATTGAGCCTCTTATCGACGAGTTACTAAAGTTATGGAATGGCGTGACTATGTATGACATATCTAGACCAATAGGACAAAGACAATTTGAATTCCATGCGATACTTGTATGGACAATTCATGATGCCCCAGGGCCAACACATTTTTCTGGTATGTTATAACATTTGACTGCATGACTTTAACGATATTTAATTTTATGAAGTAAATATCATGCATGTTTTTTAAATAATCTATTCATTATATATAATTATAAAAATTGACATATTTAATCCAATTATATATGATTTGCAGGTCTTCAAACAAAGGGAAAATTTGCATGTCCAATTTGTGGTCCAAAGATGAAATCTCATCGTTCAACAAGTTTAAAAAAGCAGGTGTTTGATGAGTATAGGCACTTCCTCCACATAAATCATAAGTATCGAACTATTGAAAAAAATCTTTTCAATGGGAAAGAAGAGACTACATCAAAACCACGAAGAATGAAACCTCACCTATGCAAGTTAGAATATAATAGAATTAATCGTCAAGGTTATACGTCAGATAAAATTGTGTATCTATCATTTATGATATGTTTTGAATTTATATTTTTATATTGTGTTGTGCTTACTTATGCTGTAATTGACAGTGATTGTCGTTGTTAATTTGTTTAACTTATATGCTTCATGAAGGTCATCAAGGCATTAATGGTCAGCTTCCACAGGGATTGAAAAGTTATGCCAAAAAATTTATTAGGTTGCCCTACTATGAGCAGCTACAAATTGTGCATTTGTTTGATACAATGCATATCAAAAAGAATATGACAAAAATGTTATGGAAAATATTGGATGGAAGGCATGACAAAGAAAAAATTGTCAAAATTTGTAGTGACATTCAGGAAGCTAGTCATGCAATGAAAAATGTCATTCAATTAAATAGCGATGGAGACCGAATTAATATAAGTGCCCTTCCTTGGTTATTAACGGAGCAGCAAAGCAATGCTATAAAATAAGTCATACGAAAAATTCAATTTCCCACAGGATTTGCTACTAACATAAACAATATCATAACAAAGAAATGTGATTTTGGGTCAGGGATCAAAATGCATGATTGGCATACCTTCATTAAGGTAATTATTCTGGTATATTATATATATATATGTATACTGCATGTAATTTTCAGTATATTATGTTTACTACTTTTGGAAAAATATTAATGAAAAAATCATTTTAAAATTGTTGCAGTACGTTCTACGTCTATCTCTCCCAGACAACTTCGACAACTATGTCAAGCAAGTTATATATGATCTTTGAAAATACATGAGGTAAGTAGCGATATTTGTTCAATTCATTGTATATTTTTGTTAAATCTCGTTAATATATTTGTGCCTTGAATCACTTGTAGATTGCTATCATCTAAAGCAATCCATAAAGAAGATATAAATTATTGGAAGAGAAAAATTCCTCATCTAATGTGTGAAATGCAAAAGTATCTACCTTTGACATTTTTCAATGCACAAGAACACTACCTCATACACCAAGTTGGTTGAGATTGAATTGTGTGGACCTGTACACACAAGGTCAATGTGGACGGTTGAGAGGAAATTGAAATTTTTGAAGGCTTTGGTTAGACAAAAAGCACATCCCAAGGGTTCTATGGTGGAGGGATACATGGTATACCAGACCGTGGTGTACATTACTAAATATCTTCCTAAGTTTGCAACAAAGATCCATGTAGATCGCATTTGAGATCCCAACTCCATTAACAAAGTCGAAAGGGAGTACCTGATGGGGAAAGGTAGATTGAGGAAAGTGACAGGTAATTATAAGATGGTCATGGAGATTATTTAGAATACTTTTTATATTTGGTTTTTATGTATATTGTACTTATTTAATTATTAATCTTCATTATTCATCAATTATAAATTAAGGTTCTATACCGTGGTAATTAACTAATTATACGTCGTTTGTGAATTTCAATTTTTTTTGATATAGTTGGTCGAGAGTGGGATGAACTAAATTTGTACGTCAAAAACAATATTGATTGGATGACAGTATGGATTGAACGATGTCAACAATCTGGTTGCGCATTAACATGGGAAGGTGTGGCTTCATTGGTTAAAGAAGCTCATCATAATGGAGATTCCAATGTTACACCAAGGGAAATTGATTCAGCATATGGTTTAAGAGATAAACAGTTATGTATAAATATATTAATCACCCATATTGTTTAATTATTTTCAATTATATTGATGTATATATATGTTGAGATTTTTTTCTTTGCATACATTCGGCCAAGAATAAATATGTTTATCAACTGACGATATTGCAATAAGTTTTACATGTTTGACATATTGCAGGTGAAACACCACAAGGCTATGTGGTGCAATGGTCATAAATTTTGAATCAAAAAGTTGGATGACATGAAGAAAACTTGTGATTCTGGGATAACTGCAGTCTTCCAAGTGACTAATGTTTCATCTAGAAGCGACATACATCCAAAAGTCTCATAAAATCAATACTATGGGTTTTTGGATGATATACTTCAGTGTGACTTTAAGTCCTTCAAATTAGTTTAGTTTGTTGTCCTATGGTACAGGCTACGATTGAATGAAAATGATCCTGAGAGAACTATTATTGAACATGATAATGGATTTGCCATGGTTAATATAAGGTATTTTGAGTGAGCTGGAAATGAGCCCTATTTTCTTCCAAGCCAATGTGAGAAGGTATTTTACTCAGAGGTTCCAAGTAAAGCAGGTTGGTCATATGTTGTTAGAGATGATCCAAGAGGAAGGCTGGTAAAGTATAATTTGGTGGAAGAAGAAAATACTAAAGAAATAGAAGATGATGTAGATGATGATCAGGATCAACAGTTAGTTGATGATGTGCCTGACGAAGATTTCAAAGAGGAGGAACTAGATCATGATGGTGTAGGAGTTAATGTTCATGAAGATGATATCTATGTGGATGATGACATTATCGAAACTGATATCAATGTTGATGATGATGATATGACCAATCCTTACAATGTTGAATCTGGATCGGATGATACCAACAAAGAGTTGGATGAAGAAGAAGATCAATGACATTGAAATGTATGAGTTATGTGATTGTATTATCTAATTGATATTAATTTCTTGATACAATTATATTTGACTTATGTGGTTACATAATTAATTTATGATGTTTTTAATTTTAATTATATTTGAATTATATTAGAATATGTTTAGTTAACAGATGTAAAAAATAAAATGGATAAACTAAAAGATGAAAGTGTGAGACCACTGCCTTGTTGGGTGCATGGAGTCTAATGAAGATCTATAAAAGTGTAATCTATGATGGAAATAATTCAAAGTTTTTTGCACACATATGTAGTTTATAACTTGTATAAATGTGCAAGTAAATGACTGACAAACTCTACTTGAGATAGAATGGAAATCCTAGTTATGTGATTCTTCTT
This sequence comes from Sequoiadendron giganteum, assembly GCA_007115665.2. NCBI lineage: Eukaryota > Viridiplantae > Streptophyta > Pinopsida > Cupressales > Cupressaceae > Sequoiadendron > Sequoiadendron giganteum. The sequence goes on along the minus strand of CM021108.1, from coordinate 131,740,174 downwards.
ATTGATCCAATTAACACTCTTCAGTTACTATGATTGAATAGAAGGGTTTAATCTTTATTTGAAAGAACCAAATAATCACATCACACAAATACAACAAATGTGTATCGGTAAACTGAATATATATATGCTTGATATATCAATTTAGACAACAAAAAAGCATCAAAATGGAGACAACTAGATAACTATATAATTCCACAAACAACTGATACCAAGATTAAGCCACAAGTTCAGACATCTTCATTAACTTCATCAAAATTCATACTTGCATCTGAGTCTTAAAGGAAAGTTTCATTTCAAACTATCTACTGTATGTTTCTCCTATCCACCTATATCTATTTTATATTATGAAATAGATATAAATATATCAAAATTGTGAAAGGGCGAATCCTTTGAGAAATGTCTTTTGCTTAACAACAATAAAAAACTAGAAATTATGCTCTATTAAGCCATAAATAGATGTTTGAGAGATAATCTCGGTAAGTTGGCCCTGTGTATCAGCATCCTCGAGTGCATTCCTTATGGCTATCTCCATTTAGAACATCTTCTCATTCTGTTCACATGCCTTGTCCATTATTAAATCATTTCCTGTGGCTATCTCCAAAATTGTTTGCATCATCGTTTGGCATTCCTTCATCTATCCTATGGTAATAGACACTATTTTACTCCTCTTCAGTTAAGTACTTTTCTACCCATCTATGATACTCTTCATCCATTGGCCAGCCAAAATTCATGACCTCATTCACCTTAGTATTGTCAGGTGTGTACTTCACTGCAACTTGATTGAATTCCCTTTCAAAAAACTCTAAGAATGTGCTGGTGTTAATTATCTTATCCATACTATTTACCAACAAATCATAATTTGAATCATCACAAATCAATTTGATTTGTGCATTGATAACTTCTTTTGCCCCATCCTGCCACTGTTGCAATGTCTTAACATTTCCTTGTGCATCAATAATGTCTGGAAAAAATGTATCATTCCAGTCATCAAAGCTCTTTATTAGCTCCCTAATTCTTCTACTGAAATCATCAGGTAGGGCCTGAAATCTGCTCAATGATTTTACAAAGTTTTGAGTAGGCTTCAATGACTGGGGCCTATTGTCCACATCAAACCTAGAAGCTTTGTACATAATATCTAGATTATTGGCCCTAGGGATCCATTTCTCAGCCAAAGGCAAAACTATTTCCCGATCCCTATTGGTATTTTTTATTCCATCCAAGAATAAAGAATACAAAGAATGTATAGATGGTAATTTACCATGAACCTTTTCATTAAGATGCCTCAAAACTATGTCAACCACCTCAATTTGTTTGGAAATTGCATCACCCTCACTTGCCTTTAAGGAAGCCTACAATTGTGTGATCCTATTCAACATTTGCTTCTTGGTGGGATCCACAAAATATTCAACTTCTTCTTCAAATGGCCCTAGTGTAGGACTAAGAGCAAGTGCTTGGATGGGGGACCCCAGAGTTGAAACAATTGGAGTAGTATGGGGGACTGATCTTGCAATATAAGGTAATTCTCTGATACTAGGAGCATTGGAGGATTCTCCCACCTGCCCATATTTCAACCTATCTACTTCAGATTTCAGCTCAACATTCCTTTGCTGCATCCTACTATATTATGCAATTATCATATTGTATTTCTCCATTAGACTCTTCTTTTCAACCTCTTCTCTCTTAGCTGCCTTTTGGGACAATTTGGCCACATTTACCATCAGGCTTGTAGCTTCTGTTGTTGAAGTTTTAGAAGCTCTCTTGATGATTAGCCTTCCCCTTAGGTGTGGGCTAATATCAGTTACATTTGGATTTTTTCCCTAGGGTGCTAGTGCCCATATGGCTAGAGTTTCATACTACTCACTGAAGGTAGAGTCCTACAAAGCTGCCTTAACCTCTTCTTCACTATTTTGTATAGGGTGCTTGGACTGTAAGATAGCATTGAATGCAACCACATCAGCTATGTCCCATTTAGGAAAAAGTAAAACACCAGCCTAAGTCACAAGTCTTCTTCCCTCCTTAGGAGTGATGCCTTTGAATTATTTCATTAATTCAGCCTTGACCTCATCATCATTCTCCTACTTAGACCTATCAAGTCTCGATTCTCTCCTACTCTTACATTTGTTTTGGTACTCTTCTAGTTTCATCCTCCAAACTAGTTGCAAGAATACAAGAGTCTTTACAAATGCATCATCATCCAAGAGTGCCTTGTAGGCCTCCATCCTGGTATCTTGTACACAGTTCCCCTTTACATCCATGTCAGAAAGCACCAATTGTGTTGATCTAGGAGGGGAAGGGATACCGACCTGCATGTCTTGATCAATCACAATTATCTCATCCATTAGAGTTTCCTACATTTCCTCAACTCTCTGCCTCTTAGGGCTTGGCTTTGATGGTAACACTGTAGGATCACCTCTTGGTGGTGAATCTAGATCCACAATCCTTATCCCTCTGGGTGCTCTGATCCTTGGACCCAGTTGTGATGATGCTTGCATGACTTGTTTTCCCTTCTCATCCCCTTCATCCTCATCACTTCTCACATTCCTCTTTATCTTGTATAGAGGCTTGTCAACTAGTTGCTAATAAGCTAGCCTTGTTTCTTCAGGCCTCACATCCAGTCTTTCTATACCAAAATCTAATTCCAAACTGGCCCTCCTGGTCATCAAGGTGCCCATGATATTTTTGAAATTAGCCATTAAGAAGTCTATTCTCTTGTGAAATGGAGTGAACTCCATTAATGGATCATATTTTGGATCCATTTTATGTATTATAGCCAGTAGATTTTCATATGCAATCCATTTTTCTTTATTCAACTCCTGCCTATTCAAATCAAACTCATTTCTGATTAAGTCCTCAGGAAAGTTGAATTCATGTGCAAATTTTCCACCTTTAATTCGTTGTCTAAACAATGCAAAGAATCCCTCAGGGTCATGCTGTCTCCTAGGACCATTCCTCAAATTGAAGTCATCAAAAAAACTTTCGAAGTGGACCCATCCTCCCTTGGAATAGACAAAATTAGAAACAACAGTGTAGTCAAGGAACAAAGTCCCTTTTCCTTTCTTTGTTAGGTTGTCCTCATGAATACAACCTAGTTGCCACATTACTTTGGAAAACCCCATACTTGATGGTACATTAAAGGGGAGGATATGAGGGGTTCCTTGGAAACCATACACCCTCAAGATAGTGCTTATAGGGTAGAAGATGATATCAACCCAATTGTGACACAATTTTAAATTCGACTTCCTCACCTTCAGTTAGAGGAAATCATACAAATCTTTAGGGAATCTTGGCACATTTACCACTAACCGAGCCCTAAGTCTGGAGGCAAAGCAGTTATCAAACTGCACAAAGCTGGCACCTCCCCTATTGTAAGACAAATCTACACTCCACACCTGTACTGGTAACCTTTCTCCATTCACCTCTTGCCTCAACTTCATTTTTCTGAGAAGAAAACAACATTCTTGTATAGGAACATATGCATCAATAGGGAGTACGAGAAAAAAGGAGTGCTAGTATCCCCCATATGCAACTTCATCAAACCCTCATGCATCTTCTCTATCAGGAATGATGCAAATTCATATACCACAGAGAAGTTGGGATGCTGAATTTGGGCTCCCATAAACATGTACGCAACTGGCATCATAGTATTAGGGCTGAACCCTAAAATCTGGCACAATGAATAAAATGTTGCGAAGAAGTGACTGGCAAAACAACTCAGCATGAAACACTCTTGGTCATTTGGGCTGATAAGAATTATTGAACTGCCTACCCAGGCCAGGTGAAGAGGAAGCAACTTCAATCTGAAAAGAGGCTTTAACCTTTTGTACTCCTCCTTCAGCTCCTCAAAATATATTTGGACTAAGAAAGGGCTATACTCAGTCAAATCAAAAATCTGCCAATCTCATCTACATTTAGGCTTAGCATAATTCCACCATCATTATCCCTTATTACCCTTGTCACAGGATCATACCGTGTTGCCACTACTATGAGCAAGTCAACATTAGGGAACACATTTGGCACTGTTAGTTTCCTCATGTCATATCTCCAGGCATTAGAGAAGGGGTGAGGTAAGTTTCACTGTCCATACCACAACCTAAACATTTCAAGACCAATCATAGGAATCCTGGCATCCACAATGTTATAATTTTTGCATAGTAGACTTTTACCTAGGGTCTTTCCATTCATTAAAACCAAACCACTCTTCCTGTCATTTGTTGAAAATGGGAGTTTATCCAAGAAGTCATCATACAACTTCCTCTTCAATTAATCAACATGGCCAGAGTGCTGCTTTGGTGGTGCCATCTTAAACAACTAGGGCTTCTTTTAAAAAATCAAATCCTCGAAGAAACTAGGGGTACCCAGAACACAAAAATACAACACAACTGTGCAATTCCAATAAATCAAATGAACCAGTAACCCTACGACAATAATTAACAAGATCCCTTGACCAGCATAATAGAACCCTTCACAAAGACATAGTCAAAGTAACCTAGTAGTTTAGAAAATAACTCACAGGATTTCGCGCCTTGCAGAGAACCAAACTTCATGGTGATCGCTCAAATAACTCTATCTCTAGCACTAAACTGGTTGGAAAATACTTGAATGTTTTTGTGATGAAGATAGAAAAAGAGAAGATACTTTATGTTGATTGAATTGAGGTAGTAGATGTCTCGACCGCCATTGAATCTCATTTGCATGCCACCCCAACGACTCTAATCACATTTGATGTGAATTTAAAATTTAGCCGTCGATATTTTATTTTTGTCAGATCGTCGAATGACCATCTTCAAAAGGGCTGACTAAATATCCATGTAAGCATTGAGGGCCCACCACAAAAGCAGTGCCAAAGGAATACATGTGGTACCCACTCGTGATATCACGATCACTAAACATCCTGCATCTTTGGATTACGTGATGGCGGGAAACTGTTGATTCCTACCATTGGTGATCGTGTTCACTCACAGTAGTCAGCAGCACCAAACATAACTGTTGAGCAACTTTTTACCAAAATTATAACATCACCGTCGATCTTGAGCACATGCATCTCACAACTATTTTAGTAACCCATTTTATAACATATTTAAGTTTGACACAAATATTAAATGCTTTATTAATCCCTTTTCAGCATCGACAGCTTGGGACACGTGGTGCTCACCCATGATATCACAATCACCAAACAATCAACGGTGATGCCACCGCGAGATCGTGGGGAGCGGTCAGGATCAATCGTAGGAAGATTGGCGGTCATTAAAAACATAGCAGTCAGTAGCATCAAACATAACCGTCAAGCAAATTTTTACCAAGATTATAACATCACCGTTGATCTCGAGCATGTGCATCTCGTAGCTATTTTAGTAATCCACTTTATAATGTATTTAAGTCTGACACAAATATTAAACGCTTTATTAATCCCTTTTCGGCATCGGCATCTTGGGACACGTGGTGCTCGCCCATGATATCACAATCACCAAACAACCAATGGTGATGTCATCATGAGATTGCATGGAGCGGCCATGATCAATCATAGGAAGATCAACGGTCATTAAAAACATAGCAGTCAGTAGTACGAAACATAATTTTTGAGCAAATATTTACCAAGATTATAACATCACCGTTGATCTTGAGCACGTGCATCTCGTAGCTATTTTAGTAACCCACTTTATAATGTATTTAAGTCCGACACAAATATTAAATGCTTTATTAATCCCTTTTTGGCATCGGCAGCTTGGGACACGTGTCGCTCGCCCGTGATATCGCAATCGCCAAACAACCAACGGTGATGTCATTGTGAGATCATAGGGAGCAGTCGGGATCAATCCTAGGAAGATCGATGGTCATTAAAAACACCCCCTGCAAAATGAAACAACTATTAAAAAGTTAGGCGAAATAACCTTTTTGCATGTGCAGATTGCGCGGCTATCAGATGAAGTGATTTCAATCTTGACCGTTGTTCGCAGACCTCGCAAGGTTTCTACTAACGTCACAAATATGGTGTGAGGCGTACGAGATTCTGCCATCTGTCATATTTGATGATGGGGGCCAGTTTTGCTCGCTGATTGATGATGAAGGTTGATGCTGACAACTGTTTCTGTACCAATGCATCGTGGCCGTTCCTCGTTGATCTCATGCAATTAAAACTGTAGTTTCAATAATGCTGCGAGGTGTGCGATTTGGTGACGCGTGGACTCCGATGTTGTGCGCTAATAAAAAAGGTGGGGCCCATTTCCATGCTGATGTGGTGCTCGGTAGGTGAATATCCTATCCATTTGGTGACTGGAGGGAGAACGTGGCATTTTCAAACTATTTTGACTAAATCTGAGTCATTCTCCTGGCCAATGTTGTGATTGATCAACGGATCGTATTTAAAAATAAACTGTTATTGTACGATAGCCATTTTATCTCGTGCGAGTGAATAGTAATGGTTGAGTTCGACTCTGCTTGCATAATTAAATGCTAAAATTTGCGAATTACTATTTCCATTCTGTATCTCTACATTGAGGAAGAATTGCCTGGTATCGAGTGAAGCAAGCTATGGTTACGATTTCTCAATTTCGCTGCCTTGGATGTTCTATGATTGAAACCGTAAGTAGTATGTATGCCATTTCTTGTAAATTCATAATATTTTATGGTTGCTTGCTGGGCAATTCATGATTGTTTCCTGTTTCTGTTCTTGAAGAATTGATTGAATAGATTTGCTTTTAGAGCTTGTCTAGATAATTGCTAGGGTTTTTTGAATATAGAAGAATTTTCTGTTAAGGCTAAAGGAGAAAATTGTAATTATTTACTATCTGAAAATAAGCAAACCCTAGTTCGAATTATCATTAGTCTAGTATAAATGGCACTGAAGGCCCAAAGTTCTTGTTCTGAAATCAATACCAGGTCTTTATCCTAAGATATTATTGATTTGTTAGAACCCTCTACTAACAAGAAGCAGGAGGGAAAGGTTTTGTTCTATGGGCCTTAAATCTTGGAAGGATTGATAGACAAGGAATGTGCAATTCAAGATGCCGAGTTACCATACACCGGGTGGCAGCTGTTCTCCAATTGGTTTGGGAACAAGAATTTGTCGGTTCCTTTGTGTAACCCTTGGAGGTTAGACCTAGGTAAATTGGTGGTTCCTAATGTTTATATGGATGTAGATATTTTAAAGGACATTTTTACTAGATATGACGCTGTGGCTTGAATTTTCAGAACACATGTTGGTGTGTAGATGATTAAGATAACCAAAGAAGAAATTGTAGAGATTTTCAAATTGCACGAATGGAGTCACGATATGGTTCCTATCGACTTGGAGGTTTTCAAACAAGAATATAGAAATACTAGGGGTTTGTTCAGAACATCCTTGTTAATACCTCATTTGGCAGTCTCAAGAAGAGGAAAAAAATTAGAAGGTAGTAATTGGCAAGAATGAGCCTAGACCTTTTCCTGTGGACTATTTCTCTAGTTATTTCAAGAAGACTGTTTGTGCTTTATGTCAAGTTCTGGGAGTCAACTTAAAGAAAACCTTGCCTACCAATATTATGTATATGACATTAAATCTCCAACACCCATGTTTTAATGTAATATATGATTTTGCCACTTATTTGGCAGAGAAGATGCACACGGGTCTAGTAGCCCTAAAGGAAGGGAAGATATGGGTTTGATTCAGATGGTATTCCTTGTTAATCCACATGTTTATGTATAGGGTTTAGGCTATGTTCAAAAAAGATATGGAATTAAAGAAGAAGGAAAAAAACATTGAAATGCCTGTTCAATATTGGACTAGGATTATTGACATGCATGATCGTAAGTTTTATTATGTAACTTTCCATAATGTCTTTGGATCTAAATTAAGGGAGGCTCTAGTTCGTGACCCCCAAAGGATCCCAAAAGAAATTAATGACTTCTTGAGGCCGATGGAGAAAAGGCTTGAATTGAACATAATGCACAATTGGGGAGACATTATCCCCTATCGTAATAACATAGTTTTTAGGGTTTTTGGCACTAATGTCAATTAAAAAGTTCTGCCAAGGGAGGTGCACCTTAGAATTAGATTTTTGGAAATCATGAGGTAGTTGGGGGGTGCTCAGGAACTACACTTGTCAGTTGAATAGACGAAAGGTTCTTTCTTCCCTGAATATACAACATTTGCCGATTTTTTTATGACAAAGGGAGAACGGAAGGAGTTGCATCAATTACTGGGGCCTTATAGGCTAAGGACTGTGCGCCCTAGGAATCATGATCCTAAGGATTTTATCTCTCAAATGAAGGAAAAACATCAGACAGGATATTTTTTCCACAACTTCTACTTTCCTGAGGACATCATGAGGAATATTTTTGATTTGGAATTACAAGATGATAGAAAGGCACTATACATTGCCTATTCTAAAATGGTGAAAAGTAAGCAGGAGAAAATACCTAGTTTCAATTCCATACCTAATGCTAAAGATGAGTTTAGCAAGGAAATGTATGCTATTGATAATTTTGACAGCTTGGTTGGAGTTCTGAAAGATGAAAGGGTTGTGGAAGAAAGGGGAAAATAAAAAACCATCGAGGAGTACCCTGAGGTAAAGGAAGAGGAGAGGCCTACTTATCAACCCCAAAAGAAGATAAGGGTTTTTTCTAGAAGAAAGGGAAGTAGGGCTAAAGATGTTGCTAAAAATATTGCACCATCTTCTTCAAGGCAGTCAATACCAAATGTTGTTGATTTGGATCCTCCTCCAAGTTTCTCAGAACAGGCTTGCCCACCATCACCAAAGAGGCAGAGGGTTGAAAGTTTAAAGATTGTTGATTGTGATGGTGATGAGGATGATGGAATTATTGTCACTCCAGATGAAATGCATGCTTAGATGCCATTGGACCCAATTGACATTGCAACAGATTCAGATACAGTTTCTTTGAGGTTAGGAAAAGATGAAATCAAAGGAATAACAAGTAATGATGACTTGAGAATAGAAGCATCCAAAGTGTTCATGATGGATGACTCTTTTATTCAAACTGGTGCTTTTAAATATTTTGTGTGGAGAGCACATATTGCATTATATTCTGAGAAGGTAGCACATGAGAGAAGTCTGCATCTAGATCTCCCAGAGAAGGTAATTCAAGCTAAGGCCAGGGAACAAATGAGAGAAAAATTCAAAGCAATAAGACTAGAGCAGGGCTAGGAATTGGTACAAAAAAGTGGAGAATTGCTACTCCCTAAATGGGATATCACTGATGTTGTGGTGTTTGACACAATAAGAAGGGCTAATAAGCCACTTCTTGCTACTGAAGAGGAGGCTACATTGGCACTCAAGGGATCAACCTTTAGTGAGGAATGGGATGCATTGGCAATCTGGTCCCTATCTACTGGCTCTAAAAAGCCAATTGTTGTAGAACCTTATGACTTCAGCGGTCACTTGGTTGTGAGGAGAGTTACTGAAACCCCAACATTGGAAGCTGTTGATATGGTCATGAATGTTGCCAAATTCACTAGAGCAACTATTGAAGATTTGACCAAGAAGTGGGATACTCTAAGAGGCCAATATAATGACATTATTATTGAATATAATAAGAGTCAACAAAAGGTAGCAGAGTTAGAAACTGAATTGGCTTTATTGAGGCAACAATTGGATACCATGAGATCTCAAAAGCAAGCCAATTCTAGCCACACTATTCCTAATCCACCAGTAGAGTAGTCTTAACCTCCTACACAAGCACAGTCTTTGGCTATTGTTCCATATAATATGGGAAAAGTTCCTATCGCTATTGAGAGGGATACTAGCCCTGGAGGGGGACTTTCTAGGGAAAAACTGATTCATCAGGTTGAAGAATCTAAGGAGATGGTAAAGAAAATCCAGGATGCAACAGGGAGAAACAATGCAGTGATAGTGGACACTGTTTTGAAACATTTAAACAGAACAGTCCAGAGTAAGCTAAACAATGTTCATGCAAATTATGTCCTAATGTTGCAAGCACTAAAAATGTTTCCAAGGGATAAAGAATTGGCCATCTCATTGCTAAACAAATGGAGCCCTAGAATGGAGAAGTTGAAATTCATGGCAGTAGGGGCAAAACGACATGGTGATAAATATCCTACTATTATTGCAACATAAAAATTGGTCAAGGGAATTTTTGAGCATAAGTTTCAGGGATTTGCCGCCCCAATGGAATCCAATATTAGATTGCTGAAAGATGTGTATGATGGATATGACCTAACCCCATTGCCTCATATTTTACATAGTCAGGATGAGGTCAAACCCCTGCAGGTTTGGAAGGAGAAAATGAACAGTATAATGATGTCTCAAACACATGATATATGCAAAAATGCTGACATCCGCATGCTAGAGAATACATTGGAAAAGTTGTCTTTTGTTATAAGTTTCTTAGAGAACTTTGATAAAAAGGCCACATCGATAATGGTAAAGTATGCTCCCTATCGAAACAAGGTTGATCAAGTTGTGGCTTTCCATAGGCCTTCCGAGGAGGAGTTTGAATTATGGAAAAAGGTGTTAACTGATGAACTGGAATTATGAGTGTTATAGTCGAGAATTGCAACTTGGTCATGTATAATATAGGTCTAGCCTTAGATATTATATTCTAAAATTGCATTCTCTTTTTGACTCCAAGTACAAGGTGTTGAGGTGGAGTTAATACTATAACGGCTAAGCATGCCTTCCATGTATGGGGAGCGACCTTTGGAGTGATGTTTTCTTTCCTCCTTATCAACTAATGATGATCTTTTTCTTATGCTCTCCACTCACATAATAGAATTGTAACTGAATCAGGAGTTAGCGGTCCAATTACAAATGGACATGTGTACTCTTCAACCTGAAGCTTGTTGGCTCCCTTGTTTTATAAAAGGGAATTCTGGGCTGAGAGAGTGGTCGGTTGAAATATCCAAAATATGAGAAATAAGAGTCTAGTAATATAGAGAGTATGAATTGTATTTCCAGGTTTTAAATTTTTTTGAGTTAGATTGGAGAAATTTGTTAATCATGGGGTTTTTGAGCATGTTTGTATCAAACTCATTAATATTTGGAGTTTATTTTGTCTCCTATTGTGTTATGTTACATGGATTATTAATGAAATATCGATCAAAGATGATTTTCATTAATTTTCATTTGTTCTTTACTATGAATTATGTTTAACTACAACTCTGGTTCAAAGGATCAGTTAAATGCTTCAGTTAACTAGTAAATTCATGCAATATAATAGATAGGATTCATAAAGGAGTAATAAACTCAGGTATAGATATATGGGTTGTAATGCAATTCATAATAGATCATAAGTGTTCAAAATGAAATTTACCCTATAGTTCATTTTTCTCTTTTGACTCCTTGCACTGGGATATGGCACTGGAATTCTGATTACATTTTATTCTCATATGTTTTGTGTTATGGAATCAAGATATTTTACTCAAACATTTCCTATCAATTTACTTTATGTGAAATTTGTGATTCTTTGTTAAATGGACACAAGTCTTTTTTAAGGAATAGCCAAGTTCTTGAAGGATTTGATCCTTTAACATTAATTGGGGATCTATTTGTTGCTTACCTGTGTGCAAATTAAATGAATTTTTTAAATGTTGTATGTTTAGAGCACATGTTAGGGAATACCCTCCTAGATTTTACAGAGTTCGAAGTGTAAGAGAATTAGCCTTATTTATATTGTCGTTAAGTTGGCCATACTTTTCCTAGTCTTTTATTATTGAATGTGGCGAGTTCATAGGAGCTTCTAGGAAACACGTGTGGGTTGCAGCAAAAAAATGCCAATAGGTTCAATTGACAACATGATCTATTGAGTAATTACAAATAATTCATAATTTGAAATTCTGGATTTTGACAACATGATCTATTGACAAGTAGGAAGTATTTTTCACATTGTGTCAAATTTTGATATTGTTATCAGGATTCAATTATGTAGTTTTACAGGTCAAACTCATTGACCCATGTTTCATGAGAAGTGTTTCACAAGAACTCATCTCTCACGATAATGAATGGTCCACTTAGCACTCATTGCGTCTAAATGATTCTCAAAGCGATGAAGCACTAGACCTTCCTAGGAGGTCACCCATCCCAATATTACATGATCCATGATTTTATTAATAATTGATCATTTTGGATTTTGACAAACTTGACACACAAATGACAATTTGACAATGAACTTAATGTATCACAATTAAGTTTCAAATTGAGTAACACAATAGAAACTTAAAAAAATTAAGAGATTGTTATGAGGGTAGTGATGCAACTTTTCTAATTAGAGTGTATTCCATGAGATTACAATTCTTTGAGATATTTTGTCAAATAGTTCACAAGATTTGTCTATCCTCCCAGATTTTACATAGATTTGAAAATGGAGTCTACAACCACAACATTTAAGAAAATTCATCTTCATATTATGCTTTGATGGATGTCTATACCTTGTTCCAAAGCTCCCATATTAAGGAAATCGACAAGGATTTTGGTGAAGGTTGTGAAATTTGTCTATGCATCTACCAATTGAATTTGATTGAAAGTTTCTAAAACCTTTTAAAAAAATCCATTATGTATATTCTACAATCATTATAGTCCACAATTTCACATTTATTTGGTTTTACATCTACCAATTGTATTTGCTTGAATTTTCCTACCGAATTTTCAATGTAGATCCATTTTGTGTATATCTTACAATCTGTTGGTGTTTTTTCCCACATAGGATTTGCAATTCTGTAAGAGGTAACCAACCTCCATTATAAAGAACTGCAAAGGCTAGTGGCCAACTAACAAGATTCAATCAAAGACTGACATCTCCTACACTTTTGGCTCTGTGAAACCAAGGTGGGTAAACCCAAGTGTGTTCATAAGAATGCTTCATGATTGGTAAGAAAACTTCTTCTTACAGATGCAGTCCCCACTAACACTAATATATAATCATTACCTTGGTTGTGGAAAAACCAAAGAATAATAACAGATATCCCAAAGCAAGGAGACTAAAAATTATCATAAGATCTATATCCCAAAAAGAGATAGTAGTTGATATTTGTTAAAATGTTCGGGTATTGAATCACTGTGCTTAGAGTCACAGTCTTATACCTGAAATGAATTTACCAATACTATCAAGTGCCTCATCCATTGGGTGGGAGTCATATAAAACGTAATTCAGATGAAATTGAACTTATCACCATAGTGCTTTGCTACCATGAGATTTGTTAGTATATTAAAAACAATACTCCTTAGTAAATCATAAGCATATAACCATAAACATGCAATTTGTGTTCAAGAATTTGATTAACTCATTAAGTCAAAAAAAGAGAACAAATTACACTTTCAACTTTACCATTGAAACTGAATGAACAAACCCTTGATAAATCCATTCATAATCCATGGCCCATACACAAGAGAGCAAAATTTCTTAATTTTTAAAGATTTTTTTCGATATTAGTAATTACAAAAGCATAGTATACTTATTTCATACTATCCCAACCCAACATGATTTCCTACATAATACCTTCAAAATCTTGCATTACCACTAACTGTACCTATTCTAAGCCTTCAGACCCAAAAAAACAACAACCCTTAACAATGAGCTATCAAATCTCCTTTATAGGACAGGAGAGCAACAAAGCAATAGGCTACATTGTTCATTCCAAAATTAAATTTCATTTAGAATGAAATTCAAATTGACATTCCTCATCATTAGAAAAAACCATAATCAGTTTGAGGAATCAAAACAATTATACCATTGTAACCAACCAGAGCTAAAGAAAAAAGAGCGTGGCAGGCACGTGTATTTCCACATCAACACACCACCCAAAAGTAACACACTAGCAACTACAACTACTTATAAGACACACAACCCCGATAGAGGTGATGACTCCTGGTCCTCACTTCAATAAGAAGCGAGACCAAATTCCTTTTATCTGCTTTAACACATGATCTGGTTACATGGCATGATGCCATCACAGTTATTGGGGCAACTGCGAGGGGCTCTTCATTGACCTCCAACAGCTTGGTCATGGATGCTAAGTAACATTGGTAGTCCGGGTCAATTTCAGACCCATCACCATCAAAACCGAAATATAGCACCAGTTGGGACTTGGAGCTCCCCGTCCCTTTAAAATTAGCATCATGGACAACCTCGAGCTTGCTAAGGATAGGTTGTACCCCGTCAGGCTGCAAATTTCTCACCCCAAGTTTGGTCCTTCTACGCACAGCCAAATGGTCCATTGCAAAGAACACCTCGCAAAATACAGGAGAGACTCGACCACCCACAAACAAGACAACTCAAAATGTGATGATAATACCAGATAACACAATGAGAATTTATAGAGTTAATTGGTGTGAGAATATTAATTGCTCGAATGCAGCACGAGCATTCGAGCGTTTTAGTGGCTGATGCAACCACCACAAATTATTCCTAGCTTGCGAAGGCATGGTGTACAAGCCATCATTGCATTTATCAGGAGAATAGTGTTTGCACGCAGGAAAATCAAGCAAGAATCCACTGAAAAAACCCACACCATTAATGAGAACAACTTGCAGAGAGCAAGAACTCCCAATGCGGATGAACAGGAACCCAAGAAAAATCGAACCATTAATGCGGATCAACCATGGAAAGTCAGACGACTCAAATTGAGTCAACAATTGTTTGAAAATCCACATCAGCATCCTGGGAGAACCATGCGCAATCACAACCTAAGAAAACAAGAGGTTGCAATTGGACAACGGGTCCCACCTAGCCCTGTCGCTTCAAGAACCAGGCCATGTGTCGCCTCTTCACAGACCTTGCAGTACCCTCAGGGGCCTTTAATCTGATCATGTGAGATCCACGAGGAAGGAATATCATTGATCTCCCTCATTAATACCACACGGGTAGTAAATTTTAAGTCCCACCACAATCCTTGTACAGTCCACATGATTTTTTAATCCTTTGTTGAAGAAACTATTACAATATATTTCTTATTTATGTACTTATTTTCCATACATGTTTATAAAAGTTTGAAATTATTAATAATATTAATTTTGGCAAGACATTAAAAGACTGTTGATTGTAAAAAATATGCATCCTAATGTGAAAATGCAAACAATGGAAGCAATGACTATAACACATAAATTTTTATGTAGTATCCAATTCAAAGAATCATGTTACCCTCTACCTTGAATTTTTTAGTATAAAAAGTTAAGGAAATGCTATAAATAAGATAATAAGTTGACTATTAGCATATACCAATTTTTATAGAGATATAGATTTTTGGATGTTGTGGTTGTGTTGCTCATGATATATGGTTGTCATTGATGTCAACACTATTAGCATTAATGTCTTAAGGGTTGTATATGTCAAGGATATTGAGAAAATTAGAATAAATATGTTGCAAATAGTCTATGAAGTTGTGAAGATCAGAGTGGTGAATTTTTTTTACATTGGTATTTTGAAGTCGTGTATTAAAAGGTTTGTTGCTGAGCCTATCTAATATATCCTCTGGAAGTTTCAGAGGTGTGCATCAAGATTGGAGTGAGTTATGAGTTTTTGTGTTCCTACAGTTATTTTGTTGCTATAGTTGGTGTTTCTGAAAGAGGAGAATGTAATTCTAGTGAATTGAATTGTTGTGTATGCTCTTGATATTTTCATTGAATTTTCTTGATCTCATACTCTATCATTGTGGTACGTCCACATTGATCAGTGTTCTCGTGATCAAAGATTTTTCTTTTGCATGTTCGATTTTTCATGTTCTTGGTTGAAATGATGGTGGTAGTGTGTTGTAGATCCTTCTGGATTAATTTTTGAATGCTTGGCATGTTCGAGGATGTTGCTTTAGGTCTTCATTATGTTGTGACCAATTTAGGTTGGTGCGCATTGAGATTTGTTCATGAATTGGGCCAACAGTTTGTATTCATCTATTATTTATCTTTAGCCAATAGAGTTGTTAATGTAAATTCATGAAGTGGATATATAAGAGAGATTGTTTTATTCATTTAGATATAATGTATGTGAAGTGTATGCAAGATATGTGTGAATAGATTAGATCATTCGAATGCAGAGCAGAGTGTGAGGAAGTTTAGGCAAAGTATGAAGAAGTATTTATGTGCCTAACTGAAATTGTGATCGGGCTTTTGAAGAAGCTAATTTATTAGTTCAACCTCATCATATGGATTTAATTAGATTATCTTATGTAAGGCAGTGAGCCTTCCCTTTGAGCAATGAGCTCTAGGCAATGTTCTTGAATGCATGTGCATTCCTTATTCATTTCTTTTATACTTTTAACAGGGTATAAATTATGGATTAACCTCCACCGTGGTTTTTTCCGTAACATGGTTTGTACACAAAAATCTTGGTGTTATGTGAGTTTTAGATGTGTTGTTGATTCATTCTTTCATTGTTAATTATCAGATCTAAGATTAAAGTTTAATAAGGTTAAATAAGTTTCAATTTTGTAACAACTGATTCACCCCCCCTCTCAGTTGTCTATCCTTGTTTTCCAACATAGATATCTTCCATTTCAAAACACACAAAACAATATTCAGTAGATAATCAACCATCTTTCATTTGTAAAGTGATTAAATATTTATCCCTAAAGGAAACAAGTAGAGTATATAAAGAAAACTAACAAAGCCACAACTACCCCTATTTTGTAGTTTGGTGTGCATTCCTTCCTCTCCCTAATCTTCTCTGATTATTTTGTAGAGACCAAGTGTTGTAACTAAACTATGGTTCATTCTATCTGCATGTAATTTTGATCTTCATATAAAAAATTAAAAAAATACTAATCTACTCTTGTCAAAACACAAACAACAGTCAAATTTAGTATAAGAGTCAACCAATCATAAGGAAAACATAATATGAAGATGAATTTTGTCAAATCTTGTGGTTGTAGATGCCCTTTTGAAATATATGCAAAATGTCGAAGGATAGAAAAATCTCATGAACTATTTGACAGAATGCCTCAAATAATTGTAATCTCATGGAATACACTCTAATTAGAAAAGTCTCATTACTTCCCTCATAACAATCTATCAATTTGTTTTAGTGTCTATTGTGTTATACCCAATTTGGGACATGGGGTATAACAAAATAGACACTAAAATAAATTGAGATATTACAATTCTTTGAGACATTTTGTCAAATAGTTCACAAGATTTTTATATCCTTCCACATTCTGTATAAATTTTAAAAGGGCATCTGCAACCACAACATTTGAAAAAAATCATCTTCATATTATGCTTTGATGGATGTCTATACATTCTTCCAAATCTCCCATATTAAGGAAACCAATAAGGATTTTGGTGAAGGTTGTGGAATTTTTCTTTGCATCTACCAATTGCATTTGTTTGAAAGTTTCTAAAACCTTTTCAACAAATCCATTATTTGTATATTCTAAAATCATTATAGTACACAATTTCACATTTATTTGGCTTTGCACCTACGAATTGTATTTTCTTGAATTTCCCTACAATATTTTCAATGTAGATCTATTTTGTGGATATCTTATAGTCCTTATAGTTCACATCACTTTGTTTTTTGAAGAAACTATTACCATATATTTGTTATTTATGTTCTTATTTTGTATACATGTTTATAAGTTTGATATTACAATTAATAATATTAATTTTGGCAGGACATTAAAATATTTTGTTGATTTTAAAAATATATGCATCGACCCAATGTAAAAATGGCAACAATGGAAGCAATGATTGTAACACATAAATATTTATGTAGTATCCAATTCAAAGGATCATGTTACAATTTATGGTTATGATTGTGTATTTAATTAGGGTTAGGATTTAGTGTTCGGGTTAGTGTTAGGTTTAGAGTTAGGGTTAGGGTTAGGAAAAATAATTTTAGGATTAGGGTTAGATTAGGGTTTATGTTTTATGGTTAGGGTTAGATTTAGAGTTTTGGTTATGGTTGGGATTAGATATAAAAATAGGGTTAGGGTTTATGATTACAATTAGGGATTATAGTATTAGGGTTATATTTAGAATTAAGTTTTAGGGTTATTGTTATGATTAAGGGTTGTTTTTATATTTGGCTTAGAGTTGGGGTTATGATTAGGGCTAGGAATAGGAATAGGTTTAGGTTTAGGGATAGGTTTAGGGTTATTAGAGTGAATGCAACTAATTAATAAAAGAAAAAATATTTAGGGGTAGGTAATTAGGGTTAGGTTGGGGTTAGGGTTTTGGTTGTGGTTAGGGTTATAAAGATAGGATAAAGGTGAGGGTTAGGGTCAAGGTTAAGGTTTCGAGAAAAAGGGTTAGGGATAGGTTTAAGATTTGGATTATAGTTTAGGGTGTAGCATTTGTATTTAGTTTAGGGTTACAATTAGGGTTAAGGTTAGGGTGTAAGTTAAGGTTAGTGTTAGGGTTAGATTAGAATTAGGATCATGGTTTAGGGTTTAGGGTTAGGGTTGTGTTTATGTTTAGGGTTATAATTAAGATCATGGTTTAGGGTTTAGGGTTAGAGTTATGTTTATGTTTAGGGTTGTGATAAAAAGGATTTGCGTTATGGTTAAGATTATGGTTTTGAGAAATAGTGCTAGGGTTAAAGTTATGGTCAAGGACACATTAATGAGAAAATGATGGTTTAGTTTCCAAGTAAGGGTTAGGATTAGGTTTATTGTCAGGGCTACAGTTAAGGTTAGGGTATGAGTCAATCTTATGATTAGGGTTATGGTTATGGTTAGATTAGGGATATGATGTTAGGTTTCAAGAAAAGGTCTAAATTTAAGATTAAGCCATAGTTGGATATAATGAACATGAGAAAAAATGGATCTAATTTACTTTTGTGGGAAAATAATCAACTACGACTTAAAATTAAATTTATAGATTACCCTAAAATCTAACCATAACCATAAACCTAATCCCAAACCTAACCCTAAAGAAAACACATAACCTAACCCGACCCTAATTGTAGTGTTTGAGGCTAGGATCAAACACTATATAACCTAACACATAACCTAGCACTACAAAAAAATATTCTCCCAAAAAATCTCCTCTACTTCTATTCACGCCTACTGGAGTTGCAACATTCAACATTGGTGCTTCAACCATTCATTCAAAGTGAAGAATTCCAATAAGAGATTTCAATGAACTAGAAGGGACAAGACTTACAACTTTCCAAGAAGAAATATCACATGTCAAATATATATTGATAGATGAAATGAGTTTCTTTGGGGAGAGGTTGCTTGAAAACATAGATTCCAGGCTTCAACAAGCATTCCCAAAAAATAGTAACCAAAGTTTTGGAGGTGAGTCCTGGATCGAAATTACTAACTTTGATAACTTTACATTACAATATTTTTTATTCAATTCTATTATAGTTCCTTCTATACAAATTCATACTTATCAATTTAATTAAATATTATATATTCAGGCATATCTACATGATTTTAGTTGGAGACTTGGCACAAATACCTCCAGTAAATGACATGTCTCTGTATGAAAGCAAAAGGTGACAAAAGATACTATGGGAAGAATTAAAAATGGTCATTACATTAAGATGTGTTTTTCGACAAGATGGAAAAAATGGAAAAGATGGACAAGATGGCCATTTTTCCCTGTTAATGACCTTCCTACCTTCAATATTCACCCTAGTAGTAGCTCTAATGGTTTCCTTTGAAACAAGAAATCTAACACCGCCCACAATAACCTTTTTATCCTTTTATGAAGCAAAAAATTATTTTGAAAGGACCTAACCAGAGCAACATAGGGACTCAAAGTAGGGAGCAATTCTACCCTCTTAAAAAATGTCATAGCATGGCATTATTTCTCACCTCGTTAGGGGATGTGAGTTTAGTGTGTTATCATATATCCTCCATAGTATCTAAACCCTTGCAAAAAATATTAAACTAAGAAATATACATTTGAAACTTAGTAGGAAGAAAATACAAGAATTCACCTAAGAGAATAGGCTTTGCAAAAATTTGAGGCTTATTCACTATCATGCAAAACTAACCTGTCCATATGATCATACCATGGAGAAACCTCCCAACCATAAGTGACTTGATTGAAGTGACTATATCATTATTTTTAAGTAAATACATATTTATGGAAGCTTGGGGATAATAATAAGAAGGACCAGAATTACGAATACTAACATTATCCAAGCAACCTACAAGGGGTTCATAACAAGACTATTTAATGACATCAATTTGGTTTAAGGAAATAGAATCCATTTGAAGAATTCCTCAAACATAATCACAAGGGATAACAATACCCCTCTTGAGCCAAAGCAATATGATACATAGACACCAAAAATTATCATTAGGGTAAAACTCAATACCCTTCCCCAAGCACCCATTAAATGACAATTTCATTATTTTCATTATTAATGTTATTGATAATACTTTGAGAAGTAAATCAACTTTGTATAGAATGATATGGCCCAATGACATTAAAAATATCATCTATGCAATCATATAATAAGTCATTAATAGAAAAAGGAAAAGATAAAAGCCAACAACTAATTAAGCAAGGATCATATAGAGATGTCATATTAGGAAACCTCTAACAAATTCTATGGTGCAACCAACCATAGTATTATTAAAATCACCTCAACAAAAAAGTGTTAGAAATGGGAAATCTTCCTTTTATGACATACCCTTTAGGTTCCAATTCATAAGCTCATATGCATGCCCAAGTTTTTCCACTTGTTTAATCCATTTCCAAATGAGCAATTTTCCAAGCATGAAGAATGAAAGAATAAACCCAAAAACATGTATGATAGTAGAGGGAGTAGTTTATTTTGCATTGAATCTTCATTACAAATCAAAGTATCATGTATTCCTTCTCCCATAAAAGTTTTCATGGGAGGAAGGGGAGAATATTTCTAGTATTAGACACATCTAGCCTATCACCATTTTTGTTAGAATAAAATAGTAAATTCCAATGCCAAATCCAACACCATTTCTCATAGTGACCCTTTGTTGGACAAGGAAACACCAATTTCAATATTCACTACTCCAATCAATGACTTCTATCCTTCTTTTTTTCCAAATATAGTTTGTAGGCCACCTCTATGACCACCCATCTCACTATAATGACTCCTTTCTCACTCTCTTGGAGGACAAATGTGACATTATTTAGGATATTCAATGCCTAGATATTTTCTGGAAGGCTTTAAGGTCAAATATATAGTGGCATAAAACTCAATTTTATAGGAAATCATTCTTAGCCAAGCCTAATTGGTTCAATTACTATGGATAGAAGGGGGTTGATCATAAGGAAGTGTTGAGATTCCTAAGCATCTCTTTTACCTTTTAGGTTTCTTGTTCCTCTTTAAGGAAACATTTCATTTCTAGAGCTGAGAAAAATTATCATATTAAATTATGAAGCCCCTTTCATTGGCAAGGAGATTCCATGTGTATTAAAAAATTCTTGCTGCACACGTTTCCATTTCTCATGTTGCTAAGAACCTTGAAAATCCTCATATTTGAAGATTGAAAAAATCCAAAGGTATATTTTATGGCCTCCCTTTAACCAAGGAAAATGGTTTCACAAAGTATCCTAGGAGTTTTATTATTTCCCTCATGACTATAATAGGCTTGGCTTACTTTATATTCACTACTCGAAATGGTGCCATAATAGACTTTGCTTGCTTTATATTCACTACTCTCAATGGTGCCATAATTTTAAATTTAATTAACATACTCTAAAACCTAACTAAACCAGGTTGTAGCTCGTCAAATTGGACAAGTGAAAGGTCAATACCAGCACTGAGGAAGATTTTGGAGGAGTGAAAACAAGGTCAATACCAGCACCGAGGATGAGGTTGAGGGCACTCAGGGAAAATTGATGACCAAAGGAAAATGAGTATTGTAAGTTTGGCACCCCCATTCTCTTTAACCTGCAATTTTCATGCCTAGTTTCCAAAGATCTTCTCATACATTGGCCCCCCCATCTCGTAAAATGGTATAAGATAAGATAGAAAAAATAAAATAGCTTAGTTTTTCACATTTTATAGTGATTACTAGAGGCACATAGACCAATTCTTCATAATAGAAGAATTTGATCATAGTTTTCCAATGATGGCATTATGAGAAAACCTTAGGTTAAATGAATAATTCCTAGCTAAGTTCTTGAAATCATGTCCAACCATATAAGAGAAGACCACTGCTATGTGTACTTGGATAACATGGGGAAAGGATCTTTGAGCTCTTTCATCAATCTATGTATTGTTAAATTTTAACACCTAAAAGTGAGAATGAAGAATCTTTCCTAGGATGGTGGCCAATTATGCTTCTCAACACCTAGATTACAAAATCCTTGTCAATATCATTGCCATCACAAATAAACCTATTGCTTGAGATATAGTCATAGAGGTAAACAAATTGGATTTATTGATAGTAGATACATTCTAGACAATTCAATCCTTGTATCGGAGATTGTTGAATGGGCCCAACAAACTACTCATGATGCCCTTACTATTAAGTTAAAAGTTTGACAAGGCATATGATTGCATCAAATGTCCTTTCATTTATAAAAGGCTCAAATGGATTTATTTTCAACCCTAAATTATTATCACACATTCAAAATTACAAAATACTAGTTATTGAAGAACCTTCATTTGAAGGTGATGTCGTCATGACCTTTGAATGAAGAACCGTCATTCAAAAATGATGCCATGTCGAGACTTTCAAATGAAGATATTTTTTATTTTAAATATTTTATGTCCAAAATGCTTTATAAAAGGAACCTTGGCATGAATGACCTTCAAATGAAGACCTTAATTCAAAGGTCCTTCATTAGAAGATCCTTAATATGAAAGTTCCTTTAATGCCATCCCATTATAGCTCTTAGAGTTGTTAGAGATATTTTTGTTTCGAAGTAGAGATTGGACCATCAAACAGTGTCACCATGACTCTACCAAGATATCCATCAAATTCATAAACCCTGACTTAACAACCATAAATTCAGAAAAAAATTGCCCTTGTCAGCCCTAGGGCATCGATTCAATGCCAAGTTTCTTGCTTTAAAATACCCCTAAATGCAATGAACCTCTATCATACCATGATGCACACCAATCCACCGAGTTACAGTTCCAAGATAGTGGGTGTATTGGTGGATGTCATTTCTATTTACCCCTCAAACCCTTACATAGGAAAAGCAGGGCAGTCCCTATAAATATGGTTAAGATGTGCCACTCCAGTCATCAAAATTCTTTACCAGTTCCTTAATATTCCTACTTGAATCATCAGGTAAGACTTGAAAACCTTGCAGTGATTTTACAAAAACTTGAGTAGGCCTTAATGATTGGGGCATGTTGTCTGCATCGAATCTAGAGGCCTTATACATAACATCTAGGTCATTGGCCCTAGGGATCCACTTCTCAACTAAAGGAAAAAAATAATTCTTGATCCTGAGTAATGTTTCTTATTGAATCTAAGAATAAAGAATATAAAGAATAAACTGATGGTAATCTACCATCAACTCTCTAATTCAAATGCCTAAAAATTGTGTCTACAACTCCATTTTGCTTAGCAACTGCTCCCTTCTCACTTGCTTTTAGAGCTTCCTGTAGCTCTCTAATCTTATTAAACATCTACTTTTTTGGTGGGATCTACAGAGTACTCAACCTCCTCTTCAGCTGGCTCTAATGAAGGACTAGGAGTAGGAGTCTAGATGGGGGACCCAGGAGTTGAAACAATTGGAGAAGTTGGAGGTACTGATCTTGATGTAGAATGTATGGCCAGGGTACTAGGAGCACTAGAAGACTCCCCCACATGTCTGTAGTTCAACTTGTCTACCTTAGTTTGCAGCTCAACATTCCTTTGCGGCATTCTACTATACTCTCTAATAATGGTGTTATACTTCTCCATCAAACCTTTCTTCTCAGCTTCTTCTCTTTCAGCTGTCCTTTGGGCCGATTTGGCCACATTTACAGTCAAGTTTGTAGCTTTTGTAGTTGAATTTTCAGAATCTCTTTTGATTATTAACCCTCCCCTTAGGTTTGGGCTAATATCAGTAACATAGGGCATAGGCCAACCTAAACTTAGGAAGTAATAAAGTTAGGAAAAATATTTAACTCAATTTATAAAAAGGGGCCTGACTTAGATGAAACAATGAGACATAAGTCATTTTAATACCTATTATGGAAAGGTAACAGCCGAATATATCTCACCCAAGGTTTTACATGGAACATTAGGATTTTTATGAAAGCCAATGTAAAACCCAACGTTAGGTTCCTCCCAAAAAATTTAACAAGCCACGACAAGGGAAAAACATAAATGGAATTCAAAGAACAAGATTTGAAACTCCATCAAATCCATCATGATGCACACCAATCCACCGATTTATAGTTCCAAGACAGTGGGTGGATTGGTGAATTTCATTTCTATTTAGCCCTCAAATCCTTACATAGGCACAATAAGGCAGTCCTTGTATTTGATTGTTTAATCGCACAAAACAATGATTGAGAACTTCAAAACAAATGCAAATGAAAGGGAACACATATATTTATCTACACCAATGATCTCAGAGCATTTCAAGTTTGTATGGATCCATACAACACAAAAGAACTTCAAAACAATTGTAAAAATATAGAAAATTGCTTCAAGAATGTGGTATCTGATATGAAATTTTGGTATCAACTCCTCCAACAATTGCAATGGGATGGGAATACAATATGATAGAAGTGGGATAAAAAATGCATTGTTTGAAGCATCAAACCAATATGGAAAGATGAAAGAAAGTGCTAACCCCTTAAACTAAATTTTTTTCTTTTAACTTTAAGTTTGTTGGGTAGCCAATTCTTTTAAGTTATAAAATCCTACCATCATACATAATCAAAATTTTGTTGTTTCAAATGACTATGAGCACTAAATTTCACTATTTGAAGATGTTGAAACCTTGTCATAGAGAATTAGAACATTGATAAACTTATGATGACTTTACCAGGCCTAGTACACACTCCCTCCTTGTTAACCACTTAGACATATGGAAATTAAATGTAAATTTGCTGATATTTTTAGTCATGTAGGTGTCCAATAAACCACTTGGTGGTGTTTCCCTTAAAGTTTATTTACTTGAATGAAGAGAAAAAGTCCTTTGATTACAATTAAAGAATATATTTGACGCTTTGGTTGTGTAACTAGTGGACCATAGTCACATTTAACACTTGTTGCAAAGTTTGGGAGTTAAAACATTAAGTAGATTTGATTTGTGATGGACACATTTGGATAGTAGTAACAATAACTTGAAATCTATCAAGACTTGATTACCTTATAGCCTGTCAAATTCTAGCGATGAAATAATAGATTAATCATAATGTCACCTTTGGATCACATCACCATGAAAGAACTTTATCCAACATCCTTATGAGTGCAGGTACCACCAAATAGGCATTTTTTAGATTTGTCTTCCTCGAGCGAGGGAAATTCAGGAAGAGAAGAGGAAAGCGAGACATGTAGTAGGCCTAAAAGAGGGAGACCAACTAGAGGTCAAAAATATTAGAAGAAAATTCCGTAAACGCATGGAGTTTTTTCTTGCTAAAGGGGGGTCATGTTCTTATGATGATGAGAGCATAGGCAACATCGAGGTGCCCTTGAGGTACAAACATCTACGGAAACAATGGGTACCTAAGGAACTTCCTCCAATAAACACTGATCTTTGTGTCAACGAGAGGATATATCGCATAGCACAATTGTCATTACATGGTTTGGGCCTATTTTTCATGATGGCATAAAGGTTTGTTATGAAAAATTTACTGAGTTGATGGAGTATGTTGGACACTATTATAGTTACAAAGATTGGGTGCAGTTGGTTCGATATACACGAAGTATGTGTAGGTATGCACTATCACCAAATTATATACAACTAAAAGATAAGGATCAAAATAAAGGAGTGGCTAGGTACATTGGCAGGAGGCCAAAAGCATCAAGGAATATTGCAGGGTTTATAAATAGTACACAACTTGGTTCAACAAATAAGCAACCCAATTGTATATTCAAGGCACGAGAGGGAAATTATGTATTCGTATGTGCGATAAAATCAATAACTGCAGGGGAAGAGTTGCTAATCGATTATAATTTGAATCGCTTAGATACAAAGACAATTACTATGGGGGTGGTATGTACTATATACCATTTTACCCAGCCACCAATTAATGACTCCAATATACCATTTTATTACTATGGTTTTTTTTGTAAGTCTATTGGTTTCATTTTAGTAATATTTTTTATATTTAATTTTTGTCACAGCGGGACATTGATCATACAAGGAAGGCTCCAGCCCAGAGCAGAGATCATGATCCATCTTTAGGTGCTTCTATTCGATAGGTTTGCCTCATTATAATTGTACAAATTATATACAAGCAAAATGTTTTATTATTATGTTTTTTTCATGAGTTTATTGGGTTAATTTCGATAATGTTTTTAATATTCTTGTTGTAGTCGACTGATCAGGGAAAGGCACTATCAGTACAGGAGAACATCCATAAGGAGGTGGAGTCACTATTATGTGATGATGACATCACATTTTCCACAAACCTTGCGGATATGATGAGGAAGGCCTAAAAAAAATGCAATCAAGAAATCCTTAAGTTGGTATTCATAGTGCCTCAAACAAATAAGATAAGAGAAAGGGTTAAACTATTATCTAAGAGAGCACAGAACTTGCAAGTAAGCTATCATGAGATCTTTAATTATAACATAAGTTCATTCATGGTTTTATATTTTGTACTCTTTTATGTCATGAACTAAAATATGTGTTGTTTTTACAGGATTATTTGCATCCTCATCATGCTGTTGGCCATGATCAAGGTACTGCAAGTGTTTCTCGGGAAGTAGGGGATAGTACAAGTGTCAATCCTGATCTTCTTGCGCATACAACACTTTATCTAGCCCCATCATATGTGCCTATATTATCGATTGAAATGGCGGCAACACATACCATGTAGGCATTCGGTAGTCCACCGGTTGGAAGCGAACACATGCCACCACATGTGTCAGTACCTATGGATATAAAGGCCGCTAGTACTGGTGACGTTTTAGCAACATTTCCTGGATATTCCCGTATTACTAGTATGGGTATGACTGTCTAAGAGCTAAGTATCCAGAATAACATTCTGTATTTTTCTATTGAATTTCCAGAGTGAGAATAATTTTGGGTTTGCAATCCTATTTTTTAATACACTAGCTAAGTATCCAAGACGCACTACATGCACTCTTTCTCACCAAATTGCTCATTTTCCATAAATTTAGATTCTAGTGTGTAGTTTAATATTCACTAGTTTTATTTTTTCTTTTCTAGCAAAATTAGAATCTAGTTCGTAAGTTGTGCTTGTTGTCCATGATAGTTCCCTTGATCTAATGACTCATCATAGGTTTTATATTTTGCTCCAATTTTTGATCAACATCAAATGTGTCCATCATAATATCATCCATAGCCTCCATATTCTACAATTATTCATTGATCATTTCTCATACATAGTAACCAAATAATGTAGGCCTAGAGCTTGGACTGCAGATGTATGCAAAATATGATAAATCCCTGCCTCTATAAGCCCAATTAAACACAACAACTAACATGTTGTTTGATATTTTAAACAGTGATATGAATGTCCTTTTTCTACCTTGTAAACACTTACTCAATGCATACAATAATTTATTGAAATGCAAAGTTGAATGGCCTCTTAACTCTTGACACTAATTTCAATGCATTTGTCCAAATAGGGTTAATCATATTGTGATCTAAATTTTCATAATGAAGTCTTCCAATTTGAGCATTGATGACAATCCATCTTGTCTTTTACTACCCCTATTAAATGCTCATAGTCTTGGCACATCAACTTTCTCTCTTTGATTGACCTATCCTTATGTCTTGTCATTATCCCTATGGATGCACTTTGGAGCCTCCTACTACATTTATATATCACCCATTGTCACCCTGATATGGCTACATTTCAACAAATAGTTTTTAAAAAGAAAAAAAACTGCATTGTTTCGTCGAAATTGCGATGAACCACAAAAACGCCCGACAAACTTGCTATGTATCCGACAAAATTTTGCTGTAATGACTTGCCTATTTCATCGTGAGTGTGACAAAATTTCCCCATAATGACTTTCCTATTGCATCACGCATCGCGCGTTCGACGATCTTATGTTGTTAATCCAACGGTTTGGCAAAGCTATACCACCCGTACTCTGGGCACCGTTCGTCGCTACACTGACGACTATATGTTGCTGGTTTGATGATTCAATGATGGTATGCCACACGTGCTCCATGTACTGTTCATCGCTAGACCAATGACACTGTCATCTCCATCCCGATGAATGTATGTCAATGCTCTGACGCTTCAGGGATAGTATGCCACACGTGCTCCATGTACTATTCATCACTTGACCGATGACTATATGTCGCTGCTCCAACAAATGTATGTTGCTGCTCTGATGCTTCAATGACGGTATGCTACACGTGCTCTAGGTACTGTTTGTCGCTATACCGACGACATGTTGTCTCCATCCCAACGAATGTATGTCGATGCTCCGATGTTTCAGCGATGGTATGCCACACGTGCTCTGGGTACTGTTCATTGCTCGATCGATGACTATATGTCGCTGCTCTGATGCTTTAGCAAAGGTATGCCACTCGTGCTCCAGACACTTTTCATCGCTAGACCGACGACACTGCCGTCCCAGTTTCGATGAGTGTATGTTGCTATTTCGACACTTTGGTGATGGTATTCCACTTGCGGTCTAGCCACTGCTCATTGTGCAATCGATGGAGTGGGCGAGTGCATGGAAATGGGTAGTAATTCCGTGGACACCCTAAAAAAAAAATGGTTGAAGACCATAATGCGAGTGCGTTATAACGCACTCGCGTTATGTCTTCCGTTAAACCTAGGCAAGGTCTCAGCGACTACAACTACAAACAGATAACACGAGTGTGTCATAATGCACTCATGTTATCAACTGCTAAAAGGAAAAAAACAAATGCAAATCTAACATTTGCATTTCGACTAGTTTTTTTGTTGCACCCATGGCCAAAAACCCTAGAATATCGTGCTCGCATTCTAGGAGGAGAATTTATTCACCAAGAATCCCTATTTCTTCACAACGATGACACCACGACGATGAGGAGCTATAAGAGGTAAGGATTCTATGGTTTTTGTTTTGAATTTTTTTAGTTTTAGGTTGAATTTTTTAGTTTTAGGTTGAATTTGATATCTATTTGTTTTAATTTTTAATAGATGCAAATCAACCTGCAAACCCTCAAAATCCTCAACAGGAAGACAAACCAAGTCCTCAAGATCAAAATCAACCACAACATCAACCTCCTCCACCAATCACTCAACCCCCTCCTGGCACTCAACAAAATTTAATGAGTGAAATTGAGAACAACAAAAAACAAATTCAGGATTTGATCAATAGGTTGAGTGATCCAAATGGTTCAACCACAGAAAGAATCACCTTAGAAAATTCATTGAGAGATATGTTAACAAACATAGATTCCATTAGCAAAAAAATAACTGGATGGGAAGATAGAAGGTAGGCGGCTAGGGACTATTATGCAAATAAAATATCATACAAGGATGTGAAAGATTTAAAAATTACAAAAGGTGATTTGTGCTCATTATTCATCGACCCACGCACAAATCAAAATCTTACCCTCAATGCGAAGAGGTTTCCTATCCATTGGTGCAACCACCAACAAATGAAGAACTGGTTTTATGATAGGTGGTACATGGTGTTCAATTACCCACTGTGCAACAATTGCAAGGTCCCGTAATATTTCGTTAGAAAACTATATAGTGAGCTCATATTGAAAAAAATAGCAAATTATTTTGATATGAGGGATTTCTAGGGGAGAGGTGGGGGGTCAGCTCAGGATAGACCTAGTGCACAAGCAGATCCTTCGTGAAAAGGTAGATGAGCTCTCACTAGGCCACCTCATGAGCACATTGTTATGCCTTCCATCATGAAGGAAAGTGCTGATGTAGAGACATTGCAAGTAATCAACACTTTGACCCAAAGTGTCATCCATCATACTAGCCCTATTCTACATTGCCATCCATGGGAGTCTTCTAGTGGTGGCCTTCGAACACATGTGTGTCAATCTTACGGGGCTACTTTTTCACATGACCCCATCGACCCTCAGGAGACTGGTACGTAGGATCCATCTACAACTGTGGAGATAGAGAGGGAAATTGACATTTTGCATAAGGCATATGGCATTGATAGTCAGGTAAAAGTTAGTGCATGTGTTCATTGAATTTAATTTATTAAATTTTGATTTTGAAATGCAAGACTAACTAATAATGTTCTATGATTTTAATAAAATTGTAGGGTCACAGTGTTGAGACTGGATACACTGGCCCCCCACTAACCTATTTTTGTAGTACATCTATCGCTAGGGTATGTAACTAGTAAACAATTATAAGTTTATTGCATATTAATGGCATTGTTTTACGAATGGTAATTTAATATGCAATTTTGGATGTTGAACATACTAATATTGGAGGTTTTGATGGAACACTTCCCAGTGGTGGCGGATTTACTCAAAACTCCATGTAGGTAATAGAATAAAGAGTTTAACTAATGAATCAAGTACTTAATATATTTGTATAGTTGACATGCACATCGTTGATTACATTGAATAATTTGTTGTTTTTTTTTTTTTGTGAGATGATACACCTCTGAATGTGATGAGGGAAATGGATATTGGTCTGACATCTGCTATACAATCCTCGATGGATCTGACAAAAGAGGTATAAGGCAAATTAGTAAATTTTAATTTACATTTGTTGTTATAGATGTTAGTTAGTGAAAAATCAAACCATTATTGATTCATGTAGTTTTTGTCTATTTGCATGGTTTATACAAGGCTTGAGCATGCCTGAGCATGGGCGTGAGGATATTTCCCTCATGGAGAGAGATCGCGAGATGGCTGTAAGTGATTATTTTGTCAAATATATCATTTTTTATAATGTAATTTCTATATATTCATGTCTTTACTTCTTATTGTAACAATTAAAACTTCAGCATGAACTAAACCCTAGGAGGAGTAGCAGGAGCACTCCACGAGTGCAAAAAAAATGAGTGATAGACCTATTGCCATCTGCGTGAAAAGGAAAGGGAAAGATTTTATTTCCAGGGCATGGAGAGCAATGACTTTTGATTTCAGAGTCCTTTGTTGTATGCCTGCATGGTAGTTTTGTACATATTTTTTATTGGACATATTTGACATTGTATTGCAAGATGGTATTCTTGTAAGCCTATATGTCTATTTTGTACATATATTTCATACTTATATCAACATATATTGATGTATGCCTACATGGCTATTTGGTTAATACAAATATCTTTTATTGATGCCTGTTCGTATTTGCATTCTAAATTGATGGTTCAATAGATATGAGGTACGTGTATTCAAGTGTATACTTTACAACTTACATGTATACTTTGTGACTTATGTGCATTCGATTGTATACTTTGCAGCTTACATGTTTTCATGCATATACCTTGTATTCGTGCATATACTTTGTTTTAATTTGTGTATAATATGTATTCGTGTGTATACTTTTTGAGGCTTACGTGTTTTTGAGTACTTGTACTTCCCTTATTGACATGTACATGTTTGACTTATTCACATGTATAATTATTAATTGGTTAGCCCTAGCATTGATCTATGTCATCCTCAATGCATGATCCTTGAGATGGAGTAAGTACACCCTCAAGGTCAAAAGGAGTTTCACATGCATTCTTCGTAGGCTCATTTTGGTAGTGAAACCAAAAACCTCTTGCATCATTGAAATGAATTTTTTTCCTATATAGTAGATCTGAAGACATTATCATTCTCCATCAGTTCTTCACGTATCCACTCCCCATTAATGGTTGTCTCATGACCTTCATGAAACCAAGCACTTATCTCATTTGTGATAGAAGAAATGTATGAAGATTTATCTTCCTCTTTATGAACCATTCATTATCATGAGAGATGGGTTCTTGTGAACCACTACTGATGAATCATGGGTCAATGAGTTTGACTTGTAAAACTACACGATTGAATCCTGATAGAAATATCACAATATTTATATATCTCAATGTGTTATTTCCTTCAGCTAAAATTTGTGCTTATACTTATGTGATTGATCTATGTTTGTGTATGGGATCATAGTAATTTCTATTTGATGATGCTATTGTGTATTTAAGGTTTATTTATTAAAGGTTGCTTGAAACAAGTTTTAAATCCTTACAAATATTTGAATTTCTTAGGGTTTTCTATTTGTTGAGTCTGGGCTTCGAGCCCGAGTCCAAGTCAAAAAATGGCTTGACAAGTCTGAGGTGAGTCCTAGTCTTGTAACACTGGTGTGAACACATCAAGGAATAATGTATATGTCGATGAAGAGAGAACCCATACTTCTTTCCAAACAAACCATGGTATAGATATGGTTGGTCAAGATAAAACATCACTCTCCTGGATAATTCAAACCATAATATTTCATGGCTACAAACACACCTTCATTATGTGTGTTCTTGATCCTACTGAAGAAATTGTGGAACATGTTGTAGATCAAATATTGCATCCCTAAGTCCACAAGAAGGTTACTTGTCTTGATTTCTGCAAATGTCTTTAATATTTTCATCCTTCTTGAGTAATGTGAACTATTGTTGTTATCTAGATCTTTGAAACTATCTACAATCATGTGCAATACTGTAGAAGCTAGAGCTATATCTAATACTATAAATGACTGCTCAATGGAATCCTGATAGTAATATCACAATTTAACACATTGTAGAAAATACCTCCTACTTATCAATTCATGAGCTAAAGGGGCTCTATAATGAATGTTTCATAAGGCACAACACTTGCTGAAGGTTTTGCAAATGGGGTTGCAAGCTAAGTGGGCTTAATCTTGGGGAAAAAAATTTGTGGTTAAGTGCTGGAGTTGGAGTAAAATAGAATGGGTGACCTCCCAGGAAGGCCTAGTGCCTCACCTCTATGATCATCACTTAGATGCAATGAGTGCTAAGTGGGCCATTCAATATCATTTCAAATTTGTTGCTTTAAGCAACTTACAAATTTGCAACTTAAGACTCCTCCAACCTAAGGGATCGATCCAGTGGAACATAGCTTAGAGCGATTCCACATGTTTTGGTGAAAAAGAGGACCATGCCTAGCATAAAAATAAGTATTTGGATGTGTTGGAATAGTCCACTTGGTCACACAAGCTGCAGAAGAAAGTTGCACCACTTTGCAACTTTGCACTGCTTGCATTTGATGCTTTTTCCATCAAGTGAAAATCTGCCACCACTAAAAAACCACTCCAAGATAGCCAAAATTGAGAGATGTTTTTGTAGATAGGCTCAACATGATCCTATAGGATCAAATGAGAAGTTTCTAAGCATCACAAAATATGAATAATAGCATGCTGAAGTTTGCAGCCATTTTGCACTTTGGACCCTTAAGGGATCATTTCAGTTGAAAGTAGCTCAGAGCGATTCCACATCTTTCAATGTAAAAAAATACCATGCCTAGCGTAAAAATACCTATTCGGATGCATTGAAGCAGTTAGTTTGGTCAAACGACTTGCAGAGCAAAAGTTGCACCACTTTGCAACTTTGCATTGCTTGAATTTGACACTTTTTCCATCAAGTGAAAATCCACCGCCACGAGAAAACCACTCCAAGATAGCCAAAATCGAGAGAGGTTTTTCTAGAGGGGCCCAACGCCTTTTTTTAGGATTAGACGAGAAGTTTCTAAGTGTCATGGCATCCAAGTACTAGCATGTTGAAGTTTGCAGCCATTTTGCACTTTGGACCCTTAAGGGATCGTTCTGGTTGAACGTAGCTCGGAGTGATTCCACATGTTTCAGTGCAAAAAAAGACCATGCCTAGTGTAAACATACCTATTAGGATGTGTTGGAGTAGTTAGTTTGGTCACACGAGTTGCAGAGAAAAGTTGCACCACTTTGCACTGCTTGAATTTGACATTTTTTCCATCAAGTGAAAATCCACCACCACGAGAAAACCACTCCAAGATATCCAAAACTGAGAGATATTTCCCTAAAGGGGCCCAATGCCTTTCTATAGGATCAGAAAATTAGTTTCTAAGTGTAACGGTATCTGAGTACTAGCATGCTGAAGTTTACAACCATTTTGCACTTTGGACCCTTAAGGGATTGATCCAGTTGAACATAGCTCGGAGCGATTCTACTTGTTTCGGTGTGGAAAAAACCATGACTAGCATAAACATACCTATTCAGACATGTTGGAGTAGTTATTTTGGTCACACGAGTTGCAAAGCAAAAGTTGCACCACTTTGCAACTTTGCACTGCTTGAATTTGACACTTTTTCCATCAAGTGAAAATCCGTCGCCACGAGAAAACTACTCCAAGATAGCCAAAACCGAGAGAGGTTTTTGTTGAGGGGCCCAATTCCTTTCTGTAGGATCAAATGAGAAGTTTCTAAGTGTCACAGTATTCGATTACTAGCATGTTGAAGTTTGTAGCCATTTTGCACTTTGGACCCTTAAGGGATTGATCCAGTGGAACATAGCTCAGAGTGATTCCACATGTTTCAATGCAAAAGAGGACCATGCCTAGTGTAAACATACCTATTCAGATGTGTTGGAATAGTCTGCTTGGTCACATGAGTTGCATAGCGAAAGTTGCACCACTTTGAAAATTTGCACAGCTTGAATTTGACACTTTTTCCATTAAGTGAAAATCCGTCGCCACGAGAAAACCACTCCAAGATAGACAAAACTCGGAGAGTTTTTGTAGAGGGGACCAACACCTTTGTGTAGGATTAAATGAGAAGTTTCTAAGTGTCACGGTATCCAAGTAATAGCATGCTGAAGTTTGCAGCTATTTTGCAGTTTGGATCCTTAAGGGATCGATCTGGTGGAACATAGCTCAAAGCAATTCCACATGTTTTGGTGTGAAAAAGGAACATTCCTAGCATAAAAATATATATTTAGATGTGTTGGAATAGTCCACTTGGTCACACAAGTTGCAAAACAGAAGTTGCACCACTTTGCAACTTTGCAGTACTTGCATTTGATGCTTTTTCCATGAAGTGAAAATCTACCGCCACAAGAAAACCACTCCAAGATAGCCAAAACTGAGAGAGGTTTTTCTAGAGGGCCCCAACTCCTTTTTTTAGGATTAGATGAGAAGTTTCTAAGTGTCAGGGTATCCGAGTAATAGCATGCTGAAGTTTGCAGCCATTTTGCACTTTGGACCCTTAAGGGATCGATCCGGTGGAACGTAGCTCAAAGCGATTCCACATGTTTCAGTGCAAAAAAATACCATGCCTAGCATAAAAATACCTATTTGGATGTGTTGGAACAGTCCGCTTGGTCACACAAGTTGCAGAATGAAAGTTGCACCACTTTGCAACTTTGCACTGCTTGCATTTGATGCTTTTTCCATCAAGTGAAAATCCGCCACCACTGGAAAACCACTCCAAGATAGCCAAAACCAAGAGAGATTTTTGTACAAAGACTCAATGCAATCCTATAGGATCAAATGAGAAGTTTCTAAGCATCATGACATCTGAGTAATAGCATGCTAAAGTTTGAAGCCATTTTGCACTTTGGACCCTTAAGGGATCGATCTGGTTGAACGTAGCTCAGAGCGATTTCACGTGTTTCAGTGCAAACAAATACCATGCCTAGCATAAAAATACCTATTCGGACACGTTGGATCAGTTAGTTTGGTCACACAAGTTGTAGAATGAAAGTTGCACCACTTTGCAACTTTGCACTACTTGAATTTGACACTTTTTCCATCAAATGAAAATCCGCTGCCATGAGAAAACCACTCCAAGATAGCCAAAACCGAGAGAGGTTTTTCTAGAGGGGCCCAATGCCTTTTTGTAGGATTAGATGATAAGTTTCTAAGTGTCATGGTATCTGATTAATAACATGCTAAAGTTTGCAGCCATTTTGCAGTTTAGACCCTTAAGGGATCGTTCCGATTGAACGTAGCTTAGAGCGATTCCACATGTTTCAGTGCGAAAAAAGACCATGCCTAGTGTAAAAATACCTCTTCGGATGCGTTTGAGCAGTGAATTTGGTCACACGAGTTGCAAAGCGAAAGTTGCACCACTTTGCAACTTTGCACTACTTGAATTTGACATTTTTTCCATCAAGTGAAAATCCTTCACCACGAGTAAACCATTCCAAGATAGCCAAAACTGAGAGAGGTTTTTCTAGAGGGGCCCAACATCTTTCTATAGTATTGGATGAAAAGTTTCTAAGTGTCACGGTATCTGAGTACTATAATGTTGAAGTTTGTAGCCATTTTGCACTTTGGACCCTTAAGGGATCGATTCGGTGGACAATAGCTTGGAGTGATTCTACATGTTTCGGTGCAAAAGAGGACCATGCCTAGTGTAAAAATATCTATTTGGACATGTTGGAATAGTTTGATTGGTCACACGAGTTGTAGAAAAATGTTTACAAATTGTTTACATGACCTTTATATGACCTTTTTCACATTGTTTACATTTCAAAATTCAAAGTTTGCAAATTTTCCTACTCAAGGCATTTACAGAACAAGGTGCTACTACACCAAACATGAACTCCAACCTTACAATATTTGATTATATCTCATTATGTAATTATATCTTATTACATTTCCATTGGCACCTCGTTCTCTCAGATCTTTTACAATGTCACTCATACATTCAAAATTCTCTTTAAATGTCTACATCATAGGTGCTCATAATGAGGTTAACTTCAAATGAGTAACTTTAGATTCCCTAGCTAAGCTTCACATGCTCTCTTATAATGTCTTGAAATTAAAATTGAGATTTTTCAAAATCATCATAATAAGTATGTTGCATTGCTTTTTTGGCTGAGATTCTCTTTGATGGCTCTTAAATCAACATTTTCTACAATGAAAGATCAATCAACCCTTAGTAGTTTATTTACAAATACGCAAAGTAAAAGAGAAAAAGAAAGAGCATCCAAAATGGAAATGAAATAAAAGTAGATGAAGGCACTTATAGATGTTGCATGCATGCATCAAAATAAGGATGTTGCATTGATTTTTTGGTTGACATTCTCTTGGATGGATCATATATCTGCATTTTTTGCAAGGGGACACTAATCACTATAAAAGAAGATAATAGCATTGGCATCAAAAAAATTAATGTGCATACAAGTATAAATTAATAAGAACCAATGTGCATATACTTAAAAATTAATCCAATGAACCATCCGGGTCTGATCTACTCTTTATTGTGTCAAGTATTGCCTCATGGTCAGACTCATGGACCTTCCATAATGTCTTGTTCAAAGGTCTACCCCCATATTTGGTCAAAAAAACATTAGATGCCCTGACAAGGTTCGAGTAATGAAGAATCTTATGGTGCATGTCAAAGTCCTGAAACAACCAATGTTAACACACGAATGTGGTTACCTTCTAAGCCATGTTCCAGTAACCACAACTAAGCCTATAGTGTATTCGATGTTCTCTCCATCTATAACTGGGGCCTCCAATTTATTTTTGGTCTCAACACAATGACACAAGTAATAGTCTATTCCCTCTTCATTGTCTTCATCTGCAATAACTGCATAAGCATTGATATGTGCAAAAAATCTCTTGAAATTTGTCAACATTATGAATACAGTACAAAGTAAGATCTAATGATATGGAATCTCAACAACTAATAAAGTAGATATATCACCTCATTGAGCTAGATTTGATATGTGGTCAAAGTCGACCGATGATTCTATCTATGTCAGTTCCAATGCCATTAGAGGGCAATACGTGTGAAGTGGGCTAAGATAACTTGTGAACCATTTGTCAACCCACTCCCCTAACTCATAATCATTCTAGTCTTGCATTGTACATGAAGAAAAAAAGCATGCCATCTTTTGTGTATCGATACTCCATGAACCTATATTTGAGCTAAGGAAAGAGTCTACCTCACTCAATCCTATTAGTGTACAAAAGTTTTCATATGGTGCAATGTTAGTATCATCCATCAACCAAAAAAATCTATGAACTGAAGATGTACCTTCATTACCTAGACCCATCAAAGCATTACACCACTCGACGATTTATTTTTCATCTGTCAAATTTGCACTGTCTTTATACTTTAACTCTTCTCATGCTAATGCTCTTTTCACGCATGCTCCTACACCATCATGCTCCCCCTTTCCATGTCCAACCTCAAAAAAGTTCCACATATGTTGAACACCTATAATGACATGCATCCTTCACAACTAGTAGAACATGCATGAGTTCTTGACCTATGCTACACAACTATCAGACCATATTATATGTTGATTGTATTCTATGCCCCTCTAAGCCAAACCACTATAGAACATCTAGAAGAAACCTTGTACGAACTCTGGAGAATGTGTGTGATCATCACTAATGTAAAAGTGGTACTCCCTTAATACCTTCCTTTGGTCATCTATACTATCAGATGCATGAATGAATGCTATGTGCACAACTATCAAAAACTTGTGTGGAGTTGTAATACTGTGACTGAACCTCATGTTGTGGTTGTAGAGTGTAGTTCTCTACAAAGTCAACCATGGATACTATGCTTCCAACTGGAAAGGTGTCCTTGCATAGCTGAACTATGTGTCCAACCATCGGGCTCTATGGGTATGCATTGCATACTCAGACAGTATATTGTCACGAAATGTGGTCATAAATTTGTCCACTGGAATCTTCTCAATAACCAAATCAAACCTTTTTGCTTGAGACCCATATTTTGTAGCATATGCCACTATTTTATACTTCCTGAACTCTACTAGCTTTTGTCCCACCTCATATGTGCTTTCCATATGTTGACATACTGGCATATGCTGGAAGCAACCGCAACACTCGCATGAACCATCCAAACATTTTGTCCTATAGAATATCTGTCCATCCTCTATTTCACATAATTTTTTTGATAAGAACTCTCTTGAAGATTTTGGTGGGGCTTCTATGCCACAATCCTACAAAACATCGTTAGTATGCAAATCTAAACATATAGAACGATAAACATCGTAATTGTTAGAAAATTCAATATGTAGTCTACAACAACAAGTAGTGCATGTGTGATTTTATCTTGACATAAAAAGGTTTAAGCAATTCAAAAAATCTTTGAGAAATGATAATTTGAGGATAATAATTTTCAAATTTCTACAAAAAATTGGGTTTGAGTCATATCCAAAAAATGCTTTGAATGTGGCTCAGGATTCTGACTACCGATTCTCCTTCTTACCACATCCCTTTGATTCAGAGATGGCCTTGTGTTATTCTTCCAATACTCTTCAATTAGTGTTTTCAAGGCTTCGACAACTTCTTTATCTTTTCATGATAGTCACCCTGATAATGCCCATAATTCATTTGTATCATTGCCCTCAATTCTTTTCCGCCTTTGAATGGCTCTTGATAAAGTTTTTCTAATAATTCTCGTTTTTTCACTAGTCTTTTTAATTAAGCGAGCTCTCTTTGTTTGAAAACTTACCAAAGTGGATGTAATGACATGTTGGGTGACATTACTATCCTTTGAGCATGAGGTCTTACCCACACTCTCATAAGAATCCATTAGATTCTTCACAATAGTGTCTTCACTCGATGCATTCGATGTTATCAACCCAAGAGTCTTCAAGATGTTCCTATACTTTACACCTCGCATCATTTCAATAAATAGTTGGCATCTTAGAGTCTCATTTATCCTTTCAAAGAATCGTTCCCAAATCTTATCAGTATATCTTCTACAAGTGCGTGGTGAAATATTACCTTCCATGTGCTGCAAAATCTCATCATCAATATTAATCAAATACTTTGGCTTTCTACACAAAATTCTTGATGGTGTTCTCCTATGTACATACATCTCAACATTAGGAATTTCATCAATATTTAATTGAGGTGGGCTAGATTGCATACCTTCGATTAAGGGTGGAGAAGAAGACATACCTTGAGGTTCACATGGGAATGATGGCATATCTTCTTCGTCAATTTTGATTGATGATGTACTCTCAACTTGAGATGTGTTGGATGGTGTCCAACAATATTCACTTGCGATAAATGGTGTCCCTCCATATTCACTTGCAGTAGATGGTTTCCATCCATATTCACTTGTGCTAGATGGTGTCCCTCCATATTCACTTGTGCTTAATGGTGTCCCATCATATTCACTTGTCATAGAGTGTGTGTCTCCAACTACGGTATCTAAATCTATCTTATGACGATGCTTTCGCATTCTTGCTTGTTGTGCTGCCAATTCCCGTTCTCTTTTTGATGGTTAAGGTTCCTCTACAAGCGGTTTTTTTTCATCAATCGTTTCCAATTTTTTCTTTTCACGATATGCCGCCACCCAAACTCTCTCCTTTTCTTTCAAGGTTTTGTTCTCTTCGTCTGTTATTTTCCTCTTTGTCTTTTTCTTTGGCATGATGGATAATTTTATCTGTACCATGGTAATGAGATGAATATTAGTTCCTTAAAAAGTGTTGAAGGAGTGGTCTATGTAATGAAATTTTGACCTTGTGTAGGGTATTTTAAAGATGTTTGATGCTTTGGAATGGTCTGGGAAGGCCCGAGTATAGGAGTTTCTATAAACCCTCCCTCTTTGCATTGAAAAATGGGGGTTTTTGTATTGGAAGCCTAGTTGAGCAGATAAGGTCCTAAGACCTAGAAATTATCTTGTTTTGAGACCTAATTAAAGACTTTTTTTGGGTTTGGAAGTTTGGTGTGAAGATCTAAGGGTAGTTCCTTTGTAAAATTGGCCTACTTGGAGGCCTAAAATAGTGAAAAAGGTCAGTTTTCTTAATGTTGTCCCAAAGGAGTCATGTGATGGGTTAAGGTATGTCTTGCAACTCTGAAATTGGTGCTACAATCATTCTTTTATTTTCTTTGTATTTTTGAAAGTTTTGGAGTTAAGGGCCCAAAACTGGTTTTGCACAGTAATTAGACTCCAAGGGAGAAATTTGGGAAATAATGTTTTTGTTTGTTGTCTAGCTTGGAGGAGTGTTTGGATTGGTCCATTACACCTTTTTAACCTTCTTAGATGGCTCTTCAAGGAAATTTTACATCTTCAATGGTTTTGGGTCCTCTAACTCTACATCAAAAATGAGTATCATAGTTTGAAGTGTGTGCATGGTTTGGGAGATACATGTGATAGTTTGTAGATGCTTGGCTACTAGTAATGTGGACAGTGAAAAAAGGAACTAAGTTTGTGTGTAAGGGCAGACTTCTGAAAGGTTTCATTTTTGTTGTGCTAACTCAAACAAATATTTATTAAGCAAATAATGGTTTGGTTGTGCCTTAAGAATTATAGTTTGTGTTTGTAAACAATGGTGCCATTATGGAAGATTTAAGACAACTTGTGAATGAAATAATCATTGGTTGATGTTTTGAGGAACCTAGTTGATTGTAATCAGTTATTTTAAATATTTTCAAGGTATTTTGAAGGTCCTTAAGGAATTGGGAACTCTTAATCTAATTTGAGTATACGAATCAAATGTTTTGTGCAGAGGTATTGGAAGGTGTTTGGACCCTTCAGAGGAATGGGAGAGGCTTGGAGTTGTCTTAAAGGATGAATTTTGGTGAATGGTTCTGAATTTTTATAATTGGCAAGTGTATATAATTTGGTAATTTAAAATATGCATTGACAACCTAAGGTTATAATGACGAAAAAAAATGAAAGCAAGCCATAATACAATGAAAGAAAATGTGTAAAGACTTCACATACCTTAAAAACTAGACTTTCAAATGGAGGAGTTCAACCCAATTATGTAGCCTTAGCTTCTTCTTTCTTCAAACTCCACAACAATTTGACTTGTTCAAAAGCTTGTTCCCTTCCACACTTCAATTGTATATCAGCTTTCAATGGAATTCAAACTTCAATTGATATTATATGTCTTTCAACATGGAAACTCTGCTATTTTATGCAAAGGTGGTAAAAAGATCATGGAAAAGGCGATGGAATGTGAAAAAGATGCTTGCACACTTCACAACATCATCAAAAAGCTTTTTTTTGTTCGAGCACATGCAAAACTAGGGGAATATGCAGACCGTGGGCCTTCAAATCATAGGTATGTAGAGTTTTTTACCATTTTAGTGGAGTAACAAACCCGGTCACATTATAATGTGCTCGTGTTATAACGCGAGCGCATAATGTGAAATTTGGTTTTCGTAGTGTATTTTTGAGAGTATAGGAGTTTCTGAGAGAGTGGGATGGAGAGAGGGGGAGAGTGGGAGATAGAGAGGGAGGGAGAAGGGAAGAGTGGGAGAAAGAGAGAGTGGGAG
>CM021108.1:131359766-131691968 GCA_007115665.2 Sequoiadendron giganteum | reverse complement strand
AGTCTCTCCCTCTCACCCCCCTCACACTCTCAAGTCTCTCCCTCTCACACTCTCAAGTCTCTCCCTTTCACACCCTACCTACATAACCCTCTCTTTCTCTTTGTCTCTCTCTCCCTCTCCCTCAATTCTCTCTCTCCCACCCCCTTCTCTCTCTCTCTCCCTCTCCCTCAATTATCTCTCTCTGACCCCCCCTCTCTCTCCCTCCCTCTATCCCTCCCACCCTACCTTGCTAAGTCCCCCTCAATCCAACCCCTTCTCTCCCACTCCCTCTCTCTTAAACTCTCACTTCGACCCCCTCTCCATCTCTCTAGACTCTCTCTAAATTCTCCCTTCATCTAAAGACATACATAAATGCAGACATACAAGCATAATACATATGTACATATAATCTTACATCCATACAAGCATACATACATACATGTACATAAAAACATATTAGCATACATTAATATATTAGCATTTAACATAAAGTAAGACATAATGTGAGCGTGTTATAACGTGCTTGTGTTATGTACTAGTAGACATGTTCCCCACATAAGAAAAAACCATGTCAAAAGTGAGATATAACACGAGCGCATTATAATGTGCCCATGTTATATCTTGCTTTTGGAATTACCAAACTTTAAGCTTGGTATTTTCCTTGGAATACCAACCCAAAGGCTTGGAGGGCATTCCCAATGACCAGAGATGTGTTTTTAAACAATCCACCATATTTCTTATAATCGAGTTCGTGCTCACTGTCAGGATTGCACGTGGTTCAATATCAAAAAAATTGAGCAGATGGGTAATGTTGGGTTATCTCTTAGCTATCCAACGATGTAATTTTTTTCTCTTTCTGAAAATTTTAAATCTTTCATCCATAATTTATTTTATCTGTATGTCTTTTTTTTGCCAAAAAGTAGTGTTTGGTATTTTT
Organism: Sequoiadendron giganteum; assembly: GCA_007115665.2. Classification (NCBI taxonomy): domain Eukaryota; kingdom Viridiplantae; phylum Streptophyta; class Pinopsida; order Cupressales; family Cupressaceae; genus Sequoiadendron; species Sequoiadendron giganteum. The sequence goes on along the minus strand of CM021108.1, from coordinate 131,691,052 downwards.
TTCGTTATAAATTAACCGTTCATCAATTTTTCAAATAAATTACATTGTTTAGAAACTAGACTCCATTCTACAAAATTAAAAAATTAAAAAAAAAACAAATCAATTAGTTTCCAAAATTTGTAGGGGTAGCTTGGCCAAGATTCTATTTTCAGGATATGTCCACTTCACAAATTAGTAAAAAATCAAATATTCATTAACAAATTATCAAAAAAATTGTGCATCAACTACATACTATTAGCTAACTTTTGACCATTGTGATTTTAAAAATACTAGAAAAAATTTCACCGTATGAGGGTCGTACAAGAGTTGCTATGTTATGTTTTTCTGACAAAAAAACACCAATTTGTGTACGTCCCTCATTTGAACCCCTTAATCTCAATCATTTTCAAAATAAATTAGTAGTTTAGAAAGTAGACACGGAGCACTTGAATCCTTCTTTTTGTTCCATCTCAAAATTTTTAGTCTAAGTATCCTCAATTTCACATCCAAGGTCAATATTTCCTGATTTCAGAAAAAAGCTGTCCACTTAAGTTCCCTTTTTGGGAACCATCTTGGTGCACTTACCCATAAGTTCATGCTATAACTCCTTCATATTTGGAACACATTTTCTTCAACCTTTCTCTATCTTCCCATTATACATTCCTCTCGACTTTCAACTTTCTATCATCTCTAAATTCTAACTCTTTGTAATCCTTTTTGTCGAATGTGAACTGTTGGTTTCCATTCCTTACATCTTCACAATCAAAGATATTCTTGAGGGAAATCAAACCTTGAGGCAATTTATTTCCTTTTAGTTGAATGACCTGCCCTTCGGGCAGCTAAAAATATGATTCCGAATGGTGCGAAGGTCATTCAAATTTTTGAACAAAATTGGCTATCTGGGCATCATCCTCAAACACTTGCTAGTTTTGTTCGTTATCAGGGATTGATGGTTAGAAAACTATGTGGGTGGTACCTTTTTATAGTCAAGAACAGGATCAAACTATGACCCGATAGAAGCCATCTGATTTGCTACCTCATTCAAGGATCGAGGGATAGCTTGTACATTGAAAGCCTCAAAACTTTCAATTAGGTCCCATATTTGATGCATATAGGTCTTCATCCTAGTGTTTTTTTCCGCTGCCTAGCTGCGGACTTAGCTGATGACCAACTCAGAATCTCCAAATACCTACAATATTTTCATAGCCATTTACTCGGCAAGGAGGAGGCCATGGATTAAGGCTTCATATTCCACATCATTATTTGAACATTGAAACTAGAAATGATAGGCCTTAAGGGTTTCAGATCTTGTTGGAGACAACAATCAGACTCCTACCCATGGCTCTGCATTTAGCACCATCAAAGTACATGGTCCATAGGTGATTACCATCAGATCATTATAACTTGCTTGATCCTCTATCAACTTTGGACGGACCATGTCATCATCAATTATGACATAAGTACCCAATCCCATGGCATGGAAATTGCCGAACGGATCAAAATCGATGAATTGGTTAAGGAGGACCTCTTCTTCTGGAGTCCATTCACTTGTTTCCTCTTCATATTCTATTATTTCATAGCAATACCTTTCTTGTTTAGAAAATGAAGTATGTGCAGCTTCAAAGAAAAGAACAACATTATCCGCTATGTGCTCAACATGTAGAGATTTTGAAAGAATTTTCATCTTTTCTCCATGCTTAGTTCTTAGTAAAAGATGAGACCAATCTAGTGCTAAATATCCACCCAGTTTGGCAGTGAAATCCCAAGAGAGACACATTCTGAAGACTGGAGGGATGTCAACTATCACTACCTCTTATGAGACTGTCTAGCTCGGACATCAAAAAAGAGTTAAGGATAAAAATTTATTTGATCAACCATCAGAACCTTTTTCCCATCTAACTGCATGATTTCCTTTTCCAAAGGTTCATACATGAGCATTAAAGCATCAACCACTTGATTTGGCATGACTGTCGTACTAGCTCTTGAATCAATCATATTATTATGCAGAAGCTTATCTCCCACAATTAGCATTAAGAAAAAAGGAGTGGGCTTTGGCTTACTTACCTCTCCCCTTTTTTCCTTTTCTGAATCATTCACATAGGCTACCATCTTCTGATCTTGAGTATCTGATGTGAGGACTTCTACTTCATTTAGGTTACATTGCAGAGTTTCCTCCTTGCACAAATTTGACTCTTCATTTCTGAGTGCTCCTTCTAGCAATGTCCTTTGTTCAAGGATAGATATCACGTCCCATAGAGAAATATTAGAAGATGCTTTTGTCATCTGCTCCACTATGTTAAGCATTCCAACTAGCTGAACCTTGGGTCTAAATGGTGGAACCTCCTTGAGCTTCTATGGAATTCATTCCGTTGTGAACAGTTTGTACATTTTATCAAAAATTATGTCGGGTGTTTGTGGAATCTATCGCTGAAAACTCGGTTGAACAGTTGAGTGATCAATGGGTTGAGGACACTATCTTTTAGATGGTAGTAGTGAGTGAGGCTAGGAATGTGGAAGAGGTTGCGACACATATTCCCCAATGAGTTTTCTCTTGGATTTGGTATTATAATTCAATTTTACCTTCAGAGCACTGGTTGTTAAGGATTCATTTACAAAAACCAAATCCTATTCCTCCATCCAAGAGAAAAGTGCCTAGCTGAGTGCTATGTCCAGCTCTTTCTCCATGGACATGCCTTGTATTTGTGCTATAAATCAAGCTTTCTCCATATCGAGAGATTGATACTCTTCTATGCTCAGTTGTACGCCTTTGCTTCTCCTCTCCGCTATTTTCTACTGCAAATTTCCTCTAGGGAAGTTCTGAGGTATGTGACTATCATTGGAAGGGAAACACCATGTGTTCTCATCATTCACCAAGTTGTTTTGGCCTAGGATCAACTCCTTGCCTTGGTTGTCTTTAACCATTCGCAATGACATAATGACCAAGACTATTTGATTGGCCATTGTGGATTGTTGGCCTCCCTGACCTGAAGATCCTTGATATGAGCCTTGTTGATTCTGCTGATAGAAAGGTCTACCCCCTTGGTATTTCTGATTTTCTTGTTTTGGAGTTTCTGCTTGCTGCCACTTAATGAGAACTAGCTCATTATCAAAATATCACATCAGGCTCTTCATGTCGTTAAGGTCGGCCATGGTAGAAGAGGAAGTCAACGTTCTTGGTTGTGCATTTGGGTACATGTACATGGACTAGGGTGGAACTGAGCTTGATGTTGAGGTCATTGGAGTGTTCAGAGAAGACTCTTGGAAGACTAGAGCATCAGAGATCTCAAGAAAAATAGGCATTGGAGGTCTCGGTAGAAGTTTCCCCATATCTATCAAACTATTCTCAACTTGAGCCACTAGGTCATAGACATAAGGTAGAGTGTCTCTTCCCATAGAAGTTATCTAGATCATGATGTCTGAATTGATGGCTATTAGAAAAAATATAAAGGCCATTGTAGGAAGGGGTCTTGCGATTGTCAGAATCCTCTACTAGGTTTTGTTAAACTTGGTGTTAAATTCACTCATGGCTTCCTGCAGGGCTCTCTTGATGGTAATCAATTTGTGCAATAATGAAGAACGATCTCCCCTCTTCAAAAAATGCTTGAACATTTTTGCCCGAGCAGGTCCCACGAAGTGATAGATTGTAAAGTTAAAGATCTATACTAGTCCTAAGTCTTCCCTTTGAAAGAAGCAACTAGCAATCTCATGTCGATATTCTCCTCAGTGATATTGTGTACCCTACACACCTCCACTACATATTGAAGGTATCTAGAAGGAGTTTGAAAATATTCTCCTAAAAATTTTGGAATAGCCTTGAGGGCATTAGTAGGTATGGCGGGCCACACATCAAGTGGAGCTGGTGGTTGCAGTGGGTTGCCACTGTCCCAAGTTACAAAGTTTCTTGGAGAAGGAGGGGGTATGTGGGTCATGGAAAAAATATTTCTATGAATTGTATAACTTGTATTCTTATCTAAAAACTTCAGCCCTCAAGCGAGGTAGACAAGGCTCTGAATTGCAGACTCCTACTTCTCACAGGTGATACCAAATATACGGTTCTTCTTCTCCTAGGTACAACAATTGCTAATTGGGAGTATTGAAAGTTACCCCTTGATGATGCTCTTTTTTGAACCCTGGGCATGAAACTTTCAGATTCTTTCCTCTAGTCTGACTTAGAGATATTTCTGATTTCTAATCAGGCCTTTGGAAACGGTTCCACCAGGCATTCTAGAAAAAGAACTCTTGATAATAAAATCTTGTAGCTCTCTGATAGTCTTATGGGAAATTTAGTGAGTGGGGGACAAATTGTGTCTCACTAAATACCTCTTGGATTTTCATAGAAAGTTGACTCTTCTCTAATTTTTTAGGAAAAAGGACCAAGAAATGTAAACTAAAAACCATGAAAGATGGCAATGCGCCAATGCTTTTACAACATTTCAAAATCACAAAATTCCCTCTATAAATGATATATCAGACATAGAACATCACTTCCCTTCATTGGAAGGAAGAGAATGAATAACATAGGCACAATACAAGTACAAATGCAGTCATTTAATCAACACTCAGGAAATGCATATTAAGATCCGAATCAAACATAAAAGTTCTAGACCTAGCAAAAAAATGTTTAAAAGCAATACAAACTCTCCCTCCTAATATAACATATTATCAAAAATTGATAAGCTTATAAATAAAATGGAAAATTCCAATGAAATAGTCCAGTTACTAAAGCTTACAATTCATTCATATACACAAATAATATAGAAGTTCGATAATAAAAACTATCCAGATTAGAAAGATGCAGTGTTCTATTCTAAACATAGGTATAATGAAATAAATATTGAAAAAGACCATATCATGCATAGTTTCAAGTATTTTTTAGAATAACCTATACTTAAAATTCAATTGAACTTTAAAACAAAGATCGGATTCTAGTTTGATAATAGTTTGATCATAAAATAGACATAACATACTAGAGTGAAGAATTATTCTATAAACCTTAAAAAATAAATCCTTCTACTAACTAAGAAAACTAAAAACACTTTTCCAAGAGGAATTTTTTTAGAACTCTTGCTTCATGCCTACCACCTATAATATAGAGCCATCTCAGAGAGAAAATGCTGACCTCCCCCATAAATAATGACTACTAGATGTACAAAATGATAGCTTTAGAATCCTTTTTTAGATATTTTCTAGCTACCGTATTTATTCTAGCTCCTAGATATTTCAAAAAGATCAGCCCTTGTAATTGCTTTGATCCCAAAGAATTGTCTGACAGTCATTACTATCGATTAGCCAAGTGGACTTGGAAACACCACCTCATATCTTCTTATTGATCAGGAGTATAGTGCATTCCATTAGAAGTTAAGTCAAACATTCCTTTATTGGGCTACGATGCGAAGGGGTGACGTGTGGTGGAGCTTTTATTTTTTCCCCTTGTAAGTTTATTTTATCCTCGGTTCAAGTCCTTGGGTTTTGGGTTCTACAAAAAAGTTTGGGTCATGGGTTTTCTTTTCGAACATTGACTTGTTACCAACGATGGTCGGTCATTTAAGTGACATTTTATCCATTTTTGATCATGTCTTTACCGACCCCCTTTTCCTATCCTCTCGGTTTTTGTGTCTTGACTGTGTTATATTTTTCATAGTGTCGGGCTGATAAATTATTCTAGATTAAAGTCTAAATAAGATTTTTGACCTCAAGGGTCATTTCCCCATCCGCCTAGTTGGTCCCTTTCTTTATAAATATATTTTTCGCATGTGTAGATTGTGTGATCGTTGGATGAAGTGATCTTCATTGTTACCATTCCTCGTAGACCTTGCAAGGTTTTATTTTACGTCATAAAAGTGGTGTGAGGCATGCAAGATGTTACCACCTATTGCATTTAATAGTGGGGACCAATTTTTCTCACTTATCGATGATGGATGTTGATGTTGACAGTTGTTTCTTTACTGACACATCGTGGTCATTCCTCACTGACCTCACATAATTAAAACTTCAGTTTCAATAATGCTGTGAGGTGTGAAATTTTTTGAGACATGGAAGCCAATGCTATATGATGGATGACTGGGGTGGGGCCCATTCCAAGCTAATGTGTTTCCCGGTAGGGGATTTCCTGTTTTCCTGAGGACTGGAAAAATGACATGGCATTTTCAAACTATTTTGACTTAATCTCGATTGTTCTCCTTGCCTACATTGTTTTTGATCAATGACTCACATTTAAATAAATTGGTGTTGTACTATAGCCACTTTATCTCATGTGACTGAATATTAATGGTCGAGTTCGACTCTGCCTACATAATTAAATGCTAAAAGATTAGCTAACTTCTATTTTTGTGTTTTATTTTCACACTGAAGAGGAACTGCCTGGTGGTGAGAAAAGTAAACCATTCTTGTGATTCAAGATGTCGAGTTACCATATACCGAGTGTATTTTTTCTCCAATTGTTTTGGGAACATGAATTTGTCCGTCCCTTTGTGTAATCTGTGGAGATTGGACTTGGATAAGTTGGTGGTGGCTAATGTCTACTTGGATGTAGATATTTTAAAGGATGTTGCTGTGAGATATGAACCTGTGACCCGAGTTGTCAGAACTCATATTGGTGTACAAATGATTAAGATAACCAGAGAAGAAATCACATAGATTTTCAGTTTGCATGAATGGATTCGAGATATTGTTCCTGTCAACCTTGAGGTTTTAAGACAAGAATATAGAAATAGTAAGGGTATGTTAAGAACATCCCTTTTGATACCTCATTTGGCTGTCTCGGGAAGAAAAAATAATTAGAAGAAGGTAGTGATCAGTAGGAATGAGCCTGAACCTTTTCCTGTGGACTATTTCTCCAGTAAATTGAAGATGAATGTGTATGCTTTATTTCAATTTATGGGAGTTATTTTAAAAACAACCTTGCCTACCAATATTATGTATATGGCTATAAATATCCAACATCCGGGTTTCAACATGGTGTATAATTTTTCCACTTACCTAACTGAAAAAATGCACACGAGTCTGGTGGCTCTAAAGGAGGGGAGGAACTGGGTTGGATTCAGGTGGTTTTCCTTATTAATCCACATGTTTCTTTATAGGGGCCAGGCATTGTTTTAAAAAGATATAGAATTAAAGAATAAGGAAGGTAGTATTGAAATGCTTGTCCAATATTGGACTAGGATCCATGACATGCATGATCACAAGTTTGATTATGTAACATTCCATAATGTCTTTGGATCCAAATTAAGAAAGGCTTTGGTTTGTAAACCCCAAGGATTCCAAAAGAAATTCATGATTTCTTGAGGCCGATGGAGAGGAGACCTGAATTGAATTTAATGCACAATTGGGGGGACATTATCACCTATCATAACACAAGTGATTTCAGGGTTTTCGACACCAATGTAAATCCAAAGGTTTTCCCAAGGGAGGTGCCCCTTTGAATTAGATTTTTTGAAATCATGAGGTAGTTGGGAGGCACTCAAGAACTTCACTTGCCAATTGAACAGAAGAAAGGTTCTTTCTTCCCTGAGTATACAACATTTGCCAATTTTTTTTATAGCAAAGGGAATATGGGAGGGGTTACACATATTACTTGGGCCTTATAGTCTTAAAACTATGTGCCCCAGGAATCATGATCCTGAGGGTTTTATCTCTCAAATGAAGGAAAAGCATAGGACTAAAACCTTTGTCAATAATTTCTACTTTCTTGAGGACATCATCATTAATATTTTTGATTTGGAATTGCAAGAGGAGAGAAAGGAAATTTACATTGCCTATTCTAAAATGGTAAAAATTAAGCTGGAAAGAGTACCTGGTTTCAATCCCATACCTAATGATAAAGATGAGTTTAATAGGGCAATATATGCCATTGATAATTTTGAGAGTTTGGTTGGGGGTTTGAAAGATGAAAGGGTTGTGGAAGAAATGGGAAAATCACAAACTATCAAGGAGTACCCTGAATTAAGATTGGAGGAAAGGCCTACTTATCAACCCCAAAATAAGATAAAGGTTTTTTCTAGAAGAAGGGGAAGTAGGGATGAAGATGCTGCTAAAAATATTGCACCATATTCTTCAGGGAAGTTAGTGCCAAATATTGTTGATTTGGATTCTCCTCTGAGTTTTTCAGAGCAGGCCTAGCCACCATCACCAAAGAGGCAGAAGGTTAAAAGAACAAGGATGGTTGATTGTGATGGTGATGAGGATGATAATATTATTGTGACTCTGAATGAAATGCATCAAGAGATGCCATCAGACCCAATTGACACTGCAACAAGTTCAAGGGCAGTTAATTTGAGGCTAGGAAAAGATGAAATCAAAGGAATACATGTAATGATGATTTGAGGATAGAAGCCTGCAAAGATATCATGATGGATGACTCTTTTATTCAAACTAACGCTTTTAAAGATTTTTTGTGGAGAGAACATACTGCATTATATGCTAAGAAAGTGGCACAAGAAAGAAGTATGCACCCTGGGCTTCTAGAGAAGGTAATTCAATCTAAGGCTAGAGAATAGATGAAAAAAAAAATTCAAAGAAATAACACCAGAGAAGGGCCGAGCATTAGAACATAAAAGTGGAGTATTGTTAGTCCTTGAATGGGATATTTCCAATGCTATGGTGTTTTATACAATAAGAAGGGCCAATAAGCCACTTCTTGCAAATGATCAGGAGGCTACATTGACACTCAAATGATCAACCTTTAGTGATGAATGGGATGCTTTGACAATTTGGTCTCTATCCACTAGTCTAAAAAAAAATTGTTGCAAAACCATCTGATTTCAATGGTCACTTGGTTGTGAGGAGATTTGTTGATACCCCAACATTGGAAGCTGCTGATATGGTTGCAAATGTTGTCAAATTCACTAGGCCAATTGTTTAAGATTTGACCAAGGACTGGGATACTATGAGAGGCTAATATAATGACATTATTATTGAGTTTAATAAGAGTCAACAAAAGGTAGCAGAGTTAGAAACTGAATTAGATTTATTGAAGTGAAAAATGGACACCATGAGGTCTCAAAGGCAATCCAGTTCTAGCCACACTATCTCCAACTTACCAGTAGAGTAGTTTCAACCTTATGCACAATCACAATATTTGGCTATTTTTCCATATAATATGGGACAAGTGCACATTGAAATTGAGAGGGATAGTAGCCCGGGAAGAGGACTCTCTAGGGAGAAATTGATTCATCAGGTTGAGGAGTATAAGGAGATGGTATGAAAAATCTGGGATGCAATAGGGAGAAGCAATTCAGTGATAGTGGACACTATTTTAAAACATTTAAACAAAAGGGTCTATGATAAGATATACAATTTTAATTTAAATTATGTCTTAATGTTGCAAGCACTGAAATTTTTTCCAAGGGATAGAGAATTGGCTATCCCGTTGCTAAAAAAATGGAGCCCTAGAATGGAGAAGTTGAAATTCATGGCAGTAGGGGCAAAAAAACATGGGGATAAATATCCTACTGTTATAGTAACATATCCATTTGTAAAGGGAATTGTTGAACAAAAGTTTCAGGGATTTTCCGCCCCTATGGAGTCCAAGATTAAATTGTTAAAGGATGTATATGATGGAAAGGACTTGACCCCATTGCCGCATATTTTGCACAGTCAAGATGAATTCAAACCCCTACACATTTGGAAGGATCAGATGAACAATATAATGATGGCACAAACACATGAGATTTGCAAAAATGTTAACATCTGCATGCTAGAGAATACATTGGAAATTTTGTCTTTTGTCATTAGTTTCTTAGAAAATTTTGATAAAAAGGCCACATGGATAATGGTGAAGTATGCACCCTATCGAAGCAAGGTTGATCAGGTTGTGGCTTTCAAGTGGCCTTCCGAGGAGGATTTTGAATTATGTAAAAAGGTGTTCATCGATGAACTTGAATTATGAATGTTATAGTCAAGAATTGCAACTTGGTCATGTATAATACAGGTTTGGCATTAGATATTATATTTAAAAAATGCTTTGTCCTTTCGACTTCAAGTACAGGGTGCTGAGGTGGAATAAGTACTATAATGGTTAAGCATTCCTTTGATGTAAAGTGAGCGGCCTTTGGAGCGATGTCTTCTTTCCTCCATATCAACTAATAATGATTCTTGTCTTATGCTCTCCCCTCGCATAATAGAATTGTAACTCAATTAGGAATTAGCGGTCCAATTAAAAATGGAAATGTGTACTCTTTGGCCTTTAGCTTGTTGGATTCCTTGTTTTATAAAAGGGAATTCTGGGCTGAGAGAGAGGTCTATTGAAATACCCGAAATATGAGAAATAAGTCTAGTGATACAAAGATTATGAATTGTAAGTCCAGGTTTTAATGTTTTGAGTCAGATCTAAGAACTTAGTCAATCATGGGGTTCTTGAGCATGTTTGTATCAAGCTCGTGAATATTTGGAGTTTATTTTCTCTCCTATTGTTATATTTTTCATGGATTATTAATTAAATATTGATCTAAGATGATTTTCATTGATCTTCATTTATTCTTTACTGCGAATTATGTTTAACTATAGCTTTGGTTCAAAGGATCCGTTAAATGCTTCAGTTAACCAATAAGTTCATGCAATATAAGAAATAGGATTCATAAAGAAATAATAAACTCAAGTATAGATTTATGGATTGTAATACAATCCATATAGATCATAAATGTTTAAGATGAAATTTACCCTGTGGTTCAGGTTTCTCTTTTGACTTTGTGTGTTGAGATATGGCACTGGAATTCTGATAATGTTTTATTCTCTTATGTTGTGTGTTATGGCCTCAGGATATTTTATTCAATAATTTCCTATCAATTTACTTTAATTGTATTTGTGATTCTCTGTTAACTGGACCCGAGCCTTTTCAAGGAATAGGTAATTTCTTGGAGGATTTCATCCTTTTAACATTATGGGGAATCTATCTATAGCTTATCCAAATGAAAATGAATCATTTAAAGTTGTATGGTAATAGCATATTTTAGGGAATACCCTCCTGGATTTTACAGAGTTCGAAGTGTAGGAGAATTAGCGTTATCGTTGTTCTCATCAAGGTTTCCATATGTTTCCTAGACTTTTATTATTGGATGTGGCAAGTTCATAGGAGTTTTGGGGAAATACGTTTGGGTTGTAGTAAAAAATACCAATAGAATGGCAACTCTGCCAGGGAACTCTCAAATGAAAAGTCTCTAGTACAAAACTGGTTTTTTCAGAGTCATTTTTTACAATATACTTGGTTTAAATTTTGTGCCTAATTTTTCATATTCGGCGCATGTGTCTAATTCTCCTAAGTTATGTGTCAGTGTGTTGGGTAATGTTCAAAATCTTGTCCAAAGTCACAAGTGCAAAAGCGAAGTGCAATCACTTCATAATTCCCAATATTTTTTGTGGAAAATCTATTATCTCGAACACAACTATTCATACAAAGTACAAACAACAACGTGCAAAGGAGAGTACCCATACACCAAAGACCATGAGGAAGACTAGAAATTATGCGAAAAATAAGCCGAAGCCAATGCTAGAGCTCAAACTGGGACAAGACAAGAAATGGGTTAAAGTGAATTATACCCCAAGTAAGTCTGTTTCATCTCCTATCATCTCTTCTCCTACTTTAAATTCCAAAATAAGTAGTTCTTTTATTAGTGGAGATTCCTCAGAAACTATTGTGTCTCAAATGGACCGTGCTAGTTTTCCTTTTGAAATGGCTCAAGAAGTTGAAGCCGATATGTCTAAAGAGGAGGAGAAATGGGGTTTCTCGAAACAGGATAAATAGTTCCCAGAAGCTACAACACCTAGTACTATGTCTTTTTTTACTGGAAAAAAAATTAAACCATGAGGAAACACCTTTGCTTCAAGATGAAGATCAGGCATAACAACGTTATTATACTCCTGCTCCAAGTGAGGTAGGAGATATCCTTGAGAATGAAACAGATATAGAAAAAGATATGCAAACTTTAATTGAAGAATAAAAGAGGGTACAAAAGGCAGAAGACAATAGGGACAAAATAAGAAACAAGAATCTAGAGAGATTTTGGGCTAAGCAGTCCAAAAGAAATTCCTAGAAAAAGAAAGTTGAAAATATGAGGGAAGAAGTAGCTAAGAGAAAAAACTTTGAGGAAAGGGTGGCTAAAGAAACTACTGATAGGGCTCGTGAAGTGCCTAAAGAAACAATACTTCTCTCTGGGGAACTTCTTCCACTCCCACATATACCCCTTCTATATTAGCTACCAAAACTTCAGATCCATTTGTTGGATCCAAGAAGAAAAACTTTGTAGATCATGGGAAAGGTCATCTTGTCCAACCCCATAAAATTGCGTACAATTTCTCCAATTATAAAATTCATCTTAATACTAGTGATGAAAATATAATGAAGATAATCCCAGGCCATATGATTTTCCCCAAAACCATGAACTCCTACAGTTGCAACTAATAAATGATTAGTTGTAGGCTGATATGAGAAAAGCAGAAATAAAAGCTGCTAATGCCAAAATGGCAATAAAATATCTTTCATAAAGATATCTTTACCCACTCCCCAAGCTTCTGGTTTAGGAAAGAGCGAGAATGAATCACTAAGAAATAATTCTAAGAAGAAAATACCTAAAGGCAGGGGTGGTGGTAACCAAGGTGGTGGAGGTGGATGTGGTCATAAAAAATCTAGTTCTTACTTAGAGGACAAAGAGGGAAGCACTAGAAAAAATAAACAACAAGGTATGGTGAAAAGGATAAAAGTGGGATGATAAGAAAGATATTGAGCAACAAAGAACCCCCAGAAGTGGATGTGGTGGAGGAGCACCCCAAATTGATAGATACACAAAATTGTGTTCTGGTAATATTTGGGGGTATCCTAATCCAGTCCCTGATAATGCATGAAAGCATCTCCCAAAATTCACTGGTAATAATTCTTTTAGTGGGGAAGACCATTTGAAATTTTTTCAAGGTTTTGTTGAAGACTTTGAGCTATGGGATGATGACGTAGTAATGAAATAATTTATGCAGTCATTAGTTGAAGATGCTAGGGATTGGTACAGAGGGTTACTCGATGCTATTATTGATTCCAGAGACTCATTTTATAGAGATTTCAGGGAAAAATATGGGGATTAGACTGACCCTAGATTTAAATTAAATAATTTCAATAAAATTACCAAGGGGCATAATGAATTGATTACTAAGTTTAATGATCACTTCCAAAAGGCTATGACAAGAGTTCTTGCATATTTGAGGCCTAATGAAAGTGCATGTTTGGTTGTGTATTGTAATTCTTATGATTCAAAAATGTGCTATTTATTAAGAGATAAAGACCCTCAAAATTTGAGGCAAGCATATAAGATGGTGGTGAAAATTGAAAATAATAGAAGGGCTTCTGGTAAAGTAGGGAGAAGGGAAGATCCCAAAACTTTTAAAGGCACCGAAAATCAAACTAAAAAGGTTGGTAAACCTACTACTACTGATGAGAAGATAGATCAAGTCCTTACCCTATTGCAGAAACAAGAAAAAAATGAAAAGCCTCATTTTCAAAGAAATGATAGCCCCTCCAGGCTACTGGATTATCCCTACAATACCAATTGGAATAATGGAAAACCATTGCAAGGAAACCAGAGAAACAATCTAGTTCCACCGGATCCTTTATAGAAGCATTGCCTAAATTCCACAAAAAAATTACCTTGGTGTGAAGTATGTGGAATGCCACATTCTCCACAATAGTGTGCAGTAGCACAAAATATGATAGAATCTCAGGATGATCAGGGAGATGCTCTGTCTCCCCAGGATCAGGATACAATGACAAATGTATTATTAGGACCAACTGATCTAGCCTATGATGATTATACCTCAGATGATGAGCCTTGTGGCATGGATGTTGATGTTTAAAGACAATACAATGATGTACACCACCAACAAGTGTTTCCGAATGAAGGAGAAAATTATGACTATTTTGTGAATGAACTGGAGGTGGATAATACTTTTTTGAGAAGAACTTCAGATGAAGAAATTGAAAATTACACTATTTTCTTAGTTTCTAGGGAAAGGAATAACATACAGTTAAGAAACACAATTGTTCCATGTGATTTAGGTAAGCCGTGCAACCTCTTCATAAAAGAAAATGATGTAACTGGAAAAAATACCAAATTGGAGGCTAAGAATGTTGTTTCAAAGCCTAAGGAAATAAGGGAGCCTTGGATATGGGAAAAGAAAGTTGATACCACTAAGACAAAGAATGAAGTTGTACCCCAGAACACCAAAGACAACAATCAACATTCTTCTAATGATGAAATTCCCAAAGGAAAAGAAAAATTAATTTCTGAAAACACAACTTTTCTTGAACTACCAAAGTACACTTCAATAGATATGTTCCAAGTACTTTCACAAGTTAGGGTTACTGTTCCTTTCTTTGAAATGATGCGTATAGATGAACATAAGGATAAGATTGTTGCACTTATTAACATTATTCCTACAAGTGGAAAGAGTAAAGTGGTTTTTGATCAAGTAAATTCAAAAGAGGATCAAGAAAAGCAAAAAATTATGGAAGAAAGTACCACAAAAATCCCCCAAATATACTTAGGTACCACTATTACTACTAATCCCAACCATGTCAGTCCTTTTTTATTAAGTTTTATTATTGATGGGAAATTTCCTAGAAATTGCATGATCGATTCAAGAGCATCAAACAATGTGATGCTAGTAAAGATAATGCATAAAATGGGACTAAAAGTGGACAATACATATGGTAAGTGATATGCAATGGATTATTGGGAAGTACAAAATGCTAAGGATAGCTTATTAGCAAATATTGTTGTTAAACTTGATGATTTCACTTTTGGTGGAATCTCACAAATAGAAGTACAAACTAGGCCTACAATACCTAAAAACATCTATAATTGGCAAGTGTTTGACGATGACACAAACATTTTGAAATTATTGCATTGTGTGGATTAGTATGAGAGCCAGGAAATTGATTTTGGCTCACTTGTAACAAAAATTGATGGCAATGAAACCATGTTTGGGAATGAAGTGATTCAACTAAAAAAAAACACCATCCCTAGGGGTCTTGTTGCACTTGAAAGGGTATTTGATGGTCCTGATATGTCAAATACTAATAAAGTACCATCTCATAAGGATGATCTAGAAGAAATAAATTTAGAAACAAAAAGTGCTCCTAAGAATGTCTATGTTGGAAAGAAAATGAAGCCACATGTAAGAAGCATGTTGATTACCTTGCTTAGGAAGCATAGACATGTTTTTTCTTGGTCATATGAAGACCTTAAAGCATATAGGGAGGATTTATTCCAACATGAGATCCCATTGAAATGTAATATGAATCCTTTCAGGTAGAAACAAAGACCGATTAACCCTACCCTACAACCCAAAATGCAGGAAGAACTTGCTAAACTAAGGGAGGCTAGAATCAACAAACCAATTAGGCACTCATCTTGGGTCTCTAACTTGGTACCTGTTAGAAAGAAAAATGGGGACATGAGGTTATGTGTTGACTTTAGAAACTTGAGTGTTGCTTCTTTAAAGGATAATTACCCATTGCCTAATATGGAGGCTATGTTGCAAAAAGTCACAAGATGTGAACTATTATCCATGATGGATGGATTATCCGGTTACAACCAAGTAATGGTTAAAGAGTCTGAGCAATTCAAGACTGCTTTCACAACACCATGGGGATCATATGTTTATGTAAGAATTCCATTTGGATTGATAAATGCTGGAGAAAATTTTCAAAGGGCTATGGATCTGGCCTTTGCTGATTTTGTCAATCTGTTCCTTGCCATTTACCAAGATGATCTTATTGCCCATAGAAAAAGTGAGGAGGATCATTTTCCTCACTTAGAGAATTTTTTTATCAGAGCTTTGGAATATGGGATATCTTTGAATCCTAGGAAATGTGCCTTCAGAGTAAAAGAAGGAAAACTACTGGGGTATCTTGTTTCAAAATATTGGGTGCGGATTGATCCTGAAAGAGTGACTGCTATTGATAGAATTACGCAACCAAGAAATGTAAATGGTATCCAATCTTTCTTCGGACAAATAAATTTTCTAAGAAGATTTGTCACAAATTTTTCTTAGACTGTCTGTCCAATATCTAAGATGTTGAAGAAGGGAGAAAAAATAGTATGGATAGGAGAACAATCCAAATCCGTTCAGGCTATCAAAGATGAAATCAAGCAAGCCCCTGTTCTCAAGTCAACTGATTATTCAAAACCATTCTAGTTGTTTACTTTTTATTATTTTCATGCTATAGCTGGATTGCTATTACAGAAGAACAATGATGGTTTTGAACAACCAATTGCATTATTTAGAAAATCATTGCAAGCTACAAAATTAAAATATGATATATCAGAAAAGAAGGCATATGCCCTGGTAAAGGTAGTTAAGAATTTTAAGCCTTACTTGATGGGAGGAATTGTTGTTGCATATGTGCCGAAGGTTGCAGTTAAAGATATTTTCACTCAACAAGAGACTATAGGAAGGAGATGTAGATGGATAAACAAAATCCAAGAATTGAATATCGATATACAAATCACTAAGCTTGTAATGGGTCAAGCTTTCAATAAGTTAATGAAAAAATAAAATCTAGAGGCAAATCAAATAAACCAGATAGAGCAAAAGAACATTGCACCTATTTGTGATATGCAAACTTGTGGTTGGTATAGGAAGATTGTTGAGTATCTACAAATAATGCAATGTCTTGAAGGTATGCCTCTTATTGAGAAAATAACTCTTAAATTGCAAGAAATTAGGTATGTTATTATTGATGGTGAACTTTGGTGGAGGAACCCTAAAGGTATTATACTCAGATGTGTGGATGGAGACCAAGCTGAGGATCTATTGATAGAAATTCATAAGGGAGCTTCTGGAGGCCATTACATGGCTAAGATAATGGCTCATAATATTTTAAAAGCAGGATACTGGTGGCCTACTCTATTCAAGGATGCTCATAAATATGTTAGAAAATGTGATGCCTATCAGAGCTTTGCTAGAAAGTTAAATTTTTTTGGCAATTTGCCATTGAGAGCTGTATCTATTTCGGTTCCTTTCAAGCAATGGGGTATTGAATTCATAGGGGAGATATCTAAAAAATATAGTGGGGGACATGCATGGATACTAGTGGCAATTGATTACTTTACTAAATGGATTGAAGAAATCCCAGCCAGAAGGGCCACAAGTAAAGTTGTTATTAAATTTTTGATTGATAACATCTTAAGCTGATTTGGGGTACCTGAAAGAATTGTCTCAGATAATGCAATGTGTTTTAGGTCAAAGGAATTTATTAATTTTTTTTATCAATATGGTATAACTATTTTTCATCCCCTTATCACCCCTAAGGAAATGGATATGCATAATCTAGTAATACAATCCTGATGAATATTATTAAGCACATGATCGAGAAGAACAAAAGGGCTTGGGATTCAAAGTTAAAACTAGCGCTATGGGCTATCAGGACAACTCTCAAGAAGGAAATTGGTCATTCACATTTTAACTTAGTCTATGGAATGGAGGCACATATTCCTCAAAATAACCTATTGAAGATGTACAAGTTTGTCCAAGAGTATGATGAAGATGTGTGTGATGAGATGCAACATAGAATGGAAGAATTGAACCAATTGGACAAAACTAGAAGATAAGCTCATAAGAGAAATGAAAGGCTACAACTTTAGGTAAAGCACCTTTATGACAAAAAAGAAGTTGAAAGAAAATTTGATGTTGGAAGAATGGTGTTGCTCTGGAATGCTAGATTAGAAGATAAGGGAAAGCATGGAAATTTTGTGCCCCTTTGGCTAGGCCCATATATTGTTATGGAAACACATGGAGAAGATTCATATTTCTTATAGTCACTTATAGGTGAAGTTCTTGAACTTCCAGTACATGGATAGTTTTTGAAATACTATTTCTCTTGAAATAACTCTTTTTCCATGTACATTGTGTAGTCTTGTAAATAGTGTATGTAGGTTTGATTGTTTTTGTTTTGCTTTATTTTTTGTCTTCTTGTCTTGTCTGGACATGTCCTTGGGTTTTGGCTCTCACTGTGTCTAGTCTATGTAACCATAGATTCTAGAATCTTTCTATGCCCATAGAGGGTATACATCCCCAGTTGGAGCCACTGGTGGAGCTTTTATTTTTTCCCCTTGTAGGTTTATTTTATCCTCAGTTCAAGTCATTGGGTTTTGGGTTCTACAAACAAGTTTGAGTCATGGGTTTTATTTTTGAACGTTGACTTGTTACCAACGGTGGTCGGTCATTTAAGTGATGTTTTATCCCTTTTTGATCATGTCTTTACCGACCTATTTTACCTATCCTCTTGGTTTTTTGCATCCTGACCATGTTATATTTTCCATAGTGTCAGGATGATAAATTGTTTTAGATTAACCTCTAAATAATCTTTTCGACCTCGAGGGTCATTTCCCCATTTGCTTAATCGGTCCCTTTCTTTATAAATAACCTTTTCGCATGTGTAGATTGCGTGACCATCAGATGAAGTGATCTTCATGGTGACCGTTCCTCGTAGACCTCACAAGGTTTATGCTTACATCATAAAAGTGGTGTGAGGCATGCGAGATGTTGCCACCTGTTGCATTTGATGGTGAGAACCAATTTTGCTCACTAACCGATGATGACAATTTTTTCTTTACCGACACATCGTGCCCATTCCTCGCTGACCTCACATAATTAAAACTTCAGTTTCATTAATGCTGCGAGGTGTACAATTTTTTGACGTGTGGGTTTTGATGTTGTATGATGGATGAATAGGGTGGGGCCCATTCCATGATGATGTTCATCCCGATAGCTAATTTCCTATTCGCTTGAAGATTGGAAAAATGACGTGGCATTTTGAAACTATTTTGCCTTAATCTGGACCGTTCTCCTCACCTACATTTTTTTTATCAATGACTCGCATTTGAATAAACTCATGTTGTACTACAACCGTTTTATCTCGCGTGAGTGAATAGTAATGGTCAAGTTCGACTCTGCCTACATAATTAAATGCTAAAATATTAACTAATTTCTATTTTTTTGTTTTATTTTCACATTGAAGAGGAATTGCCTGGTGGGGAGAATAGAAAACCATTCTTGTGATTTTCTAGCTTCATTTTCAATAGCATTCTGCAAGTGTAAATGTAAGTAACAAGTACACCATATTTTATATCTTCAGAAAGTTTTATGATTGCTTGAGAAAATATTTTCAATTATTTCCCGTTCTCTTTCTGAAATATTATTTGGGTAGTGTTGATGGTGAAAATGACACAAACAACATTAAAAAAAAATATTATCTACACTATTTCTCCTAAAAAAGAAACACAAGATGTAGTAGCCTAACTCCCAAGGTCTTGGTAGTTGGTTCTCAACTGTCTTGTGTCACTCAATCTATTCATGTAACTGTAATATTCAAGGGGCCTATGCTGGTAACAAGGAAAATAAACTATGACTTATTTATTGAACTGTCTTTAATAAAAGGGGTTTTTTTAAACTAAAAGAAAAAGATAGATCAAAGGGTAAATTAGTAAACATGAGAAAAAAATATCTAGCATCCAGACATATATCTTAAATAATGAATGTTTTTCCAACAGATCAAGAAAACCATAGCATGATACAATTTACAGAATAATCCATACTATTGCATACATCTAAGGTGCTGAATTTAACGTCACAGTCACACATCACAAATATTTCAAAGATTCTAAAAGAACACACTCTCATTAATCACCAAGATCATAGATCAACAAACTTCAATAAATTTAATCCACTGATAATCTAATGAGACAATCCTTAAATCTGGTTTGTCTAATTACTTTCATCACATAAGAAACTCACATGCTTCAGCACAATCACTAGCATATAGATAGATTATAACTCATAAACATTATCAAGTAAAACTTAATTCTAACACCATATTGCGTAAAACCTATAATTATATTTAACTATAAAAAATAAAGTAACAATGTATCTCTGTAACAACTATGAAAGATTCTATCTCCTACTATTAGCTGGCCAAATCTATTCTCTATCAACCAACCTTTACAATATGATACCCCAAGGGTATTTATAGATATAGAAAAATCTGACGTCCTCTCTATTTTGGGTCATTCCACCATTTCACGAATTAATTCTTCTTGGAAACTCAGATCCATTTGATCTCTAGTTCCTAATTTGATCACCTAGTTAAACTAGAAGAAAAGAAAATAGGAGAGAAGAGAAAACCGTGCGCTTCAAAAACTGCCAATCCTGAATGCATCATGCAAAGAAGAGAAGAAATCCATGCATGCATGAGGTTTTATGCACATGAAGTTTGTTCTACAATCTACTCATCAAAACTAGAGAGGACTTGTTGTAGTGTCCAATTCTGGCCCATCAACCCAACTACCTTCAAACTTAATTCTTTCCAACTCTGTAGCAACAAACCCTCTCATATATTTAAGCTTCATTAACTCCCTTTTAGCTGCCCTTATCTCTTCTTTAATATCCATTAATCTATCTATTAGAAGATCTTCACCATCATCTCCTCTTTGCATAATATCTCTAAATCTATCATCCCACTTTTCCTTTATTTGGCTTAAAGGTAGGCCTTCTTTTACTAGTACATCCACATTCAAAATGATAGCAATGATAGCTTCCAACTCCTAAAATTGTTCATTTAGATCTTTAACAAAATATTGAACCTCATTTTATGTTTATATAGAAAATCCGATCTAAACTGGAGTATGCAAGAAGTCTTTTCCAAGAAATATTTATTATCTTCTTCAAGTATCGACTGTTCTAGAAGAGTAGTTTTAGGAAATTTATTAACTTGTTTCAATTTATGTCTATATCCTTTGTACTTCTCCTCCTATTTTTCCAATGTTTTAACATATTGGTTCATTTCCTCTATTAGATCTTCTATCATTTTGTAGACCTCAAAATTGTCCTCCAATACTTCACTTATTTCTTGATTAAATTTATCAACCCACCTATCCAACATCTACGCCTTGCCCCTTACCTCTAACAAATCATCTACTTCTTTCTTACTCAGCAAAATTGGGGTCTCAATAGTGGTAACCTATTGTGACCTCGGAGCAGAAACACTTTTTAAGAAAACATGCAACCGATCTAACTAAGCCTTAAGCTCATCTTTCCTTTGTTTATCCTTCAACATTCTTGACTTGGTTGACGATGCTACCACATCAATTAAATTCATTTTTTGATCTCTAGTGGGTCTCCCTGTATTAATAGTGCCCAACTAATAATCTATCAATTGCATGTCTCCTACATCCTTGTCTATCATGGGTATAACACATTCAACAAAAATATCTCCTTTGTCGGTGAGCCTAGTGGAATGTAGGATCTTGGCCTTCTTTTTAGGCCTTTCTTTCTCAATTTCCTTTATCATATCCTCCCAATTGAGAGGTTGTGAAGGTGTCAATGATATCATTTGAAGACCCAAATTCAATCAAGTGGGAGCAATTGAAGTAACAATCATCATAGTTGAAGAAGAAGAAGAGGCAGTAGTAGAGAGTAGTTGCACATTTACTTGAGGTTGAGAATCAACCCTTTGTTTCTCTTTCTGCTCTTGTTCCACACTTGTCTATGAAAATTTTTCAGCTTCCTCCCTATCCTTTTGTTCTTGTATTCTCTTATCTTCTTCCTCCTTCAACCTTTCTTCTTCTAATCTTCTTTTCTCCAATTCCTAATTTCTTTTTCCCTCTAATGCCTTAAGATTTTCTGCATCTTCCTTTTCTTTTTGTTGCTTCTTGATAAGTTCTTTGGCATCTTTCTCCTTTTTCACTGATTCTGGTTCCTCTTTGTCTTTATGAGCCTCTTCAACAAGCTTCAACTTAGCCACAAGCACTTCTCTCTCTTCGATGTCTTGCCTATTCTTCCTCAAGATCATCAATCTTTTGTATTAATTACAACTTGTCATTTTCCTATTTGACCTTGAGCTCATACTCTTTTTGCCTCTACTGCTTCTGCATTTCATCAAATTTTAGCTTAGCTTTTATGTGTTGTTGCTGAAGTAAGGCATCGGCCTATATCTTGGCATCAATTGCCTTATGTTTCTCTATTGTTGCAGTGTGTGCTTGATCATCAACAACCTTCTTGGCCTCTTCAAATAACACCCACTGATCCTCCTCTGTCAACACCTATTCAATATCCTCCTCTAAAGGCATATTTTCTTGCGCACCCCTTTCTGACAGAGTCTCATCAGAGTCTATTCCAACATCATGGATCTCTACCTCTACTCCTTTTCCCTTCATGGATTCCACTATATCATGAAGAGTCCCCTCTTGTACTTCTTCACTTTTCTATTTTTCAAGGGGGAACTTGAGTAGAGGACTCACCTAATGCAGGTGTTGAATCCATGGGTCTTATTTGGACATCTCCCTCTTGTGTCTCTAGTTCAATTTGAGTCGTTGCTTCAAGCTCAATATCTTCAATGTTTGGAATAGATAATTCAAAGGGCTCTTTGGATGACAACTTCCTCTTGATTCTTTTGTATCCCTTCCCTTTCTTAGGTGCTGGTTCTTTAGGAGTTTTAGTTCTTAGGACAACCCAATAAATACTTCTATCCAAAACTAGCCTCCCTATTTGCTTTACATCAATGGCCTCCTCTGAATTCCAGTCCACCAGATCCAAGCTTTTAGTGCCAATATTTAATGCCTCATATGATGGATCTAATACCACTCCATCATCTAATAATGTGTCAGGGACATAATATTTGATCCCAAACTCTACTATGAGTGAGATGGGTAACCTCTCATAATTACTCTTCCTGAGGTCATACTCATCTTGAAGGTCAGTCCAGAAATCTTCCAACAAGTTGAAATGCTTATCAAAAATAGAAGGCAGCAAGGCATTCATCTTCTTTCTCGGGTCAAAGAACCTTCGAGTTGTGTAAAAGCCTAGTTTCAAATGTATCAACTCACTGCACACTACCTTAGCTTCCACCAGATGTTGACAACTATATTCACCCAATTGCATGGGGAGCTTATGACATCCTGTTTGATGCTTCAATCCAAACTGAGCATTAACCCCTAGAGCTTGATATACAAATTCCATCAACACTATCCTATTCCTACAACATATTGGGAGTAAATGTGGATGACCTTCAAATATAGCTGGCTTGAAGTATGTGAACTTGGGGTATTGAATTTACCAACATCCCCATTCCGTGATAAATTCCATAGCTTCTTGGCTCAATCTATACCCAACATCTCTGTTAAGCTGGTTAATGATCACATATAGAAATGCATCATTAACCCTTCTAATTTGTGTTTTAGATACTTGTAAAGATAACTGATCATAATGGTGCCACACTTTCGTTTGTCCATCTACCTCTCCCAATATCCCCACTCTCCTTAAACTTGGAAATATACCTCCTCTAGCTACTGCATACACAACATAAGAAGTCATAAAGAAACATTTGGTTTCCCTTATCCTTGTCAACTGGTCATGAATAGCATTAGAAACCACCATTGGCCAATCAAACTGTTGTTTTCCATTCAAGATGGTCTAAATGAAGGGAAACATCCACTCCTTGAAGTGAAATGCATCCCTCTTCCCAAATACTCCAGACAACATCATGATCAAATCTAATACTTCTTTGTAGAATTCAGTCCTCTTTGGTTGACCATGAAATTTGGTCAAAGACTTCTCTATTCTTAACCATTTCTTATTCAAGTGATCTTTGTTTGATGCCTTGTATTTGTTATATTTCTCTAAAGCTTCTGCCTCCTTCAACTGTACCAAGTTCTTTGGATCCGGGACACTAAACATAGTTTGAAACATTTGAGGAGTTAAATCAATAATAATATTTTCCTGCGCTTCCATGCACTGCCTAGTGGCTAGATTGTAAGCACCAGCTGCAGTCATAATCAACTCCAGGCATTGGAGAGATTGAGGGAATAAGGTGATATGAGCCAAACTAGACTCAACTATTCTTTGAGTTCTTCCTGTTATATCTTCAGCGAATGTCTCTGAATGTAGCTCCTCAAAATTGTATGAGCCCAGATTGGTGTCAGTTATATCAGACCAATCCGATTGCACTTTTCTTGCAGTGACAACAGGACCCCTATGATTATACCTCAAAGTATAAGTTAGATGCTCCAGCTTTATCTTCTTGGGCTTAGTTGCTGCCTTTGATGTTTCTGCATGTCGATTCCTTAAGGAGGCTTCTCCTGAGACTCTTGACATCCTTTAGCTTTCCTACAACACAACCTCTAGTTAGATCCTTGAACAAACATTAGAAAATATGCCTTAAAACCTTACCCTTCATATATACATCAAGCAAACAAACATTATAAATAGTCTCCTTAAAAAACACTATCAGGCTCAGATTCAAAACCATTATTGAGATTACAATAATAACAAGTGGGACCAGAGTTGGAACTGGAATGAAAACCGGAACCGGGACCGAAATGGAAATGGATTTGGTTTCTTTTAGATTTTCTATTTTCATATTCGGCTTTAGTTCCACTTCCGCTTTTGCCTAAATTATCATTATTTTGAAAGAAGGCTTCTCACCATAAGTGGAGTTAGAGACGAGATGAAAATAAAATAGATACCTATTGATAAACATGGTTCAAATTCTAGATCGATTCCAATCCTGATTCCTCCTAAAACAACCATTACGTCATAAATGTTTTTTAACAGTTTGGTGAATGACTTCACAATTTTAAAGGCTAGGTCACATCTACACAAAAGGGGCTTTAAACATAACCTAATAAGACCCTCCCCACTTGACCGAGAGGTGACTACAATTTCTAAGGAATCATATTTTAAATTAACACATGAAATAGAGAAAGGGTAAACCCTAATTTTTAAAAAAAGCCTCGATATAAAAATTAGGGCATAGATTCGCCCCTATTTATTTAATGTGATTGAATGTGCAACAAGATTTACAAAAAACCCTACTCACTGTGGAACCCTAATTTAATCTACGTATTTAAAAACCAAAGCACGATTCGGTCACGACTAAAATGTGAAAATGACCATGTCCTAAAAAAAAGAAACTAGATACAACAGTAAAAACGACGACAGGAAATCCAAACAAACAAACAAAGAAAAACAAAACACAGACACCTATTGAGAAAAACAAACTTGCCCAAAGCAAAGAAATCCAAAATGAACAGAACAGAAAAATGCTAAAGTAAGAAGAAGAACGAGAATAGAAAACCCTACCTTGAAAGATAATAAATAGGAAAACCTCCTAAAGAAATCTATGCACAACAGTCTCTCTATCGATTGATTCACTCCCACAACAACTTCATTGCAACTTTGGTTCGCTCTTCAATTTATTAATAGTAATGGTAAAACACTATGTGTTAATTCCTAATTAACGTAAAAATCAAAGTTTCACGCATGTATGGCACCTGTAATTAATGCAATAAATGCAGTGGATCAGAGTCGAAACTGGCCTATTATTGCCATGTGACTTCAGTAAAAAGTCAATGACCAAGAAACGGCGGGAGCAGAATCGAAATAAAAATTGATTCAGAAAGTAGTTTAAATTTCCACTTTGGCTTTCATTTTGGGTCAGGTTCCACCAACAAAGAATTAAAAAAACCAAACATATAACTAAAACAAAAATACCAAAATAAGAAACTTAACATACAAAACCTAGTCCAAAACAAAAGACTAAAAAGTGGAGGTGGAATGAAATTTGATTTTGAAATTTTGAACAAATACTAACTTAACTTCCGCTTCAGCTCTGACTCTGACAAAGACAAAACAAACAAATCAAATGAAAGACTATCATGATGGGGATCATAATACGTTTTGAAAGAAGTTTCAAAACCCAACTCAGTTCCAGTTCCGATTCCGGTAGAATAAACCAAAGAACAACAAAGTGTTGGAAAAGAAAGACTTCAAACTTTGTTTAAAAAAACAAACAACCAAGGATAAAAACATAAAAGGGGGACCCATTTTTACCAATGCAAAAGATGGGGTGGTTATGCAAGGCCTAACAAATGGCGACTCATTTGGGTAAATGGTTTACCCATTTTCAAGATACCCAAAGAAAATTTTAGTCACCCTAAAACTACTTGGTTTATAAAGCATGCTAACTTGAATAAGATCAGATATGTCTAGAATAGGGTTGAGCTAGAATCTCAGATGTATGTGCTCATGAGTTATTTCCGAATCTTTGTGTTTGCATATATTGTGCATCATTCTTTATAGATACTTTCTCTATTCATGAACAACTATACCTAAGATTCAAGCTAGATAGGTTGAGTCCTCCAACTATCATGCAATAAAATCCTGGGTATTGCTCTGCTGCCAGACATGCGTCCATAGCCCCAATGGAGATACCTCTAGTTCTCTCAAAGAATTTCTCTACTGTCAGCCAGGCATCCATAGCCCCAATAGAGATACTTGATCACCCATTTGATATTGAGTTTTTCCTTTTCTTTCTTTATTTTCATGTTCTCTTTTCTATTTTCTTTACTCTACTTGTGGAAATCTTTTCTACACCTTCCTCAATACTCAAACACAATGCATCTAAAATGTGGGTTGAAAACTACAATGGATTTCATGATAGTCTTGGAATTGGTTTTTTCACTTGAACCAAAAGTAGAACCATCCTAAACAGATAGGCATTTACTTAGGCAATTTTTTTTTTCTAATTTGGTGACAGACTTTTGATCATAATTCATGAGATATTCACAATATATCTTCTATTCTTAATAACTTTTCAAACCCAAACTAGAATAATCATAAAACATAAGTTTCAGAATGAAATCCTTTTCAATGGTGATGATGAGAATACCTAAACCAATTTCTCTCCTAGTACTAGTAGCATACTTTGAATAAAAAACCCTCGTCTTGAGATGAAAAAAATGAGAATCCCTAAGGAAACAAGACAAAACAAAAAAAACAAACAAAAACAAAGAATGAAAACAAACAAAATACAAAAACTATAAAAAAAAAACAAAATCCTAAAACATAAACTTAATTACATATGATACAATATAATACATTTCCTCAAAACATCACACCTTTTATGCACCAAAATAGTATTTGATAAACTGAACATTAACTGGTAATGAAACAGGCTCTCCTATTAAGGTACTCAAATGAAAATCATTCTCACCTAGTATCTCAGCCACTTGATAAGGACCTAACCAAAGTCTATCAAACTTCTGGTGATCTCCTTTCCTCTCCTTGCCCTTATCCCATAATAACACGAGATCTAATATCCTAAAAGCTTTTATATTGGCTCTTTTGTGAAACCAACGTTTGATTACAACCTGATGCTTAGAGAATTGCTGCAAAATAGCATCCCTTTTCTCCTCCATGTTAAGAAAATTAAGCAGTCTAACCTCAATCCTATCATCCTTAGTATAAAATTCCTGCATGATCTTAACAATCGGTATTTGTAAATGGATTAGGAAAATAGGGTGTTTACCATAGGCTAACTTAAAAGGTGAATTTCCTAGATCTGATTTGATTCTGGTTTGATCTGCCCATAAGGCAAATCTCAACTGGGTATGCTAGTCTCTAGGATTGTTTTCTAGTAATTTAATTAGCACTTCCAACAACTTTTTATTAGTGGACTCAACCACACTATTTCCTTGAGGGTAGTAATTAGATGAATACTCCAAAATAATTCTATGCTCATATGCCCATTGAATGAATTTAGCAGAAGAAAAATCCGGGTCATTATCACATACTAGAGCAAATGGAACTCCAAACCTGGTTATGATGTTCTCAGTCAAAAACTTGATGACCACCTCAGTAGTGCTATTCTTGTAGGGTTGAGCCTCAGTCCATCGTGTATAATAGTCAGTCGTAGTTAAGATGAATTTATGTCCTGTAGAAGAATTTGGATTAATAACACCTACAAAATCTAAAGCCCATTGTGCAAATGGCCTTACCTCATACACTGGTTGCAAAGGCATGGCAGGATTTCTTTCCCTAGGTGCTGAAGTTTGGCATACATGATGGGTTCTAACATGTTGATGTGCATCCCAAAATACAAACAACCAATAATAGCCTGATCTAAGAATCTAATGGGTCAAAGCATCCACAAATCCATGTCTTGTTCCATGTATTCCATGGAACTCAGATATAGCATGCTTGGCCTCTTTTTGATCTAAACAACGCAAGTAGATCCCTTGAAAATTATTTCTATAGATGGATCCCCCTTTTAGCATATAGTGAGCACTTTTCATCCTCAATGCTCTTATTTGAGTAGCATTCATTCCTTCTGGACATCTATTATTAAGGAGGAAGAAAATCAAATCTGTGTACCAAGGATCCTTTGTAAATGACTGGATGATGTACTGTTGATAAGTGATGTTTTATTCCACCTCAGCCATTGCTTTTGATAAACCTTTTCCTCAAACAAGCCTCATTGGACAAATCTCTAAGTCAAATTATTGTAGGATCGCCATCCACTTCCCTCTTCATTCTCCTAATTCACTTTGCATCATAAGAGACTTCATAGCCAGATCTGGAACTATGGCCATCACCTGACTTCGAAGTATGTCATGTTTGAGCTTCTTTGCCGCTTGTACTAATGTAAAGGCTTGTTTTTCTGGTGGTGAATATCTTGCTTTTGCATTCTTAAATGGAGATATCATAAAGGAAATAGGTCTCTCCTCACCATCTTCTCTTCGCTGTGTTAAAATAGCTGCACATGAATGGTTAGATGCAAAGGAATGGATATAAAAAGGTTTAAAATAATCTGGGCTTGTCAAAATAGGAGCCTCAAATATAGACTGTTTGATCTGCATAAAAGAAGATTTAGCCTCTTCACTCCACTCAATCTTTTCATCTTTCTTCATCATTTAATTTAAATGTTTGACAATCTTTGCAAACCATATTATGAACTTTCTAACAAAATTAATCCTACCAAAGAAGGATCTCCTTTCTTTCTTGCTGCCTAGCCTTGTCAATTTCAGGATGGCCTCCACTCGGTCAAGATATATAGATATCCCTTCCTCTGATATAATGTGACCTAATATTTTCCCTTCAAATACTCCAAACACATAGTTCTTTGGATTAAGAGAGACACCATAAGTTATACATTTCTTTAAAACCTTTTCTAGGTCAACAAAATGGTCTTCTCTATTCTTAGAGAAGATGGTTAAATCATCTACATAAATGATTATACATTTTCATATTAGATCTTTGAAAGCTACATCCATTGCCCTTTGAAAAGTAGCTCCAGCATTGATGAGACCGAATGGCATCCTCCTATAAGAAAATATGCCCCATTTGGTGGTGAAAGCAGTCTTCATCCTATCCTCATGACTAACAAGGACCTGATTGTATCCAAAATAACCATCCAAGAATGACATCATCTAGGACCCATTAAACTTTTGTAATACTTCATCAAGAGAAGGCAATGGATAATTGTCTTTCTCAGAGGCCTTATTTAGATTCTTGAAATCAACACATAATCTGATCTCACCATTCTTCTTGCACACAGGAACTAAATTAGCCACCTAGGTAGAATGTCTAACCGGAAAGATTATTCTAGCAGATAAAATTTTTTGCACCTCTTTTTGGATCAAAGGCTCAATTAAAGCATTGACCGGGTGTTGCTTTTGGCAAAAAGGCTTGGCTTCTAGCTTGAGAGGTATGGTGTGGGTGATCACTGAAGTGTCAAAAGTTTTTAAATCATCATAACTCCAAGCAATAGCTTCAATGTTCTACTCCAAAACCTTAATTATGTTGTCCTTAATTTCCTGAGGACAAGTCTTTCCTATAAGAACATTCCTTTCTGGGCCTAAGTGAGTCAAATTAACAGAT
Source organism: Sequoiadendron giganteum (assembly GCA_007115665.2). NCBI lineage: Eukaryota > Viridiplantae > Streptophyta > Pinopsida > Cupressales > Cupressaceae > Sequoiadendron > Sequoiadendron giganteum. Next base: position 131,661,379 of record CM021108.1, on the reverse strand, counting down.
TCATACTTCCCTCCATCACTCTCTGTAGGCACCATTTGACGAGCCCATGGGTCTGAGTCAAATATCCTCTCCAAAGAAACCATTCCCTTCAAAATGCTATTACTTTTCAAATCCAATATCCCTTCTGGACTCTCTTTCTCAGGATCCCAATCTCCCTGATCTCTTTCAGATTCATCTATTATTTGCCCTTGAAAAACATCAAAACTTTCCAAAAAGGCTACTATATGTTGATCATCATCAAATACTTGAAAGTGTCAGACATTATCAGGAATAGATGGGACTAAAATCAACTCAACTGAAAAATCTCTTTAGATCAGAATCTTGCATGGGTTCCAAAGTGCTAGTAGCAAAAACAAGTGCATCTACTATTTGATTAGCTTGCCTAGGGATTAGACTAATCCCAAAAACATCAAAGTCTTCAATTAAATTCCAAACTTTGTTTTTGTATATAGCTAGTCTTTTGTTATGACATGTATATTGGCTACGTACCTATTTTACAATCACCTCAGAATATCCCATAACCGCGAGAGTAGTAACCTTCTTCTTATGAGAAAACATAAGATCTCGAGCAAGTGCTTAATACTCAGCTACATTGTTTTTGCAACCGAACTGCAATCTATAAGAAGAAAAATAAGTCTTTCCTTTCAGATTGGTTAGTTCAATCCCTGCTCCACTTCCTACTTTAGATTTGGAACCATCAAATTTAAGAGTCCACAATTGGTCTTTGGCTAGAAGTACTTTCTTCTTATGGGACACAAGAGATGACTTACTTAAGATATGTGGTGGCTCAAAATTTTGCTGGTCATTAGAAATTGACTTGGGGCAAAGCTCACTTGAGGATTTTTCTATGTTTTGAGCCTACTCAGAAATCACTTCCTGAACAATTTCTTGAGTTATACTAAAATCTAGCTCATCTTTCATCAATGCCTTGGGCATTGGCAAAGTATCTGGGGCAGGTGTATTGAATGGGAATTGAGACACCTTAGCCTCTTCTTGAATTTTAGAACATAAAACCTGAGTCTGCTCTACCAGTGAGGAACCTTCCTCTTGAGAAAGACTAGCCTGAGTAAGAATGGTAGCATCCTTAACTTTGAAAGAAAACTCATTGATGGGTGTCTGGAGTTCCTTTTGACATATTTTCTAGGGCTGATCTACATGACTTAGAATATCTAGGCATGATTGACATGTTAATTCTGAATGATTATGATAATGAATCCTACACCAATTAGGAAGTAACAAACTACTCAAATCAACTTCCTTTCCCAAAACCAACTTATCTTGTTGCAATTTCCTTATTAGAACTTGCTGGTTGATGCAAATCATTGGGTCACTATGTTCTAGGGGCAATGCATCCCTAGGATTAAGCACAGAGAAAGTAAGGAATTCCTCTTGTTTGTAAACTCCTATCTCAGTCTCAAAGTATGCTACTTCATTTGAAGCATCATACTCTGTGATCATGTGCTTGAGTCTTGGTTCACTTTCAATCCTTATCTGTGTTGCAAACCCTTCGAGGGTAGCCACATGTGAGAAATAAAAGGACAAATATCCTCCTATAATTTTCGTTACCTCTTGACTTAGAAGCATACCATATGTTTTTGGGATATCAGCCACTTGGATATCTATGTAGGTCTAGATCCTTGGATTTGATCCAACCTGAACATGCATGTTCTTTAGTTCTCCTACAAAATTAACCTCAATTTTATCCAACTGAATCACCTTCTTATTGGTTGGGATAGGAATTAATCCTAAAGGTATAACATTTCCCGATGCTCCAGAATGCAATAAACAATTGTGCAAATTCTTTCCAAAAATTCTTAAACTTAAAAGAAAACGTGGGGTATTGGTCTTACCTTTATAAATGGCTGCATTTGTCTCCTTTGCTGGAGTCACTTTACCTTTTCCTTTTAAGCAATCTCCCTCTTCTAACTCCTTCAATACCACTTCATGTTGAGAAGGGCACCACTTCATGATGTCAAAGAATGATAATGATGTCTTCTGCCTCTGTAATTCTGCAATAAAATCAAACTCTGAATCATTCCTGATTTGATATTTAGGAAAAGGAGGTAGATTACCTCTATTCTGAAAATTAGAAGGTCCCTTTGGTGGTGGTGTATTATTATCTGCATTCTGGTTAGGTGGGACCATATTGTTTGGAGGTACAGATGTAGTAAATGGGCCCTTATTCTGATTTCTCAGAAAATGACCACCTTTAGATTGAAAGGCTTGGGCATCATACACATCCTCCTCTGGCCCATTGTCTCCCTGCATGGGAAATTGGTATTTATCCTCAATTGTCTCATAAGTCATAGCAGTACTTATTGGCCCATTATCCTGATTAGAATTTCCTAATGGAGGATGGGAATCAACTTGTGCAAATTTTACAATTTTCTCCATTTCAGGGCAATTAACCTCAGAATGTGCTGTAGTATCATGTAGCCTACACCAATTAGTCATGAAATTGAGGTCAACTACATTAGCAGTATGTGGTCTCTCCTCACCTAATTGATAGTTATGGGGTACTCCCCCATTGTTAGGTCCAGTATTCCATTGCCTATTGTTCTTATTGAACCTCTGGTTATATCCTCTATTTTGATTTTGGTAATTTTGGTTAGAGGAATTTTGATTCCCATTCTGATTGGAATAATTTCTCTAGTTGTTGTAACCTCTCTAATTCTGATAATTATGGTTTTGGTTATGGGGAGGATTTTTCCTAAGTTGTGCCATGCCATTAGACATTTGAGATAGAGTCTTCTTGAGAGTTTCTAGCTCACTAGTCAGTTGGATAGTTTGTTCATTTTGTACATTTTATACTATGGTTGGGGGATGAACATGGGTTGATCCTCTCGCTTGTTGTTGTTGATTTTGAGGTTGTTGGGAAGAATATTGCATGCCATTGCTGAAAAAGGGCATGTTAGGTGGAGCTTGTAACTCAGATATAGGTCTATATTGGGAATAAGACATCCCTGGGACAATGTTGTACAATGGTGGGCTAGGCATCTGATAATTCATGGGAGGAAGAGCTGCTCCTAAACCTCCTTACTACAAACTTATCTACTATTACAATTTGATAGCCAGATGATAAAATTTAGAAAAAATTTTAATCTCATCAGGCTAATAAGTTCTTTGCAAGAATAGGCCAATCAAGGGATCAACAACTCTTAAATATGCATGTATGGCAATATTTTCAGCTACCAGGTAAGGTTCTTGCAACCTACAAAACACCCTTTGGAATCTAGTATTGAATAGAGGTAGTGGCTCATGATGTTCCTTTCTTATGGTGGTGAAATAGTGATACAAGATGGCAGGGTTCACATAAACTTGAAATTGATTAATGAATGCATTTTCTAAATCTGTCCAACCCAGAATGGATCCTCGGGGCAGATTTAGGTACCAGTTATATGCCATATCACCCAAAAAATGAGGAAACAATCTATATACCACATCCTAATGAGAAAATTGAGATTGTGTGGAAGGATCTTTAAATTCTTGTATGTGTTCCTCAACACTTCTTGATTCCCCATGTATGTACTTGAGACAAAAAAAATTTGGGTTCTTTGGTAAATCATGGATTCCTCCTGGAATAGTCCCTAACGGATAGGGGTTATTCACAAAATAAACCATGGGTAGAATTGGTTGAGTAGGTGGTGATATGGGCCAATTTAGTGGTGACACGGGTCTAAATGGTGGTGGTGATGTAGGTTGAATTAGTGGTGGTGTGGGTGGATCTGGTTGAAATCCAGGCCGAGTAAGTGGTGGTGGAAATGTAGGTATCAATATTCTACGAGCATGGGGTCTAGCTCTAACTAGGGTTTGGAGTTCTTCCAATGGTTCAGGATCAGTAGAGGATCTAAGAATTCTTCCGTATTTTTCTAGTGAGAATGACACAATGCGAGCTAGCTTGTTCCTTCAGGCCCTCCTTCTAGCACCAAATCTATTAATGGTGAAAATGACACAAACAATGTTAAAAAATAATATTATCTACTCTATTTCTCCTGAAAAAGAAAGAAAACATGTAGTAGCCTAACTCCCAAGGTCCTGGTAGTTGGTTTTGAACTATCTGGTGTCATTCAATTGGTTCATGTAACTGTAATATTAAAGAGTCCTGTGCCAATAAGAAGGAAATCAAGCTATGACTTATTTATTGAGCTATCTTTAATAAAAGGGGTTTTTTTAAATAAAAGAAAAAGATAGATCAAAGGGTAAATCAGTAAACATGAATAAAACTTATCTAGCATCCAGACATATATCTTCAACAATGAATGTTTTTCCAATAGATCAAGAAAACCATACCATGATACAATTTACAAAATAATCCATACTATTGCATACATCTAAGGTGCTTAATTTAACGTCATATTCACACATCACAAATATTTCAAAGATTCTAAAAGAATACACTTTAATTCATTGCCAAAATCATAGATCAACAGACTTCAATAAATTCAATCCACCGATAATCTAATGAGACAATCCTTAAATCTGGTTTCTTCTAATGACTTTCATCACATAAGAAAATCTCATGCTTCAGCACAATCACTAACATACAAATAGATTATAACTCATCAACCTTATCAAGTAAAACTTAATTCTAACACCATATTGCATAAAACCTATAATTATATTTAACTGTAAAAAATGAAGTAACAATGTATCTCTGTAACAACTATGAAAAATTCTATCTCCTACTATCAGGTGACCAATTCTATTCTCTATTAGTTGACCTTTACAATATGATACCCCAAGGGTATTTATAGATATACAAAAATTGGACGTCCTCTCTATTTTAGGTCATTCCACCTTTTCAAGAATTAAGTCTTCTTGGAAACTTAAATCAATTTGATCTCTAGTTCCTTCTTTGATCACTTAGTTAAAATAGAAGAAAAGAAAATAGGAGAGAAGAGAAAACCATGCACTTCAAAAACTGCTGCTCCTACATGCAACATGCAAAGAAGAGAAGAAATCCATGCATGCATGAGGTTTTATGCATGCAAAGTTTGTTTTGCAATGTACTCGTCAAAACTGGAGAAGACTTGTTGTAGTATGTCCAATTCTGGCCCATCAACCCAACTTTCTTCAAAATTAATCCTTTCCAACTCCGCAACAGCAAACCCTCTCATATCTTTCAACTTCGTTAACTCCCTTTTAGCTACCCTTACCTCTTCTTTAATGTCTGTTAATCGATCTATCAGCAGATCTTGATGAGGAGGCAACCTAAAAGAGTCAATTGTTTTAGATCAAAGGTTTGAGTGATTCTATCCTTAGGTAAATCAGATTCTACTTTATCGGCAAGACATTTGAACTGCCTCACCGAAAAATTCTTTGTCTCTCGGAGCATGACTCTTCCCATCAGTGTGACCTTGCTTTCATTATGTGGATCTCTCAATCTCCTCATTCATTGGCCAAAATCCAATTGTCGGTAGGGACCCAAGATGTCTCACCGAGGGCCGATGGTTATCTATTGACAAGAGACTTCACTAGTCTCGCCGACGCCGTCCACTACCACCTTCATTAGAGAAACATTAATCATCGGACGAGACTTAAAATCTCTCGCTGACCACCCTATGGCCTTTTATTGGCTTGAGTGTCATGTTGTGACCCCGATGTGTCTTGCCTTGGCACTCATTGGCCACACTTCCATAGTCGGCGGAGACCCAAATATGTCTTGCCAAGAGCCAATGCTTATTTATCGGTGCCACTTATCCTACTACCATGCTGATACGTCTCGATAAGTAGAAGACATGGTCACGACATCATCTTCAGTGGGAGTCCTCCCATCAGTGAGTACTGAACAAAATGAGAAAATAAAAAGAACTACTATACAACAAAACCATTCAACTGTCTCTGACATAAATAGTGCCAGTGGAGTGCTTCATGTCAACATATTGCAACAAAGGAATGCACACAACAAGAAATTCAATTCGAACAGTTATCTACAATCACAAAAGTTTATAGTCTCTAAAAAAAAAAAAAAACTAGATTCACAAAACAAAATATATTTTTTTATTATTCCTCTTCAGAACAACCTTGATTACATTCGTCACCCCTCTTCTTCTTCTCCTGTTCATTTCTTAACAACACAAACTACCAGTAGTTTGGAAAACCAACAGACAGTTGGAAAACGAACTGATCCAACTACCTCAATAGTTTGATTGCCTTGTTTTGGCACTATGGAAACAAAAAGACAAAAGTGTTTTAGATCCTTCAACTAAAATAAAAAATGCATTGGTCAAATAGACCTTATTCCAAAAGAAAATAGAAGTATCTAGGTGCTCCTGCACCATACTCACCGAGTGAAAGTTGTCTAAAGTCTTCTTAGAGACTAACTACTGCAAATCATCCCCCTGTTTGATAATGTTGGCTTCCAACATCCAGGTGGCTTTTGAGTCTAGAAGTCCTTGCCATTTGACTAAGTGCTCAAAATAGGTCTGATTTCTTGTCTTCTTGGTTGTCTTGCTATCCAATATGTACTCCATTTTAGGTGGTTCATTAGGTGGTAAATGTTGTGCCCAATCTGTATTGTTTGAGACAAAATCTGCTATACCTTCTCCTATAGCAAGACTCCTATATAATGCTAAATCAGCAACATTGAAAATAGGTGAAATAGTAACATCATCAGGTAGTTCAATTTTGTAGGCATTTGGACCATACTTCTCCAAAATCTTACAAGGTCCAATTTTTCTCATCCGCAACTTGTTGTGGCTTCCCTTGGGCAGCCTATTCTTATTGAGGTGCACCATGACTAGATCTCCTATTTGGTACTACACATCCCTTCTCCTTTGGTCCACTCTAGCCTTAATCTTCTAACTGTTTTTGTGGAGAGTGTCTTTGAATTGTTGATGAATTTCTTGCATAGGCTCTGCAAATGTATCAGCATGTCCACTCCTTTTGTCTAACCCTTGGACATCTCTGAATTCAAAAATTCCTCTAGGATGACTACCATAGATTATTTCAAAAGGACTCAACCTCGTGCTTCTATTTGTAGAATCATTATAGGCATATTCAGCCTGTGGGAGTACCATATCCCAACTACTTCCATGTTCCTTTGTCAAGCATCTCAGTAAATTGCCTAATGACCTGTTCACAACCTCAGTTTGTCCATGAGTCTGAGGATGACAGGCTGAACTAAATGAAAAATTTGTAAGAAATCTTTTCCATAGAGTTCTCCAGAAATGTCCCACAAATTTGTTGTCTCTGTTAGATACAATACTAAAAGGTAAACTTGCAATGTAACTAGCATCATTTGTTGTTTTGAAAGGAATAAAATGTGCCATTTTTCTAAATTTATCTACCACTACAAATACACTGTCATAGCCTATTCTTGTCTTGGGCAATCCCATCACAAAATCCATACTCAAGCTTTCCCATGGTCGGTCTGGTATGAGAAAAGTTTGGTACAGTCCAGCATTAGTTGAAACCCCTTTTTCTCTTTGGTATTCCATACAACTCACAACAGACCTTCTGATATCAGATTGCATCTTTGGCCAAAAGTAAAATCTTTGTACTAGATCTAAGGTTTTATTAAGCCCAAAATTTCCTCCTGGACCACCACTATGTTTTTCTTTCACTATGTTATCCCTCATTGAGCATTTGGGAATACAGAGTTGACTTCCTTTAAACAAAGTCCATCTTGCAATGTATAATATGGAAATTCACTGTGGAAAAAAATTTGCAAACTCATTGCATATGTTATAGATTTCCTTGAAATCTTGGTCCTCTTCATACAATCCTTTGAGTGCTTCAACACCCATGCTTTGCAGGTGTACTTCTTGCACTATCAACACTCTTCTACTTAAGGCATCAACAACCTTTTTGGTTTTCCCTTTCTTGTGTTTGATACTAAAGGTGTAGGCCTGAAGACCTTCCACCCACTTCATGTGCCTATGACTAAGCTTTTCCTATCCATTCAAAAAAATAAGAGCATGATTATCAGTATACACAATAAATTCTTTAGGAAGAAAATATTGCCTCCATTTTTTTAGAGCTTGTACCATAGAATACAACTCCAAATCATAAGAGGAATAATTCCTCTTAGCTTCATTCAACTTTTCACTAAAAAAGGAAATTGGTCTGCCTTCTTGACTCAATATTGCTCCTATGGCCAATCCACTTGCATCACATTCAATGGTGAAGACTTTGTTGAAATTTGGAAGTACAAAGACATAATACTTGGCAACTTTCTATTTTAGATTTTCAAAACTCTGATCTACCTCTTTTTTCCATACAAATTTCTACTTACTGCCACCCTTGATTATTTCTAACATAGGTGGACAAATGTCACTCTAGTTCTTAAAATTTTTTCTATAGAATGTGGCGAAGCCATGGAAACTTCTGATGTCTCCCAATGTCCTAGGTGTAGGCCAATTCAGAATAGCTTCTACCTTGGAAGGATCCATTTTCAGATCACCCCTCAAGATGACGAAGCCTAGGTAAACTAGCTCTTGTTTCATGAAGTCACATTTCTACAAGTTTATCATTAACTGCTATTCTTGCAGCCTCTTCAAGACTATCTCCAAATGTCTCAAGTGCTCTTCCTTGTTCTTACTGAACACCAAAATATCATCAAGACATACTACTACAAACCTCCCTATGAAATCCTATAATACTTCATTCATCAATTGCATAAAAGTGTTGGGTGCATTTGAAAGACCAAATGGCATCACAAGCCATTCATACAACCCTTCATTGGTTTTGAATGCTATCTTCCACTCATCCCCTTCTCTTACCCTTATCTGGTGATATCCACTCTTCAAGTCTATCTTGGAGAAATAAGTAGCTCCTCCCAGATAATCCATTAGATCTTCTATTCTAGGAATAGGAAACCTATACCTGATGGTTATCCTATTTATGGCCCTAGAATTGGTGCACAGTCTCCATTTCCCATCCTTCTGGCTCTTCCTTACCATCCCTTTGTTTAAGAGTTCTTGAACTTGATTTGCTATCTCTTCATTCTTTTGGGGAGTCATCTTATATCCTACCTTATTAGGAAGGACTACTCTACGTATGAGATCTATTTGATGGCTAATGTATCTGATAGGTGTAGGGAACTCATAATATCTTTGGCAATCACTGCCTTGTAACTCTCAAGTAAATACCTGACCTCCTTAGGCCCTATGTCCCTCACCTTATCCTCCTTTTCTCCCTTAGGCTTCACAATCAAAGAAAAACCTACTCCATCACCTTCCTTTAATGTGTCCATGAATTATTTTTCTCTAACCAACATTACACTAGACCCTACATGTTGTGGTTCTTCTTCTACCAATGACTGTATCTTATAAGTTACTCCATTATTTTGAAATGAGTAAGAATTCTTCTCTCCATCATGCCGAGACTTTCTGTCAAACTTACATGGTCTACCTAATAACAAATGGCATGCATCCATAGTAAGGATGTCACACAAGATCCTATCCTTATACCCCCCAATACTGAATTCTACCCATGCCTGTTCATTGATGAGTATGTGATGTCCCTTATTCAACCAACTAACTTTATAAGGACTACTATGAGGCATCCTTTCTAGTTTCAACTTATTTACTGCTTCCAAAGATATAATATTGTCCATAGAACTAGAATCAATAATGACTTTACAAACCTTACCTTGCATCTTGTAGTTGATTCTAAATAAAGCCCTTCTTTGGTATGGTCTAGTTTGCACTGGTTCTCTAAGCAATGTCCTTTTGATCATCAGATTCTCTCCCATTTTTGATGCTAACTTTACTTCCAAAGATGCCACACTCCCTTCAACTTCTTGAACCAACGTGGTTCTCTTCTCACAACCATGAGAAGTTGTGGCCTTCTCTAGAAACTTGTATGCCGGGTGCCCCATCTGATTGCAGTTATAGCATCTCATATTGGAGAACTTGGATCCCCTACCCAATCCATTTGTCCCACCCCTTCCATCAGACCTTCTACCTTGGTAGCCTCCTCTTCTACCCGAGTCTCCAACTCGCTCTTCTTGACTAGACTCACCACTAGGTCTCTGGTTAAGACTTCTCCCTCCAAAACTGGCTCTGCCTTTGAAACTTCTTCCTCCTCTACCTTTGTTATTTTTTTCACTCTTTCTTTATATCTTTTCCCTAGCCCTTAAGGCCATTTGAAAAATCTTGTTCACTGTTTCCGGTGCTAAGATGTTGATTTCATCTTGGATGTTCATCCTTAGGCTATTCAGATACCTTGCCACTTTCTCTAACTCTTCTTCTTGTTTCTTTGACCTGAGACTGAGCCTATGAAACTCTTGTGTGTATGCATTCACATCAAGGTCTCCTTGTTTGAGGTTCTGCAATTTCCTATGCATCTGCACATTATAGTCCAGAGGTAAGAATTGTGCCTTGATTTTGGTTTTCATCCTCTCCCAGGAGGTTATCAGATTCTTCCCCACCTTGAATCTTTCTCCTTGCTCATAATTCCACCATGCAAGAGTAGAGCCTTTCAATCTTTCCTTTTCCAATCTAACCCTCTTATCCACAGGGACTTCTTTGTAATCGAAATGATTATTCAGTGCCTCAATCTAGTCAATCACCTCTTTAGTGTCCATAATTCCATTGGACATGGCTAACCCATCTATGGTGTCTCTATTGACAGACTTTAGAGCATCCAAAAATTCTTGCTGGTCTGGTGGTATTTCCTCAGCTGCCTTACTGGCTTTTCCAATTTATGCATCTCCTTCATTGCTCTCATTGTCATCTTCCCTTTCCTTCAATTTTTTCAATTCCTCAAGCTTGGACTCAAACATCTCTTCAATCAGCTTCTTCACAACTTCCTGTGACATGCTTTTGGGAGGCATCGTCTCAACCTCTACTTCACTTTTCTTGTCTGACATATGCCACGACCACAGTACCCTCATGATCTACAAACTAGCTCTAATACCAATATGATGAGGAGGCAACCTAAAAGAGTCAACTGTTTCAGATCAAGGGTTTGAGTGATTCTATCCTTAGGTAAATCAGATTCTACTTTTATTGGCAAGATGTTCGAACTTCCTCACCGAAAGCTTCTTTGTCTCCCAGAGCACCACGCTTCCTATCGGTGTGACCTTGCTTTCATTATGCTGATCTCTCAGTCTCTTCATTCATCGACCAAACTCCAACTATTGGAAGGGACCCAAGATATCTCACCGAGGGCCAATGGTTATCTATTGGCAGGAGACTTCACTAGTCTCACCAACGTCATCCGCTATGACCTTCGTTGCTGAAACATTAATCATCATCCGAGACTTAAAATCTCTTGCCGACCACCCGATGGCCTTCTATCAGCCCAAGTGTGACTTTTTCACCCCGATGTGTCTTGCCCTGGCACTCATCGGCCACACCTCCACAGTCGATAGAGACCTAAAGGTGTCTTGCCGAGAGCCGATGGTTATTTATCGGTGCCACTTATCGTACTACCATGCTGATATGTCTCGATAAGTAGAAGACATTCTCATGACATCGTCTTTGGTGGGACTCATCTCATCGACGAGTATCGAAGAAAATGAGAAAATAAAAACAACTAATATACAAAGAAACCATTCCATCGTCTCCAATAGAAATCGTGCTAGTGGAATGCTTCATGTCAACATATTGCAACAAAGAAATGCACACAACAAGAAATTCAATTCGAACAGATATCTATAGTCATAAAAGTTACAGTCTCTAAAAAAAAACCAAAAAACTAGATTCACAGAACAAAATGCTTTTTTTTTAATTATTCCTCTTCAAAACAACCTTGATTACATTCGTCACCCCTCTTCTTCTTCTCCTATTCATTTCTTAACAATGCAAACTACCAACAGTGGGGAAAACCAACAGACAGTTGGAAAAACAATCGATCCAACTACTTCAACAGTCTGACTGCCCTATTTTGGCACTATGGAAGCAAAAAGACAAATTTTTTCTAGGTCCTTCAACTAAAATAAAATATTCATTGGTCAAATAGACCTTATTACTAAAGAAAACAAGAGTATCTAGGTGCTCCTGCACCAGATCTTCACCACCATCTCCTCTTTGCATAATCTCTTTAAATCTATCATCCCACTTTTCCTTTATTTGGCTTAAAGGTAGGCCTGCTTTTACTAGTATATCCACATTCACAATGATAACAATGATGGATTCCAAATCCTCAAACTGTTCGTTCAGATCCTTAATAGAATCTTGAACCTCATGCTCTATGTTTATATAGAAAATCTGATCTAAACTGGAGTATGCAAGAAGTCTTTTCCAAGAAATCTTTATTATCATCTTCAAGTATCGATTGTTCTAGAAGAGTATTTTTAAGAAATTTATTAGCTTCTTTCAATTTATGACTATATCCTTTGTACTCCTCCTCCTGTTTTTCCAATGTTTTAACATATTGGTTCATTTCCTCTACCAGATCTTCTTTGATTTTGTAGACCTCAAAACTATCTTCCAGTACTTCACTTATTTCTTGATTAAATTTATCAACTCACCTATCCAACATCTCCGCCTTGCCCTTTGCCTATTCCAAATCATCTACTTCTTTATTACTCAGCAAAATTGGGGTCTCAATAGTGGTAACCTATTGTGACCTCAGAGTAGTGGTAACCTTTCTCAATAGTTTAAGAAAACATGCAACTGATCTAACTAAGCCTTAAGCTCATCTTTCCTTTGTTTATCCTTCAGACTTCTTGACTTGGTTGACGATGCTACCACATCAATTAAATTCATTTGTTGATCTTTGGTGGCTCTCCCTAGATTAATAGTGCCCAACTAATAATCTATCAATTGCATGTCTTCTACATCCTTGTCTATCATGGGTATAGCACATTCAACAACAATCTCTCCTTTTTTGGTGAGCCTAGTGGAATGTAGGATCTTGGCCTTCTTTTTAGGCCTTTCTTTCTCAATTTCCTTCATCATATCCTCCCAATTGAGAGGTTGTGAAGGTGTCAATGATCTCTTCTAAAGATCCAGCTTCAACCAAGTGGGAGCACCTGAAGTAACAATCATCATAGTTGAAGAAGAAGAGGCAGTAGTAGAGGGTAGTTGCACATTTACTTGAGGTTGAGAATCAACCCTTTGTTTCTCTTGCTGCTCTTGTTCCACACTTGTCTGTGCAAACTTTTCATCTTCCTCCCCATCCTTTTGTTCTTGTATTCTCTTATCTTCTTCCTCCTTCTTCAACCTTTCTTCTTCTAATCTTCCTTTCTCCCATTCCTAATTTATTTTTTCCTCTAATGCCTATAGCTTTTCTGCATATTCCTTTTCTTTTTGTTGCTTTTTGATCAGTTCTTCAAAATATTTCTCCTTTTGCACTCATTCTGCTTCCCCTTTTACTTTATGATCCTCTTCAACAAGCTTCAACTTAGCCACAAGAACTTCTCTCTCTCTTCGATGTCTTGCCTTTTCTTCCTCAAGATCATGAATCTTCTATATTAATTCCAGCTTGTCATTTTCCTCTTTGAACTTGAGCTCATACTCTTTTTGCCTCTGCTGCTTCTCTATTTCATCAGATTTTAGCTTAGCTTTTATGTGTTGCTGCTGAAGTATGGCATCAGCCTGTATCTTGGCATCAATTTCCTTTTGTTTCTCTATTGCTGTAGTGTGTGCTTGATCATCAACACCCTTCTTGGCCTCTTTAAATAATGCCCACTAATCCTCCTCTGTAGGCATATTTTCTTGTGCACCTATCTCTAACAGAGTCTCATTAGAGTCTATTCCAATATCATGGATCTCTACCTCTACTCCTTTTCCCTTCATGGATTTCACAATATCATGAAGAGTCCCCTCTTGCACTTCTTCACTTTGCTATTTTACAAGTCGGACTTGAGTAGGGGACTCACCTAATGTAGGTGTTGAAGCTAGAGGTCTTATTTGGGCATCTCCCTCTTGTGTCTCTGGTTCATCTTGAACCGCTGCTTTAAGCTCAATCTCTTCAATGTCTAGAGGAAAGAATTCTAAGGGCTCATTGGATGAAAACTTCCTCTTGATTCTTTTGTATCCCATCCTCTTCTTAGGAGTTAGTTCTTGAGGAGTTTTAGTTCTTAGGACAACCCAATGAATACTTCTATCCAAAACTAGCCTCCCTATTTGCTTTATGTCAATGGTCTCCTCTGAATTCTAGTCCACCGGATCCAAGCTTTTAGTGCCAATATTTAATGCCTCATATGATGGATCTAATACCACTCTATCATCTACTAATGTGTTAGGGACATCATCTTTGATCCCAAGCTCTACTATGAGTGAGATAGGTAACCTCTCATAACTCTTCTTCGTGAGGTCATACTCATCTTGAAGGTCACTCTAGAAATCTTCCATCAAGTTTAAATGCTTATAAAAAATAGAAGGCAACAAGGCATTCATCTTCTTTCTCAGGTCAAAGTACCTTTGAGATGTGTACAAGCCTAGTTTCAAATGTATCAACTCACTGCACACTACCTTAGCTCCCACTAGATGTTGACAACTATTCACCCAATTGCATGGAGAACTTATGACATCCTGTTTTATGCTTCAATCCAAACTGAGCATTAACCGCTAGAGCTTGATATGCAAATTCCATCAACACTATCCTATTGCTACAACATCTTGGGAGTAAATGCGGATGACCTGCAAATCTAGCTAGCCTGAAGTATGTGAACTTGGGGTATTGAATGTACCAACATCCCCATTCTGTGATAAATGCCATAACTTCTTTGCTCAATCTATACCGAACATCTCCGTTAAGCTGGTTAATGGTCACATATAGAAATGCATCATTAACCCTTCTAAGTTGTGTTTTAGATACTTGTAAAGACAACTGATCATAATGGTCCCACACTTTCCTTTGTCCATCTACCTCTCCCAATATCCCCATTCGCCTTAAACCTGTAAATATACCTTCTCTAGGTTCTACATGCACAAGATAAGAAGTCATAAAGAAACATTTGGTTTCCCTTATCCTTGTGAACTGGTCATGAATAGCATCAAAAACCACCATTGGACAATCAAACTATTATTTTCCATTCAAGATGGTCTGAATGAAGGGAAACATCCAATCCTTGAAGTGAAATGCATCCCTCTTCCCAAATACTCTAGACAACATCATGATCAAATCTGATACTTCTTTGTAGAATTTGGTCCTCTTTGGTTGATCATGAAGTTTGATCAGAAACTTCTTCTCTGTTCTTAACCATTTCTTATTGAAGTGAGCTTTGTTGGACGCCTTGTATTTGTTATATTTCTCTAAAGCTTCTACCTCCTTCAACTGTACCATGTTATTTGGATCCGGGACACTAAACATAGTTTGAAACATTTGAGGAGTTAAATCAATAATAAAATTGTCCTGCATTCTATGCACTGCCTAGTGGCTAGATTGTAAGCACCAACTAAAGTCATAATCAATTTTGAGCATTGTACAGATAGAGGGAATAAGGTGATATGAGACAAACCAGACTCAACTATTCTTTGAGTTCTCCCTGTTATATCTTCAGCGAATGTCTCTGAATGCATCTCCTCAAAATTGTATGAGCCCAAATTGGTGTCGGTTATATCAGACCAATCCGATTCCACTTTGCTTGCAGTGACAACAAGACCACTATGATTATACCTCAAATTATAAGGTAGATGCTCTGGCTTTATCTTCTTCGGCTTAGCTTCTACCTTTGATGTTTCTGCAAGCTGATTCCTTTGGGAGGCTTCTCCTAGGACTCCTAAAATCCTTTAGCTTTCCTGCAACACAACCTCTAATTAGATCCTTGAAAAAACATCATAAAATATTCCTTAAAACCTTACCCTTCATATATACATCAGAGGCGGAACCAAGCAAACAAACATTATAAACAGTCTCCTCAAAAAACACCACCGAGCTCAGAGTCAAAACCATTATTGAGATTACAATAGGGTATGTGCAGAATCATCATGGAAAAAACAGGGCCTTAAGTGGCAAAAAATTCAGAAAAATCAGAGTTAGGCAACTTGACATAAAAATTTGAATAAGTTATCTATATTATTTCAAAAATATTTAACAATAGAATTTTTAGAAAATTGAATTTAGTTTCTAAATTACTAGGTTTATTTACAAAAAAATAAAATCTATTTGGTGAAAATTTGAAATTTCAATACAGTAGTACTTAAATTTCAAGGAAAAAATAAGAAGTAGGTGTTTGTCTGACCACCCTAAGCACATTAAAATGATAATATTTTTTTATAATATTTTAGATATAAGTAGAGGACTCATGTCCTGATGTGATGCATATTTTTTTGTAATTTTTTTCCAAGTAAATAATTAATTATAATTTTTTATGAAAATTTAGAAAAAATATAAAGACTCATATGTCTAACCACCTTAACTTTGTCAAAAATTCATGAAAATCATTTTTTATTTTTTTAATCTTATAGTATATGAAGCATAGAATGTGACGCATGTTTTGGATTCAAAAAATATCATACCGTTTGAAAGCTATAGATGCTTTTCAATCAGCCTAAAAAATAGGACTTTAGTTGTAATTTAATAGAAAATGAATAATAATTATTTATTAAATTCAAAGTAAAGAATAGTTTATATTGGTGGAAATTTGAGAATCTCTTTTAAAAACCCTTTTCATTTCATCAATTTTGGGTAAAAAAAACAGTCATCAGCCACATACCCATCATATTGCCACTTTTTGGCCCATCATGATCCTGCACACACCCAATAATAACAAGTGGGACCGGAGTCAGAACTGGAATGACAACTGGAACTGGGATTGGAATGGAAACATATTTGGTTTCTTTTAGATTTTCTATTTTCATATTCCGCTTTGGTTCCACTTCCGCTTCCGCCTAAATTATCATTATTTTGAAAGAAGGCTTCTCACCATAATTGGAGTCGGAGAGGGGATGAAAATTGAATCGATACCTATTGGAAAACATGGTTCAAAGTCTAGATCAATTCCAATCCCACTTCAACCTAAAACAATCATAATGTCATAAATGTTTTTTAACAGTTCAGTAAATGACTTCATAATTTTAAAGGCTAGGTCACATCTGCATGAAAGGGGCTTTAAACATAACCTAATAAGACCCTCCCCACATGGCCGAGAGGCGACTGCACTTTCTAGGGCATCATATTTTAAATTAACACACGAAACACATAAATTGTAAACCCTAATTTAAAAAATATCTCGATATAAAAACTAGGGCACGAATTCAACCCTATTTATTTAACCCGATTGAATGTGCAACAAGATTTCCTAAGTAAAAACAAGATTTACAAAAAACCCTACTCACTGTGGAACCCTAATTTAGTCTACGTATTTAAAAACCAAAGCACAATTCAGTCACGACTAAAACATGAAAATGATCGTGCCCTAAAATAAAGAAATGAGATACAATAGTAAAAATGACGAAAGGAAATCCAAACAAACATAGAAAGAAAAACAAAACATGCAAACACGAACCTGCCCAAAACAAAGAAATCCAAAATGAATAGAACAAAAAAACACAAAAGTAAAAAGAAGAACGAGAATAGAAAAACCTACCTCCAATGATAATAAATAGGCAAACCTCTTGAAGCAATCTATGTGCAATAGTCTCTCTATCAATTGATTCACTTGCACAACAACTTCACTGCAACTCTAGTTTGCTCTTCAATTTCTTAACTGTAATGGTAAAAAACTATGCGTTAATGCCTAATTAAGGTAAAACTGAAATTTTCACACATGTATGGTACCTATCATTAATGTAATAAATGTAGTGGATCAGAGTTGGAACTACAGAAGGAATTGGCCCATTACCGCTGTGTGACTTCAGTAAAAATTCAACGACCAAGAAATGGTGGGAGTAGAATCGGAATAAAAATTGATTCGGAAACTTGTTTAAATTTCCACCTTGGCTTTCGTTCTGGGTCCGGTTCCGCCAAAAAAGAATAAAACAAAACCAAACATAAAAATAAAAAAAAAAGGCTGAAATAAGAAACTTAACATACAAAACCTAGTCCAAAACAAAAGACTAAAAGGTGGAGGTAGAGATGGAATGAAATTTGATTTTGAAATTTTGAAAAAATACGAACTTAACTTCTGCTTTGGCTTTGACTCCGACCAAGATAAAAAAAATAGATCAAAAGAAAGGCTGTGGGGATGGGGATCAGAATATGTTTTGAAAGAGTTTTCAAAACCCGACTCGGTTCCGGTTCCGATTTTGGAAGAATAAACCAAAGAACAACAAAGTGTTGGAAAAGAAAGACTTCAAACTTTGTTTAAAAAACAAACAACCAAGGACAAAAACATAAAAGGGGGACCCATTTTTACCAAGGCAAAAGATGGGGTGGTTATGCAAGGCATAACAGGAAGATTTTATTTAAAGGATCTTAAGGCTAGTCTTAATAATTGCCGAGATTTATAGAATTGTAAAATATTCGTTGCTTAACGCTATAGGGAAAAAATTGTAATTTCTTGCCATTTGAAAATAAGAAACCCCTAGCTTGAATTATCATTTGTCTGATACTAATGGAACCCAATGCCCAAATTTTTGGTTCTGAAACCAGTACCAGGTCTTTCTCCCAAGATGTTATTGATTTGTTGAAGCCCTCTACTAACAAGAAGTAGGGGGGAAAGGTTTTGTTCTATGGGCCCTTCTCTTGGAAGGGTTGACAGATAAGCAGTGTGCAATTCGAGATGTCGAGTTACCATATACCGGGTGGAAATTGTTCTTGAATTGGTTTGGGAACATAAATTTTTTGGTCCCTTTGTGTAATCTGTGGAGATTGGACCTGAGTAAGTTGGTCGTGCCTAATGTCTACTTGGATGTAGATCTTTTGAAGGATGTTGCTACAAGATATGACCCTATGACCTAAGTTGTCAGAACTCATGCTGGTGTACAAATGATTAAGATAACCAGAGAAGAAATCACAAATATTTTTAGTTTG
Organism: Sequoiadendron giganteum; assembly: GCA_007115665.2. Classification (NCBI taxonomy): domain Eukaryota; kingdom Viridiplantae; phylum Streptophyta; class Pinopsida; order Cupressales; family Cupressaceae; genus Sequoiadendron; species Sequoiadendron giganteum. The sequence continues at coordinate 131,642,566 of CM021108.1, read as the reverse complement.
CACGAATGGAGTCAAGATGTGGTTTCTATCAACCTTGAGATTTTCAGACAAGAATATAGAAATACTAAGGGTTTGTTTAGAACATCCCTTTTGATACCTCATTTGGTTGTCTCAGGAAGAGAAAAGAATCAGGAGAAGCTAGTGATCAACAAGAATGAGCCTAAAACTTTTCCTGTGGACTATTTCTCTAGTTATTTCAAGAAGACTGTTTGTGCTTGATGTCAAGTTCTGCGAGTCAATTTAAAGACAACCCTGCCTACCAACATTATGTATATGGCTGTAAATCTCCAACACCCGGGTTTCAACATGGTGTATGATTTTTCCACTTACCTAGCGGATAAAATGCACATGGGTCTAGTAGCTCTAAAGGAGGGGAGGAATTGGGTTGGATTCAGGTGGTTTTCCCTATTAATCCACATGTTTTTGTATAAGGGTCAGGCTGTGTTTGAAAAAGATATGGAATTAAAGAAGAAGGAAGGTAGTATTGAAATGCCTGTCTAATATTTTACTAGGATCCTTGATATGCATGATAAATTTTTTGATTATGTAACATTCCATAATGTCTTTGGATCTAAATTAAGAAAGGCTCTGGTTCTTTCCCCCCAAGGATTCCAAAGGAAATTCATAATTTCTTGAGGCCGATAGAGAGGAGACCTGAATTGAATTTAATGCACAACTGAGGAGACATTATCCCCTATCATAATACAATAGTTTTTAGGGTTTTCAGCACCAATTTCAATCCAAAGGTTTTGCCAAGGGAGGTGCCCCTTAGAATTGGATTTTTGTAAATCATGAGGCAGTTGGGAGGCGCTCAAGAACTATAGTTACCAGTTGAATAGAAGAAAGGTTCTTTCTTCCTTGAGTATACAACATTTTCCGATTTTGTTATGGCAAAGGGAGGATGGAGGTAGTTACACATATCACTTGGGCCTTATAGGCTAAAACCTATGCGCCCCAAGAATCATGATCTTGAGGGTTTTATCTCTCAAATGAAGGCAAAGCATAGGATCATAACCTTTGTCCAAAATTTCTACTTTCTTGAGGATATCATCAGGAATATTTTTGATTTGGAAGTATAAGAGGAGATAAAGGCAATGTACATTGCCTATTCTAAAATGGTAAAAAGTAAGAATGAAAGAATACTTGGTTTCAACCCCATACCTAATTCGAAAGATGAGTTTAGCAGGGAAATTTATGCCATTAATAATTTTGAGAGTTTGGTTGGGGTTTTGAAAGATGAAAGGGTTGTGGAAGAAAGAGGAAAATCAAAAAATATCAAGGAGTACCCTAAAGTAAGATTGGAGGAGAGGCCTACTTATTAGCCCTAAAAGAAGATACAAGTTTTTTCTAGAAGAAGGGGAAGTAGGGTTGAAGATGCTGCTAAAAATATTGCACCATATTCTTTAGGGCAGTTAGTGCCAAATATTGTTGATTTGGATTCTCCTCCGAGTTTTTTAGAGCGGGCCTATCCACCATTACCAAAGAGGCAGAAGGTTGAAAGAACAAGGATGGTCGATTGTGATGGTGATAAGGATAATGATATTATTGTGACTCCAGATGAAATGCATTAGGAGATGCCATCAGACCTAGTTGACACTGCAACAAGTTTAGGGGTAGTTAATTTGAGGTTAGGAAAAGATGAAATCAAAGGAATAACAAGTAATGATAATTTGAGGATAGAAGACTACAAATAATTCATGAGGGATGACTCTTTTATTTAATCTAACACTTTTAAATATTTTGTGTGGAGAGAAAATACTGTATTATATGCTGAGAAAATGGCACAAGAAAGAAATATGCACCCTGAGCTTCCAGAGAAGGTAATTTAATCTAAGGTCAAGAACAAACGAAAGAAAAATTTAGAGATATAACACCAGATCAGGGCTGAGCATTAGTACAAAAAAGTGGAGTATCGTTTCTCCCTGAATGGGATATTTTTGATGCTGTGGTGTTTGCTACAATAAGAAGGGCCAATAAGCCACTTTTTGAAACTAATGAAGAGGCTACATTGGCACTCAAAGGATCAACCTTTAGTGAGGAATGAGATGCTTTGAAAATCTGGTCTCTATCGACTAGGTCTAAAAATCCAATTGTTGGAGAACCATTTGATTTCAGTGGTCACTTGGTTGTGAGGAGAGTTGCTGATACCCCAACATTGGAAGTTGTTGATATGGTCGTAAATGTTGCCAAATTCACCAGGGCAACTGTTGAAGATTTTACCAAGGACCGAGATACTTTGAGAGGCTAATATAATGACATTATTACTGAGTATAATAAGAGTAAACAAAATTAAGCAGAGTTAGAAACTGAATGGATTTATTGAAGCAACAAATGGACACCATGAGGTCTCAAAGGCAAGCCAGTTCTAGCCACACTATCTCCAACTCACCAGTAGAGTAGTCTCAACCTTCTAAAAAAGCATAATCTTTGGCTATTGTTCCATATAATATGGGACAAGTGCCTATTGCAATTGAGGGGGCTTGTAGCCTAGGAAGAGGACTCTCTAGGGAGAAATTGATTCATCAGGCTGAGGAGTATAAGGAGATAGTACATAAAATCTAGGATGCAGTAGGGAGAAGCAATTCAGTGATAGTGGACACTATTTTAAAACATTTAAACAAAAGGGTCTAGGGAAAGCCAAATAGTGTTCAGGAAAATTATGTCTTAATGTTGCAAGCAATGAAAATGTTTCCAAGGGATAGAGAATTAGCTATCCCATTGCTGAACAAATGGCGCCCTAGAATGAAGAAGTTGAAATTCATGGCAGTAGGGGCAAAACAACATGGGGATAAATATCCTACTATTATAGAAACATATTAATTTGTCAAGGGAATTGCTAAGCAGAAGTTTTAGAGATTTTCTGCCCCTATGGATTCCAAGATTAAATTGTTAAAGGATGTATATGATCGAAAGGACTTGATGCCATTGCCGCATATTTTGCACAATCAAGATGAAGTCAAACCCCTGCAGGTTTGGAAGGATCATATGAACAATATAATGATGGCACAAACACATGAGATATGCAAAAATGTTGACATCCACATGCTAGAGAATACATTGGAAAAGTTGTCTTTTTTCATTAGTTTCTTAGAAAATTTTGATAAAAATTCCACATCGATAATGGTGAAGTTTGCACCCTATCAAAACAAGGTTGATCAAGTTTTGGATTTCAAGTGGCCCTTCGAGGAGGAGTTTGAATTATGTAAAAAGGTGTTCACTGATGAACTTGAATTATGAATGTTATAGTCAATAATTGCAACTTGGTCATGTATAATAAAGGTCTCACCTTAGATATTATATTTTAAAAATTCATTCTCCTTTCGACTTCAAGTATAGGGTGTTGAGGTGGAATAAGTACTATAATGGTTAAGCATGAATTTTATGTAAAGTGAGCGGTCTTTGGAGTGATGTATTCTTTCCTCCATATCAACTAATGATGATTCTTGTCTTATTCTCTCCACTCGCATAATAGAATTGTAACTAAATTAGGAATTAATGGTCCAATTAAAAATGGACTTGTGTACTCTCCAGCCTAAAGCTTGTTGGCTCCCTTATTTTATAAAATGGAATTATGGGCTGAGAGAGAGGTCTATTGAAATATCCAAAATATGAGAAATAAGAGTCTAGTGGTACAAAGAGTATGAATTGTAAGTCCAAGTTTTAATGTTTTGAGTCATATCTAAGAATTTAGATAATCATGGGGTTCTTGAGCATGTTTGTATCAAGCTCATGAATATTTGGAGTTTATTTTCTCTCCTGTTGTGATATTTTGCATGGATTATGAATGAAATATTGATCCAAGATTATTTTCATTGATCTTCATTTGTTCTTTACTATGAACTATGTTTAACTATAGCTCTGGTTCAAAGGATCAATTAAATGCTTCAGTTAACTAGTAAGTTCATGGAATATAAAAAATAGGATTCATAAAGAAGTAATAAACTCAGGTATAGATCTATGGATTGTAATGCGATTCATATAGATCATAAGTGTTTAAGATGAAATTTACCTTGTGTATCAATTTTCTCTTTTGACTCTATGCATTGGGATATGGCACTAAAATTTTGATCATGTTTTCTTCTCTTATATTTTGTGTTATGGCCTCAGGATATTTTATTCAATCATTTCCTATCAGTTTACTTTAATTGTATTTGTGATTCTCTGTTAATTGGACCTGAGCCTTTTCAAGGAATAGCCAATTTCTTGGAGGATTTAATCCTTTTAGCATTATGAGGAATCTATCTTTATCTTATCCAAGTGAAAATGAATTGTTTAAAGTTTTATGGTAATAACATATTTTAGGGAATACCCTCCTGGATTTTACAATGTCCGAAGTGTAGGAGAATTAGCCTTATTTTTGTTCTCATCAAGTTGGCCATACGTTTCCTAGAATTTTATTATTGAATGTGGCAAGTTCATAGGAGTTTTGGGGAAATAAATTTGGGTTGCAGTAAAAAATTCCAACAATGTGTCGAATGGGCGGACAAGTTCTCCTTCGCAAAAAGTGAAAACAAGAAAATTCTCACCGGATTGACACATGGTTTTCTTTCCTACAAGAGAGATAATACTCACTGAGAAACATACAACTAGTAAGTTTGAAAATGCAAAATCCTTGCATTAGGATCCTTCTGAAGGCAAAATAAAGCTGAAAGATAAAAAAATATAGAAAAGAAAAAATTGCTTCACAATAAACAAAGGTCGTCCTACAACAAAAACCATATATTAAATGAGTAATATCTATTTAGATCACATACCTAATTAGAGGAGTGTTACATGACTAAATAATCTTTTCTTCAATGTTATCAGTCGAGAAGTTGAAGAGAATGGAGACTTGGAAAATAAAATTACTAGAGAAAAGGATTAACCTACTACTAGATAAAAAATCATTTTGATTTGATGATCCATATTGTGTAATAGCTGTTGAGTGGAGTGGATCAGTGAGCAGTATTGATCCTTGCAATTTAATGATATTCACTTGATAAACATCCCTATAATTTCAAGATATGAGCATTAACATTTCAATAATATTCTTATTCATGGTGAATTCCCTTATTAAATAAAATATTCGTGTTATCAAAATTATATATAAATCACATTAGAATCAATAGGCTGGTTTGCTATTTTTTTTCCAATATATTGGCTTCTCTATAGTAGTGAAATATTTCAAAATGGTCTAGGTTTTGAAGAATTATATTCACCTAATTTAAAACATATTCCAATCTCTAGTTTGAGGGGAATTTATGAGAAATGGAGTTGATTATCACTATAGGATCCCATACAATTTGTAAATTGAAGACCTTTCTTGGATCGCTAGCTCTAAACCTAGGAGAAGAGCATTCATTTTTGCAATATTTTTGGTATTATCTAAGATTTTTTTTAAGATACAATTATGATATGTCCCTTATAGTTTCTTAAAACTACACCAACTCCCAATTTACCTATGTTCCCTCATGAATCACCACAAATGTTGAGCTTTTCCATATTTGGTGAGGGATCAATCCATTCGATCAAAATTCTATTAAAATTACCTTTAGTTTTAAAATAATAACCATTGGAGGGGTGATTGATAAAAAGATATTTTTTTTTATCAAAAAATCCCAAGTAGAAAATATTCTTCTTAACATGGATTTCTTGAAAAAAACATTCCATTTCTAATTATGAGGTTGATTTCTCTATTCTTGAAGTAATAGTTTTTATACTAGATATTTATTTTTTGAATATTTTATTATTTTTCTCAAACCATATCTACCATATAAGAATTCATGGGTTCGTTTCCCAAATACAAGCATAGGTAGAATATTTAAATAGGAGCTCTAGACAAGCCCTTCAAAATTTAGGATCATCTTAAGATGTTTTTATTAAGAATAACAACTGAAATAAAAAATCTATTATAACCATTATAAGATATTAGAAGATGGGTGGATTGTGAAATTATAGATAGAGAGGGGGGTGCATTTATTCTTATTTTATTTGGGTGATAAACCCTACTCCTTAAACATTTTTCTTTGGTTCTAAATATTCGCTTGGAGTACACAAGTCAACAAATTGACACAATTAATATATTTAGCGGACTATAAGTTTGTATAAACTAGAGTATTCATTTTTTCTAAGTATTTATTTTACATGCATGTTTGTGAATGATTAGAATATTTTAGATTCATGATAGTTGTATGATTCACATGTGCACCATAAAGTAATGGAAATATGTCATGCTGAAATTTACATACCTATGCCTATCCCCATTTAGTTTTTCTATTATTATAAGATAATGTATTAATGTAATTAAATATTTACAAATCATATAATCTTTTGAATAATTGGTCTCATTCCATCATACTCTATTTGTACCTAATTATAAGCATTATTATGTATTTAAAATCACCTTGTACATTTCTACATATTCTCCAATATTATTTACATTTATTTTATCCTCCACATTTAGAAAACTATTCTTTATATATAGATTACTATGCATGTTTTAATCATTCTTGTAGGTGCCAAATTGGTCCTACATTTATAAATTTAACCTCTAGAATTTAAACTTTAAATTTGAATTTGGCTAACTGTTGCCTATTTCACTAAATATTATGAGTTTAATTAACACATATTTGTATGAATAATTACTATGTATTTGTATTTAGGTACACTTAATCATGCTCATTTTAGCATGAAACAATTTAACAGTTTAATCATTTACATTAAAGAGGATTATAAACCTAATAAAAGCTAAATATGAGAACCTATAAAGAATAAAAATGTTTATAATCATTCTAATGTATCTACATGTGTGAGGATTTTTTTACTTAACCACTACCACCCTCAAGAATTCAAACTTATGATGGATTTCACCCTACAAGAAAAAAATCCTTGTAATCCAATAATCTCCCCTAATTTATAAGCACCAAAGATCCTTAACACCTAATAAAGAATTGACAATTTGACAAACCAAACAGTATTAGTGCACAACTAGAAATATTAAATTATCATGACATAGATTAACCCCAAACTTGTATATTTGACTAGAAAAAACAATGATAGGCTATTGTTAAATTCTGGGTAAAGAGCACATATAGGTTACTTATTTTCAACATCAAACAAATAAATTCCATAATAAAATAGATTGAATATTAGTTATACCTAATACCCCTCCCCATTGTATTTAATTTTTTGTCTTAGAATTTAATTCTAAATTAAATACTCAAAAAATCTCATTCGCTAATCTAAGTAAGTTTATGCTTATGTGTATGCACGAGATATTTATTTTTCCTAGATTAATAAGATATTTAACATTTACACAATCCATAATGAAGTGTAAAAGTTCTTCTAAATAGCTCATAATTCCTCTTGGTATAGTAAAAAAATGAATACATATATATGAGATTTTACATAAAATACTAAATAAATCATATTTGATTAGATATACATGATAGTACCAAGGGAAAAAAATTTGTAAAATTGTCAAAATATGACAAAAAATTAATTATTATGATCTATTAGACAATATTGACACACCAACTCGAGCTATCAATGAATGAATTGTAGAGATAACAATAAAACATTTGAAGGACATGAGAAATGAGCTTGCCCATGCTATCTTATAAAATTAAGGGTTTCAAAGAGCTCTTTTAATGTTGGTGAACACATCCCATCTAACTTAGAAAGGTGAGAATCATGAACACTTTTCAAAGGAAATTCATAGTTATCTAAAACCCTATTTTATAATGATTTGTAGATATATGAAATGTTAGTATCATTGTATAGCTAAACTAGAGTGAAGAGATTAATAATCAAGGTAGAACTAAAATACAAATAATAGCCCTCTAGAGAAAATAGAAAAATCCCCTAGGAGGTACTCCTACACATTCCTATATCCTAGGACTTTTACAAAGTCCACATCCTAAAAAAATCATAACAGTAGAGAGAAACATAAACACTGTCTTTGAACATAAAAAAATTCTAGGAGAGTCTCATAGTAGATATTCTCCTAGAATCACATAAATTATCAATTTTATAGAAGGATAATCAAAGGAAAATATATGAGAAATCTTGGCAAAGTCATATGGTATCATATTTTGTGATTCTAATTTTCATGACTAAATGTAGTTTCCTTTTACTATTTATGAATTGCTTCATCATGTGACACTAATAGAAGGAAGAAACTATGAAAATGTTCATAATAAAATCCAAAGGAATTTAAAATATTTTTCCAAATGACAATTCCAAAATGAATTAAGGGCGAATTTATTTCCATTGTTATTTCACAACCCCTAAAATCTATAGCATTTGAGGTCATATACTATTTAATAAGGTATAATATGTTTAGCCCAAATGTAAAAGGACTTACTCTAACAAATAGAAATGACTAATACACATTCACTTTATAGATGATACTACTTTGTTTATAAGACTAGATGAGGAAAACCTAAGTTGCCTAATGCAGAAGATAGAAGTCTTTTGCAAGGCTTGGAGTGCAAAAATTTTGAAGGAAAATTTCATATTATTAAGCTCGATTCCCAACCCCTTAAGTGGTTAAAAAAATATGGGATTCAATGCGGTGGACCTATTATCACAGGGATTTTCACCCGCATGCAAAGTTGTAAAGCTCTACAATCCCATGTAATATTGGACTAATTCTAGATTGTGGGTACCCTATACGAAACTAGACCTCCAGATTCTAGGCTGGCTTCCTATGTGATTTTTTGATTATGGACTAAAACGTTGATTGGAAAAGGGAAAATGATTAAATATAATGCAAAACTAGACACTAAACTATGGTGATGCACCAGAAGAAACTATTTTGCAGAGTTAATCACAATTAATATTCTCATAATCTATTAACACAACTTAATCTAGGAACTTTAATCACACTAGTAATTTAATAAAAGGCTTAGTTCAACCTTTCTCTTACTAAGGAAAAATAGAGTTCTCACAAACTAAGAAGAAAGATAAACTTAACAAGCACAATTAATGACCTGTAATAAACTGCGATTGTGCACATGTATCAATAGGTGAGACATAAATTTCAAGGTTTATGAGAAAAACACATTAAATTTGCATCAAATCACTGCAAAACACAAGGCACCAAAGACCTAAAAGGGAAAAACTAATTTAAACAAATACTTGAAGGAAATTCTACAATTCGACAAAGTCCATTAACATATAATAACTTGCTAAATGTATTAATTTGAAAAAATAAACTGAGTTACAAGAATTCTTCTTTGCAAAAATTGCAAAGGCAAGAGATATCTATAACTAAAGGAAAAAGAATAAATTTTTCCAATATATAAAATAAAGGCATCTGTAAAGAAGCTAAGAGGTGAAATTGAAAGCTAACTCCAAGTGAAAATATCTACATCTCCAAACCTATCCATGAGTAGAAATAAAAATCCATAAAAAGAGAGCCCACCACTACTACAAATTGAGCTTAAATAGATCAAAACTCCATCTCACACTATGTATAACTGAAATGTGATTTGAAAATGACACAATGTACATGGAGGTGGCACTGGGAGTGAAAATATCTTCCTCCTAAGCAAAGAAAAATGGAATGGAAAAATAGGCCCACCACTATAGTAAATAAAACACTAGATGCTGCAAACTCCACCTGATGTGATGCATGCTAGAAAAAACTCGAAAAATGATGTGGAACTGAAGCAAAGTGATAGGAAACTCCACCATTTACTCCATCTTGTCTGTTGCATGAATTGGGTAAAAAGGGGACACTTGTTTTAAATATTAATAATCAAAACAATTATTTTAATATTTAAAATGTCATGATTATATCCTCCTTCGTTTGCATGTTAAATATTAAGATAATGTAATGTAATATTATCCTTAATATTTAAATCACATAGTTTTCTTTAAATCATGGAAAGAAAAAAAATGATTTTTACTTTGAACATATTGGAAAAACCTAAACAAGTCTTCACACACATGAGCTCCTCATGAATCATTACCTAGATCACTTGAATTTGAAGTCAAGACCACGAAAGGCCATGTGAGATGATTTATTTTTTAAAACAAGGTCAAAAACTCCCATGACTTGAGCTAGGTAAAAATTCTTGAAGAAACCCTAATCAGTTATTCATTCGCACTTGGTATCTTTTGGAAAATAATTATGTTTTTTTCCGCCATGGAGAACCCTAGGGTTTCGAAGCTCGAATCTTATCATATCTTGCAGCTTCTATGAAAATTATTTCAAGAAATTGATGGTAAGCTCTATTTAAACATAAATCTGGATATTCTCCTCTGTATTTTTTAATTTATATTATCTTCAAGATTTATTTTCATGACCTTTGTGGCTTCTCTAATTCATTTCCTATGCTTTTATTTTGGTGTGGATACTCTTCTTGGTGACCGCCATTGGAATATCTTTGAGGCTTTCTTCCTAAGACTTTCGAGGGCATTTCTTTTGCAAAAATCTTGGGTAAGTTTTATTACTCTGACCTCTTCATTTTCTGGAAGAATAATCTTGATTCGAGCTAACAACATATGAATAAGCTATTAATGGCCACGACCATTTGTACATTTTTCTCATTCTTTGAGTGCTCTCCTTATTTGTATGAGTTGTAAGCTTCTCTATTACCCTATAGAACCCAAATTCTAGCTTCCAATGTAATAATGTCATGAGATTTTCCTTTCACTTGAATCCTTTCTCTCATATCTTTGATAAGGTTGTGGGCTTCATTACGTTTTGTGTATTTTGATCATTCTAGGTATTTTTTTTTCTAAGATTATAGGCGAAACACTCTTCCTTTGATAGCTTTTTTTGTAGGCTATGATGGATTTTGGGAGCTTGGCTTACTTATCTATTCAAGTTTTGTGTCTACTCCAAAGCTCTATTTCTTGGTCTCATAATAGATTTATTCTCTACACTCATGTTCTCAATAGCTGAAACTTGGGGATGCACAAAAAAATTTGGTGCCCTTCACCATTTCACTATCTTGGTTGAGGGTTTCTCTTTGAAAATAATGTTTGTGACCATCTCCACTTTTTTTGGCCATTTTCACCCTATTGATAGGGCAACTTCAATCTTATACATGGTGACTAAAATAAAAATTATAAACTTTCAAAGGATTTTGTATTGTAGATATAAATGAACAATTCTTGAATAAATACAAAACCCTAGTCTGTACCTATGATTGGTTGCTCCCTTGTCAAGAAGTTATGATTGTCTATATGTGGATTGTCCTCATAAATATTCATGTATAGAATATAAAGTTGAATTTAATTATTGTACCTTCATAATATGGTCTTGTTTTCCAAAAATTCACCTTCATGCACAATTTCTTATCACTAGAAAAGATCAAAGACTCTTCAAATTAGAGCATATGTTTCATTTTATATCAGAATTGTAACTCCATTGAGCTAGTGAAAATGTGACTTTACATTCTTTCATTATTTTTGATGTGCTATTAGACATCATCATCCTCATGATGGAATGATTTATTTGTTTTTCTCATTAATTATTGGATATTGTTTTGCATGTCTATATCAACTGTATCTTCAAGATCAATGCAAATTCTATTGTTTGATAATGATAACCTTGAGATAGTTGATTTATGATTTGAATGCTTTCATTATTATCTCAATTTTGTTCTGAGTACTTGTGCTGTAATCATTTTAACGAATCACTTTCTGCTCCTAGGATGCTCCATTGCATAGTCAATGTTTGTAAAGTCATGAAAACAAGGTTGCTTCTCCATAACTCTGTATTGTTGGTCATTATCAAAGATTTATTTCAATGGTTTAGACTGTCCATTATTTGATCACTCCTTATCACTATGGTTGTCATGCATTGGATCCTCAAATACCAAAATAGATGCAACTGTTGAATTTGATCCCTCTTTGTAATGACCCTTCCTTTTTTCATAGTGCCTTTGACTGGTGCTCATTGTGTTTAGGATAGTCCATTTACCTTGATCACTATCCTTTACCTTAAATGAATGACCTTGAACATGCTATCTATTTTTTGATATGGAACTTTGTAAATCAGTTGAGACATATTCAATGAAATTATTTTACTTTTACTTATAATAAGATAGAATGCATGCTTGATGTATGATGCTGAATACTTTATATTTAATTCAAAAGCTATTTAAAAACAGTCTACATAGGATTGGTACCTTTCTCTCCATTTAATATAAAGGGGCTCAATACCTAAAAAAAATGTAAAAGAAAGTAAGGTAGAGAGGAAACAAGATAAAAAATAAATTCATGAAACCCTAACATGTTTTGATCATTCTTATTTTGAGAAATAGGATGATTTTCTCAATCTATTCTCATTTCTTGTGAATCAAAGGCTTCTTCTATGAATCTCTCTTATTACAGTAGTCTTTTCTCATAAAGTTTTTGAATATTTATAACTCTCATATAATGATGAGAATGAGAGGTGTCCATTTTGGTATGTTGGGATCAACGCTTGTGGGAGCTCATTTTTCTCCACATACCTGATGAAAATTGATCACAAACATAATGAACCTCTTCCTGCACAAAGAAAAAACATGTTAGCAAAATAGAACGAAGTTGAAAGCTTCTAATGATGAATTTGGTACTCTTTGAATACTTGAGATGAATGCCTATTTGGAGCTCGGAGTTGCTGCAACTTGGAGACACAACAAATGAAGGCTTCAAGTGTTACAATGTTTCGTCATTCCAGGCTATGACGAATCACCTTCTCTCTTATATATACATTATCTTCAATTGTGTCGTATACTTTTCTTTTTTGTATTCATTATTTGAGTATAAAAATTAAATTAGGCTACTCCCACGGCTTGTGTGGGACTTTGGTTTGTACAATATAAATAAAACAACAAACATTATGCAATTTAAAGATTTTTTTTGTTACAATTACTTGCATAATAATACTAAAAATTCAAAAGTAATCAGATTTGTTTCAATAATGAATACTTAGTAGAAAATTTTGTAACCACTTGTGTACCTTTAATGATGAATACAATTCAACTCTACCTGTTTTGAGTTGTAGCTAAAAATAGGTAACAATCTAGCAACCTCTACAGAGTGTTTGCATGCTAAACACTATAGACCAGTTGCCTTGTATATCCATTGGGCATGGAGTCCATTTTTGCTTTGTTTTAAATTAGAAAAACTTGTAACTCAGCTGCAAACCAAACTGAAAGAAACTATTGAAACTCTGCTTAAGATAGAGTTAGAAAACCCCATGCAACAACTACACAATATTGAAAGAAAAATAATACTAAAATGAAACATGCCATGGGGAACTTATTGAAAGAAAAAATGAAACAAAAAATACACTACTATGTATAGTTGCAAACTTTGATGGTTAATAACACTGTTTGAGGTGAATCCTGTTGTCAGGGATTGGCAACACTTATCCATCAAGCCTTGATAGCTGGAATGTGTTATGTTGTTGTTAAAAAAAAACTGTTGAAGCCTTTGCAGTTTTCTATTTACCTTTGTGGTTGTGCCTTGTTTTTCAAATGCTCAATATTGTTGAAGCTCTCCACGTGGCTTCCTCATGAAGCTTTCCACTTTTCCTTCGCTTCGCTTTTCAAAAATCTCCATCTGCAAGCCGCGTGGCTCACTCTGGTTGTTTTTCCAAGTTGGGCCTATACAGTTCTTTCTCCTTTGCTCGGGTCAGTTCGACCTCCTGCTGGAGAGTCGGAATGATCTCTGTGCTCAAATCTTGCAACTCTTTGATCTTAATTTCAAAGGTACTCATCTCCTTCTCCAGCCGACTTATTTCATTCTCCTGGGCTTTAAACTTGTTTACCTAGATGTTGACCTTACTTTTGAGCTCCGCAATCTATTCATCCTTCGTCTTTGCCTACTAGCTGAGCTTGAGAAAATCAGTGGTTACTATTTCTTGGGTCTCCTCCATTAGCTCAACTTTATCTCGCAGGTGGGCCTACTGCAAGTCTAACCCGACATCGTTCACATAATAATCACTTAGCTATATTTTTCCAGCTACCTTGATCACATTAGGGGTGATCTTTGCAAACATCAAAGAATTTTGACCTTCATTGAATATGGTTTGCAAATAGGGCTCCACCTGCCGACCTGCATCTTTTTGTCTTCTTTTGTTGATCCAGTTGTTGCGGGCACTCAAATCTTGCAACTCTTTGATCTTAATTTTGAAGGTACTCCTCTCCTTCTCCAACCGACTTATTTTGTTCTCCTGGGCTTTAAACTTGTTTATCCAGATGTAAACCTTACTTTTGAGCTCCGCAATCTGGTCATCCTTCTTCTTCACCTATCGACTGAGCTTGAGAAAATCAGTGGTTACTATTTTTTGGGTCTCCTCCATCAGCTCAACTTTATCTCGCGGGCGGGCTTGCTACAAGTCTAACCCGACAAGGTTCATAGAATAATCACTTGGCTGCATTTCACCAACTACCTTGATCACATTAGAGGTGATCTTTGCAAACATCAAAGAATTTTGACCTTCATTGAATACGGTTTGTAAATAGGGCTCCACCTACCGGCCTATGTCTTTCTGTCTTCTTTTGTTGATTTGGTTGGCATGAGCGCTTTTATTTGCATCAATCTATGAGAAATATTCCTGGTCCAGAATACCCAGTCCGCTAGCAAAAGCATACTATTGAGGGACGGCCAGTGGGAAAGACAACGTATTCGACACATTAGAAGTCTTGTTGGTTCATGTTAGAATAGTCGGGGAGAATGGCAGAATGAATTGGCCACTTGGAGGGGATGGAAATCAGGTGATAGTGTAAAGGAAGACTGAAGATGCACCAACCATAGGGCCGGGCCTTGGAGATAAAAATTGTTGGCCCATGAGCCCAATAATTACACCAAATTGCGTTCCGGGCAAGGTATGGAAAGCGGAGGATATAGGTGGGAAACCAGGAGGGGCGAGACTAGAATGCCCGGCAAATCCAGTGGCGGAGAGAACTAGTGCAGATGAAAAAGTAGGGGCAGACTGAGGTGAGACAAGAGACATAGATGAGAGAGAAGAGGGAAGAAAAGTTACCTGAGGTGTAAGCGATGTCGTAGATGTGTCGACTACTTCCTTCATCAGTTGTTCCTCTTCTATGCTAGATTCTCTAGTTCATTGTCGCTTCTCCTCCGGAGAATCATCAAGGTCAAGAATGACCCATCTCTTACAACTGGTAGTCCTTGCCCATCTCCATGTTGATTTAGAGGAGGCGGCTAGCTCCGATGTTTGTGTGTGTGGCTCCTCCGACACAAGCTGCTTAATAGTATTCTTCTCATGCATTGGACTACCGACAACGACAGGGGGATTCTAAGTTACATCCTCCTCAGATTCCACAGTAGCCTCCTCTCTTCTATATTGTTGCACGAATGTTGAGCAGTTCAGAGAATTTTCAACATCCAAATGTTCACTTTCCCAAATGTCATCAAATTTCTCATCAAGGGCTACTTCATTATGCATCTTGCCAGCTGCCAAAATCTCTTGCCGGTATATCTAGAAGGCTTGCATCTTCTCAGGCGCCCAACTGAGATTACTCAATTGGGTGACCAGGGAGGGGTTGATATTCAACTTTGGGTTGAACCTCCCCATGATGTGATAAAAATTTAGCCAAGGCGGTCAACCATCCACTATAGGAAAACACTCAAGGCCTACATATCTATTTAAATTTCCCTCCTCAGCATTCCACCGGAGGTCCCAGAATGGCCGAGGCGAATGCGAGATCTTGATGCCAACTCTTGATAAATTATTCTCAGGGTTGTAATTCTAGGGATTGTCTATTAATACCAACCTGAGGTGACCCAACTTCGAAAGCAGAATCACTGAGGTATCAATCTTTGGGGTCCTATTTTTAATCAACAACATGAAACCAAACATGATTGACAGTAGCAAATAGGAGGTTAAGTGTTTTTCCGAGTTGGGCCCACCTCATTCTTTATTTTGCTCAGAGCTCTCCACGTGGCTCTCTCTCGAGGCTTTCTATTGGGCACCTTTTCAACTTTCTGTCATGCTCGGTCTGAGTGACACGTGGTGATTTCTCCCGAGCTAGTTACCTTGGAAATGCCGTCGGATCTTTTGTACTTCCTTGATGTCACATGCTTTCTCCTGCTGTTGCATGGTTTTCCATTATATATCGTGGCCTCGTTGGCATGTTGTTGACCGGTCGATGTTTGTTGTGGTGGCTTGAGATGATCTGGGCCATCGATCTCTACACGTGCTTTGCTTTTCTCTTGACGCATCTCCAGGTGGTGAACTAGCCAATAAATAGGGCCATGTTTTCTTTTATTAGGTTGGTTGGTTAAGTTTTGCAAAAACTCTCAAGCACTGAGAAGTGAGCCTTTTGTAATAGTTGCTTTCAATTCAAAGACTTCGGACTATGCCAAATAAATTCAGCCTTTCTATTTTCAAGAATTTGTTAGGACTATTGACCTGTGTTGTTATCTTTATTTTTGTATGAATGCATGTTCTTCAGTTTCTGTAACCTTTCATAGCTAAAATGAATACAGACCATGTTTCTTCAACTCTTCTGTGTTAAGAAAAAGTTATGCTTGATTACATTATACAAATTAGAGGGTATTTTTGCATGATAAATGCTTGTGGGGAAAAATAATTTAATTAACAACATTTTAGTGGTTCGGGCCTTTGCATTTTGCACTGTGCCCTGTTGAATTTCGTCTAAGATTTTTGGCACATTGCTTGTAGTGTAAAATTTACATTCCTGCTATCTCCCTAACCTTTTACTTCACCCACTAAATGAAGAGCCAGTTTCGAAGAAATCTCGGAGGTCAGTTAGCTAGTGCACAAGGTCCCCCAATAGCTAAGTTTCCCATAAGACTGATACTACATGCAAAATTCTGTGTTAACAGTTCTTTTTCTGGCATGCCCGGTGAGACCATGTGAACTAGCACATTCACCTGATCTTTATAAGTGTGTATGAGCCATTGACATGTAACTAGGTCGCAGACTGCAGGAGTCCCTGGCCAACTCGTAGCGTCTTTAGTTTCTGTGCACCCGAGAAGTTGCCAAGGTAGCCCTTCACCTCCTCTATCTCCTCCTTCTCTGTCATTGCCTAATCCACCTACACCTATGGCTGCTAGAAATTATGTAGCCTGGGACTCTGGCAGTCCATTAGTAGCACCTGTACCTCCTGTAGTATGGGCCTTTATCCCTGTTTTCACTCTAAAGGCTATCCCTAAATATTCTAGGGATGAATCAAAGACCCCAAAAGAGCATCTGCAAGATGTAGTAGATGTATGTCTCGTACATAGCGTATTGAACAAAAATGTATCCCTCAGATTGCTGACCACCTCCTTTCGAGGAAAGGTGCTAAACTGGTATAGGACTTTAGAAGCTAGTACTATTGCTACTTGGGATCAGCTCGGGACCCCATTTTATGAGCGTTTTTCAAATGCTGGTGAAAAATCTTCGCTGTACCACCAACTAGAAAATATAAAATGAGTCCCTCATGAAGCTCTACCTTATTTCAATGTGAGGTTCCATTCGACTTGGCAAAGAGTGTCTGTGGGCAGCCAACCACCTCTAGATCTAGCATTCATGTTCTATCTAAAGTCGATCAATGCTGATATCTCTATGATGTTACAAGCTCTGGATGGAGACACTCTTCCTGATACTTATGCCTTGGCTATTGCCACAGAAAATAATCTGATTGTTGCAGGAAAGTTAGCACTGAGACCCATCATGCCATTGTTCCTTGAGTGCAATGCTGCAGAGGCCGAAGTTCCTTCCACTAGCACGCCTACAAATCCTCCCCAATCTATGTACGTCTATCCCAAAAGTGTTTCGAGCTCAGCCCTGATGACAACCCCGATGGTAGCTCCTGTACCTAATCCCATGGGTGCCGAGATGAACGAAATGAGAGAAAAAATGTGGGCTATGACTAATGAATTGACCACCTTAAAGCGGCAACAATACAACTATCAAAAGCTGACATACCAAAATTACCAAGGTGGAAAACCTCCGTACCAATCAACTCAGTGGCAAGATAGATCACGTGGGAATACCTCTCCTCAGCCAAGTAACCAGATGGTTTGAGTAACCCTGCCTATGTAGACTGTTCATCCTAGTTTGAATAAGGAGCTGGTAGCAGGACAAAACAATTTGGATGAAGATGCTAGCTCATGGTGTTTTCCTTGCAATGATGCACACATGCTGTGAAACTGTCTGCAGGGAAATTTGCAACAAAAAATCACAAATCAACATAGCCAAGGCAGCGCATCCATTTCTGACAACCCACTATATGCCTCTCAACAAATGGACAATGCAGTCCTCACTGCGCAAATGCAGGGGATGTTTATCCAGCAAGATTCAGACATTGTTCCAAACTAGGCTCTCTTTTCTTGGATGGAAGGACAAGAGTCACCATTTTCAAACGATATCCTTATAGATAAAGTACCCCGAGTGCAATTTGATGATAATACACATTCTAAGCATAGATTCACTGGGGTGTTCACAAACTTACTTATCAAACCTACATCACAACCGATGCCTAACCTAGCGACAGGCCTATTACCAATCCCACCATAGTCAGAAGTGGCTCTTCCTAGCTCTCCGAGTTGACTTCCACCGAAGGTGAAGGCTCCATCAATCACTCCAACTGTTGCTAAACCATTGGACGTACCACTTGCAAGGACTATATCAATTGTCAAACTAAAGGAGCAAGCCACTACAGTCACTAGTTACGAGCGCAATTCAACATGGTGGAACAACTGAAGAAGTCATCAGCCAATGCCTCTTTGTGGGACATCCTGGCTATTCTAGAGCAAAAGGTGCTACTACAAAAGACATTATTGGTTGAGGAGGATTCTAAGGTTCTTGCTCAATCTAATGAAGAGGAAGTATCTAGGCCCAACTTGGATAGAGTGCTAACAATTCAACCAGAGGAGAAGCTTGAGTCTGGAAGGGAAAGTAAGCCTAAACCTAAGCCTTTCTTTCTAACACTGATTATTGATGACAAGCTGTTGCATAATTGTATGATTGACAGTGGTGCTAGCACCACTATCATGCCAAAACAAGTAGCTGATGCTTTGGGTTTAAAGTATGAGCCTCTAAATAAAGGAGTCATGTAGCTTGATGGAAATAAGGTTGATACTGTCGAAATAATTAAGGGATTACCTATGACTTTGTTTTCCTACCCTAGTATCATTGTAAATTAGGATACCATACTCATCGATATCCCTCCTCTATTTGGGATTTGTTTGTCCCGAGAGTTCACTGCAAATGTAGGAGGATATTTGGCGCTAGACTAGTCGCACTTGATTATGAGGACTAAGCATGGGGCTAAGATGAAACTATTGTCGGAAACTCTTCATTCCGAACATGTTGCTAATGAAGCTCTGCTAAATTTTAAAGTAGCACACACTTCAATCTCTCAAGGAGAAAGGTACATATGTGGAATTTCTTGAAGAAGAGGAGGCTACTAGCTCTCGGACAATAGATGAAGAAAATTTGTTGAAAGAATTTATTTATACAAACCCTTTCGGGAATTACCACGCAACTGGCCTCATAACCTATGTTATACATGGAGAAGGGCAGATCATGCCCAAAGTTACTAAAGAACCTGAAGGTGAAGAATCTTTAGAAATATGGACTTTATACTTTGATGGAACCAGATGTAGAGTAGGAGCTAGAGCCAGGATTTGTTTGATATCCCCGTCCGATGATAGGACCTTGAGGTCCTATTGCTTCCAGTTTGCATGCTCAAATAATGAGGCTGAATATGAAGGTCTCGTCCATGGTTTAAGCCTTGCAGAAAAAATGAGTGCTAAACAGATAAGTGTCTTCGGAGATTGGGAGCTAGTGTGTAACAAAATCTATGGGACTTTTGCTGCTAAAAACATCTGTATGCGATCCTATCGACATAGAGTTTGGGATTTGATTGACAACTTTGAAGCATTCAATATATAGGCTATTTCGAGAGATGAATTTCGAAGCCGATAGAATGGAAACTATAGGGACTCAGCTCGAGTCGGCCTCTAAATTATTGAGAAATAAGCATGCGGTGAGAGTAGTTGTAAGACCTACTATTCCTGACAACAATCAAGATTGGCAAGTGTTTGATAGCAATGCTCATATTGTATCATTCCTCCAGTCATCTGGAGAATTTGCTGATCAGCTGCTGCTGAAGATCCCTGAAGCTTATGGAGACCAAATCATCCAGCTGAAATCCAACAAGCTCCTAAGGGGCCTGGTCACTCTGGAAAGCCTATTTGATTTCAATGATGCAACAAGAGATAAAAGGAGGCTCGTGGCAGATAAAGGCGATTACATCGATTTGCATATCGGGGAAGATAGGAAGCTCAAGGTTGGAAAAGACATCTCGCAAAAGAATAAAGATAGACTAAAGCACTTCTATGAAGAATACCCAGGTGTAGTAGCTTGGTCATATGATGATCTTAAGGGATATGATCTCGGAATCATCGAGCATACTATTGAATTGATAGAAGGGGTGAAGCTAGTTCATCAGCGGTAGAGATCTATGAACCAAAAGATAGAATCCCTTATGTCACAAGAGTTAAATAAGTTGATCGCATCTCGAATAGTGTTTCCGATCAAACACAACACTTGGGTGTCAAACCTGGTGCCAGTCCGAAAGAAAAATGGAGATATATGACTATGTGTGGACTTCCGAGACTTAAATAGAGCATCCTTAAAAGATCACTACTCCTTGCCTTCAATGGAGGTAATTCTACAAATTGTAGCTGGCTCCAAAATGTTCTCAATGTTGGATGGTTTTTTAGGCTACAACCAGATTTGGGTAAAGGAAGAAGACCAACACAAGATAGCGTTCACCACAAAGTGGGGAATGTATGCATATGCTAAAATGCCTTTCGGGCTTTCCAATGCTGGAGCTACTTTTTAGAGGGCTATGGATATTGTTTTTAAAGATTTGATCCACAAGATTATACTCATCTATTTGGATGACTTGATGGTATTCTAAAAATCTGCTGATGATCATTTTGATCATTTGGAGCTTGTTTTCCAGAAGTGCCAAGAATTCGGGATTTCTTTAAACCTGAAGAAGTGTGTATTCGGAGTTCCCCAAGGAAATTTATTAGGGTATTTTGTATCCAAGGAAGGCATTGTCATTGATCCAGAAAGAGTGGATGCAATCTAGGAACTCTCATTACCTGCCAACAAAAAAGGGTGTGCAGTCTTTCCTGGGTAAGGTCAATTTTATTAGCCATTTTATTGTAGATTTTGCAGGTATTGTTCGTCCTATTACCTTAATGCTCAAGAAGGAGCAGATTTTTAAATGGACGATGGAAGCCAAAAAAGCTTTCGAGCTTATAAAGGAGGCTATTTCTTCTGCCCCTGTGTTGGTTAACCCGGACCTATCAAAAGATTTTATTATGTATGTTTTTGGTGGTGGAAATAGTATTGCCATGGTGTTTATGCAGAAGGATGATGAAGATACAAGGGAGTCCCCTGTTGCTTCCTACTCATGAACTTTGAAGGAGTACAAAGTAAAGTACAACTTTATAGAAAAGCAGGCCTTTGCCATTGTTAAGGGACTTAAAAAGTTCCGGCATCTGATATCATATAATAAGGTGATTGTTTGCGTATCACATCCTAGTGTGCGAGAATATATCATGGAGGGAGAAATCAGTGAGAAGAGAGCTAATTGAATCACCAAGATCTTGGAATACAATATTGAAGTTAGATCTGTCAAGACCGTCAAGGGAAAAGGACTATGCAAGTATATCACTAAAAACAGTGAAACAGCGATAGAGCTTGGAGCTCCAGAGCTTGTGTTAATAAATGAAGAAAATTCTCAGAGCAACTGGCTTGACGACAGAATAAATTTTATGCTGGCAAGAAGGTACCTGATTGATCTTCCATCCTTTAAAAGACGTTTCTATTGCCTACATAATAGCAATTATGTCCTTTTGGAGGGTGTCCTGTTTAAAAGAAATTTTAACGGCATCCTGCTAAGATGTGTGAATGAGGAACAAGCCAAGAAGATTTTAGAGCAATACCATAATAGCCCTGTTGGAGGACATTTTTCTGCAAGAACCACGACAATTAAAATTATATGTGCTGGTTATTTTTGGCCAACACTTTTTAATAATGTATTTTCATTGATTAAGTCTTGCAAGGAATGCCAGTTTTATGTCGGAAAGAGATAGAATGCTGCTATGCCTTTAAGGCCTATAGTGGTAGAGGAACCTTTTGCTCAATGGGGTTTTGATTTCATTAGGATGATTAACCCTTTTTCTTCAGCTGAACATAAATGGATACTAACAACAACTGACTATTTTACAAGGTGGGCAGAAGCAGTACCATTAAAAAATGCAACTAAATTGGAGATTGTTAATTTCCTTGAAGAACTGGTGGCCATATTTGGCCCACCTAAAACAATAATCTCTAACAATGCTAAGGCTTTTCTCAGCTCAAAGATGAGCCAATTCAGAATAAAATATGGAGTGTTCCTATCCTCAGGGAAATGGTCTCGCGGTGTCTACTAACAAAAACCTCATGAGGTTGATCAAAAGGATAGGTTTGGAACATAAAAAGGAGTAGCATAGGAACCTTCGGACAACGTTGTGGGTAGACCAAATCACGTCTAAGCAGATATTGAAGACATATCCTTATGAGATGGTGTACGGGAAGGAGGCATTGTTGTCTATTGCCATGGAAATTTCTGCCCTACAATTGCTCAAGTCCTTGGAAATTGAAAAAAACGAGGTGATGGAGGTGAGGTTTTCAGAGTTGCTCGAGGTACAAGAGAAAATAGAGCATGCCCTGGAAGCAATGAATAGCCGCCAATACGTGGTAAAGAAATGGTTCAAAAAAAGGGCTTCTGATCAAGGATTACAATGCGAAGATTTGGTCCTCAAATTCAGTGAGCGCGGAGCAAAGCCTGGACAACATAAAAAAATTGACAGTCTTTAGGAAGGGCCTTTTAAAATTGCCCAGTGTAAGCAGTTCAACTCTTTCGAGTTGGAAGATATGGAAGGTAATGCCCTGAGTATTCAAGTCAATGAAATACATCTTAAAAGATTTTATTAATTCTTCCTACGTGATATTTTTGTACATTTGTATATATGTAATTACTCTTCCCAGCTTTAAGTTTTGAATCCTCCTAGTGCAAGAAATGAAATGAAACACATCAATGATGCAAATAGTTGAAAGAAATTTATAAATGGGCTAGGTGTTCTAAAAAGATATATATTATATTCGTAAGATTCAGAAATTTACAATATATTCAGGCCGGAGGCCTTGTATTAACATTTGCATATGCTAGCTATAGAGCGGAGCCTATAAGAGGAAAAAACAAAAATTTGTAATCATCTTCATTCTCAAGTCAACTGTGGGAAGGACCAGTGATCATGGCAGTAGGTAACGCGGGATCAGGATACACCATTCTTTCAAAATCTTCGTACCACTAAAGATTTTGGAATGGTTTGATATAGTACGAACACATGAGGAAGTAGTAGCCTACGTGGACTTTGGCAAGATGCTCCTCATGAGTTTCGAGCTTGAACCTGAATAGAAAGGGTCTGGTTGGAACAATGCCTCCATGCAGTTGCTGCAGGTGAATGTTACGAATCGAGGGAATCCCATGATGAAATTGGGCTACGTGCATAATCTGCTCCAGGCCTCCGAGGTAGCACCAAGGAAAGACACACTTTGTCAGCTTCAGAACCTTGCATTTGGAAATGCTAATGTCCAGTAGCGAGACGAAAAAGTGCGAACAGATGCTGGTGTTCACCCGGTACTTCTCTTCATACTCCACACAGTCTTTTCTGAGGACCCACTTGATTGCCTTCACATACAACAGGTTCTTCACACCTGTCATACGCTTTAGGCGCCTACATCTAATTTTGCCAAGGAAAGTAGCCTAGGTATTTTTGTAGACAAGCCTTACTGGTGTTTCCATGTTGTTTGAATCAGGCTGGCAAGTAACCTAATTGCTAAGGCAAGAAGAGCTTACTAAGCTAGGAGGGCTTGAAATCTTTGTAATTTGCAATGCTATGAGGGGGCCATATTTATAGACTAGCTAAGGTTAACTAGCCAAGAGAATCATGATTATCGATTGAGCCCAAGCGTTCCATCAAGCCTCATTTTTCTGTTTTGCAGCATGCGAGGTGATGAGAAGGTGCAGGTGCAGCTTGTAACTTGCTTTGTTGAGCTACCACATCCATTCATAGATCAACCAGGTGTCAATATAAGCATCATCGTCTCATCCAAATCAGGCAAAATCTTTGAAAGCTTGGTTGGGCGATATGCCCTGTACGAACATTGAAATCAATTAATGCAAATAGCCCGCAGAGAGGTTTGCAAAGTTGGCTTGGTTCGTCTTTCAAGAAAAAAATCAAGCTCCATCACACGTGAAAGACTGTCTATTAAATGCTCGAGCATTTTGGTTGGTTGGCGATCCTTTCGCATGAATAAAAATTGGTAACGCATAATAGTAACTTGGCATGAATGGCTGACACGTACTTTTTTCAGCCGCCTTTCTCGAGAAAATTAAAAAGGTAAGTTATGACATGTAGAGAAACATACTTATTGCAAAAGTTACCAAGAATTGAACAATTAAGGCATTCGAAAGAAAAACGAAGTTTTTAGAAAGGCTAAGCCATTTACGAAAGGTTTGCAGAAAAATTTCTTGTGAATATAAAATGGCCAAAATTGCAGAAACCCCTTCATAGATCCTGGCTCCAGTAAGTCTAAGCGAGCAAATGAGGAATGCACCCCGCATGCAGCTTTACGACGGAGAGTCTTTTGTCACTCCAGGCATACCTGCGAAGCCTAGCTGGCCTTTCACCCAACGGGTGAACCATAAGTTATTGAGCACGGTTCCTCATAGAGATCAGGTAATGGTCTTGAAGGATTGGGATAACATCTTTTATCTTGAGTTATCTTGCAATCCTAAGAGCCTTAGGGAGGCTGCATGGAAAAAAATGAAGCATATGAAAGACCAATTTCATAAACGGCTATGGTTCTGTGGTCTCACACAGTACATGGTTCCTTTAGTATACCCTTGCCCAAAGGTTGTAGCAGCATACGCGACACATTTCGACCCGAGCACAGGAGTAATTAGCGGCAAGGATTTTAGGGTAGTCATTAGCCCTAAGGCTATTCAAGATATGTTGTGTGTCCTGCTTCCCTTGACCCGTGAGGTTGAGATTTTTGAAATGGTAAGATTACAGCATAAGTGGGGAGAGCTCCAAATGGGGCCACCGTTTTATCACTCCGAGATCAATCAGCCGATGAATAGTTTGGTTCCACCCAAATTTCCTTTCAAATTGAAGGCTCTGAAAGGTGGGGCTTCCTCCGTCACTTCTATGCTCGCACTGGTGTGTGGTCTAGACTCGAACAAAGAGGTTTTCGAGTTTGAAATGTGCCTTAGCTTCATGCTGAAGAGGAATCGTGAGCCTCCGCTCCTAGATTTTGTAAGGGTTGTTAGCGATGGAATCTGGAGGCAGCTGCAGGAATTTGGGGTCGACTCTAAGTTTAGGTATTCGTCTTTCCTGGCTTACTTAATTTTGCACTAGAACTCTGATTATTTTTTGACGTCCATGTTCCTATCTATTTTTTATGAGGGTGGCTTAAGGAAGCCAATTTTGACATGGACCCCTATCATGTCAAAAACCTTTGATTATTATGCATTTTCAGATTCATTCATAGCCCCGGCTATAAAGGCTTTGGATAAGGCTGGCATAAATATGACTGAATGCATATCACCTTGACAAAAGTTTTGGTTGGGGAAATTAACTCCACCTTGTAACTAGTTCTTTGGTGTGGATTTCACCATGCTCTGCATGCCAGGTTTCGTCTGGGAGCCTTTCCATCTTCCCCACTTTCTTTCGATAGAGTGTTGGCCCTGGAGGCGATGAGGTAGCTATGTACCCTTGATGATGATTACTGGGGAGGAAAAAAATTAACCTCCTATTTGTTGTTGCCAATCATGTTTATTTCTATGTCGCTGATTAAAAAGAGGGCCTCGAAGATTGATACCTTAGTGATTCCTCTTTCGAAGTTGGGTCACCTCGGGTTGGTATTAATAGATGATCCCTGGAATTACAACCCTGACAATAATTTATTGGGAGTCAGCATCAAGATCTCGCATTCACCTCGACCATTTTTGGACCTCCGACGGAATGCCGAGGAGGAAAATTTAAATAGATATGTAGGCCTTAAGTATTTTCCTACAGTAGATGGTCGATCGCCTTGGCTAAATTTTTATCACATCATGGGGAGGGTCAACCCAAAAATGAATATCAACCCCTCCCTGGTCACCTAATTGAGTAAGCTCAGTTGGGCACCTGAGAAGATGCAAGCCTTCTAGATATACTGACAGGAGATTCTGGCAGTTGGCAAGATGCATAACGAAGTAGCCCTTGATGAGAAATTTGATGACATTTGGGAAAATGAACATCCGGATGTTGAAAATTTTCTAAACCGCTCAACATACATGCAACTATATAGAAGAGAGGAGGCTACCATAGAATCTGAGTAGGAGGTAACTAAGAATCCCCTCGCCATTACCGGGAGTCTAATGCATGAGAAGAATACTGGTAAGCAGCTTGTGTAGGAGGAGGAGCCACGCATACAAACATCAGAGCCAACCACCTCCTCTAAATCAACATAGAGGTAGGAAAGGACTACCAGTGGTAAGAGATGGGTCATTCTTGACCTCGATGATACTCCGGAGGAGAAGCGACAACAAACTAGAGAAGCTGGCATGGAAGAGGAACAACTGATCAAGGAAGCAGTCGACACATCTACGATGCCACTTGCACCTCAGGTAGCTTTCTTCTCTCTTCTCTCTCATCTATGTCTTTGGTCTCACCTCAGTCTGCCCCTGCTTTTTCATCCATGCCAGTTCTCTCTACCACTGGATTTTCTGGGCATTCCAGTCTCGCTCCTCCTAGTTTCCCACTTGTATCCTCCGCTTTCCATACCTTTCCCAGAACACAATTTGGTGTAAGTAGTGGGTTTGTGGGCCAATAATTTTTATCTCCAAGGCCTAGCCCTGTGGTTGGTGCATCTCCAGTCTTCCCTTATACTATCACCTCATTTCCATCCCCTCCAAGTGGCCAATTCATTCCGCCATTCTCCCTAGCTATTATAACACGACCCAACAAGACTTCTAATGTGTCAAATATGCTATCTTTCCTACTAGTCATCCCTCAACAATATCCTTTTGCTAGCGGACTGGGTATTCTGGCCCAGGAATATGTCTCGCATGTTGATGCAAATAAAAGCACCCACGCCAACCAAATGAACAAAAGAAGACAGAAAGACATAGGCCGGCAGGTGGAGCCCTATTTGGAAACCGTATTCAATGAAGGGAAAAATTCTTTGATGTTTGCAAAGATCACCCCTAATGTGATCAAGGTAGTTGGCGAAATGCAACCAAGTGATTATTCTGTGAATGCTATTAGGTTAGACTTGTAGTAGGCCTGCCTGTGAGATAAAGTTGAGCTGATGGAGGAGACCCAAAAAATAGTAACCACTGATTTTCTCAACCTCAACTAGTAGGTGAAGAAGAAGGATGACTAGATTTTAGAGCTCAAAAGTAAGCTCAACATCTGGGTAAACAAGTTTAAAGCCCAAGATAATGAAATAAGTTGGCTGGAGAAGGAGAGGAGTACCTTCAAAATTAAGATCAAAGAGTTGTAGGATTTGAGCACAGAGATCATTCCAACTCTCCAGTAGGAGGTCAAGCTGAGCCGAGAAAGGGAGAAAGAACTCCACACTGAGTCTAACCTACTAACTGAGGGAATGAAAGAGCTCCGATAGAGCACCATTTCCAAGATTACTGAAGTAAATGCCAACCGAGAGTTGGAAATTCAAAAAACTAAGCAGGCCGAATTGGGCCTAGCAGAAAAGGAAAAGGATGTTCTCACTTTGAAGGACCAGCTTGCAGTGCTGGACATAGGCTTGTCCGAGGTAAAGGCGAGTTTGAGCAATAGAGAGACAAAATTGGCTACCCTAAAGACCCAACCCCTTGCAGCCCGGATGAGCTCGTTGGAAATTTCCAAACAGTTGCACACATCATACTAGGACAAGGTGAAGGTTTTGTGCCTTACTCTTCAACCCACCTTAAAGTTTATGGTGCAAGCGGCTAGCCGCTGTGGGACAGTGAGTGAATCAATACAAGAGGTTTAGGAGTTAACTTCTGACAAGGTTCCAGAGGCTAGAATTTTATTGGGTAAGTTGAATACTGCTTCAGATGAAGCATTGAGTGGCCTGGGCATCAATGACCAAATGACAGTAGCTTTGGGCACAAGTAGCCTCGTCTCCATGCATGAGGCCGTTCAATAGGTAGTGGATTGCAGAGCTTAGTTAAACCATGTTACTAGCGACATGCGGGCGAATTTTTCCTGTTTGACTTAGAAAGGCCTCCCTTTTCCTTTCATTGCGGACCAGATGACAGTGGGTGTGGAGCATATTGTTGCAATGATCGAAGAGAGGAAGCAAGACCTTTCTGTCTTCCAAACCTTTGACCAATCTTTGACTGCTAAAGAAATCAAGGGGATCGTGCACCAGGTGGTGCAACTTTTCTTCCAATTGGAATTGGAAATAAAAGTATCAGGCAGATTGCCCTTCAAAGCAATTATTGATCTCAAGCTGGCTCACGAGCATCTGCGAACTCTCTCTGCATTGTCGAACGAAGTATGGACCAATCTACTAGCCACCCTCTCGAGGTTGTGAGCATTTTTGATGTTGAACCAAAGTTTCTGGGGTTCTCCTTTCCACGAGCGAAAAGCCCCTATGAGTCACCAAATTGTTCAACAAAAACTGCCGAAGCCTTTGCAGTTTTCTATTTACCCTTGTGGCTGCACCTTATTTTTCAAATGCTCACTGCCCTTAGAGCTCTCCACATGGCTTCCTCGTGAAGCTTTCCACTTTTACTTCGCTTCGCTTTTCGGCAATCTCCATCTATGAGCCGTGTGGCTCACTCTGGCTGTTTTTATGAGTTGGGCCTACCTCGTTCTTTATTTTGCTTGGAGCTCTCTATGTGGCTATCTCTCGAGGCTTTCTGTCGGGCTCTATCTGAGCGACACGTGGCGATTTCTCCCACACTAGTTACCTTGGGAATACCGCTAGATCTTTTGTACTTCCCTACTGCTGCGTGTTCTCTCCTACTGCTGTATGGTTTTCCATTATATATATCATGGCCTCACTGGTGTGTTGTTGACCGGTCGATGTTTGTTGTGGCAGCTCAAGATGATCTGGGCCATCGATCTTTGCACGTGGTTTGATTTTCTCTTGATGCATCTCCAGGCGGTGGACTGGCCAATAAATAGGGCCATGTTTTATTTTATTAGGTTGGTTGGTTAAGTTTTGCAAAAACTCTCAAGCACTGAGAAGTGAGCCTTTTGTAATAGTTTCTTTCAATTCAAAGACTTCAGACTGTGCCAAATAAATTTGGCCTTTCTATTTTCAAGCATTTGTTAGGACTATTGACTTGTGTTGTTATCTTTATTTTTGTATGAATGCCTATTCTTCAGTTTCTGTAACCTTTCATAGCTAAAATGAATACAGACCATGTTTCTTCAACTCTTCTGTGTTAAAACAAAGTTATTCTTGATTACATTATACAAATTAGAGGGTATTTTTGCATGATAAATGCTTGTGGGGAAAAATAACTTAATTAACAACATTTTAGTGGTTCGAGCCTTTGCATTTTGCACTGTGCTCTATTGAATTTCATCTAAGATTTTTGGCACATTGCCTATAGTTTAAACTTTATATTCCTGCTATCTCCCTAACCTTTTACTTCACCCACTAAACCAAGAGCCAGCTTCAGAAAAATCTTGGAGGTCACTTAGCTAGCGCACAAGGCCCCCCAACAGCTAAGTTTCCCATAAGAGTGCTGCTACATGCAAAATTCTGAATCAATAGTTGTTTGCATTCATTGATAACAAATGTGACATCCCACATGGCGTCGAACTTTGTATGTTTACCAAGCCTTCTCTTGAGCTAGTCCTACTTAAAAAATAGATCTCCTTCTTTGAATATCCTTGGGACTTCCTTTTTGTCAAAAGTCCTTTTCATCTGAGCCTGATGCACCTCCAAATTCTTTAATGCTTCTTTTTTGATTTCCTTCAGCTCCATTAGCTGTGCTAGCCTAATCTACATAGGTTCTTCACTAAGAAATTCTAATTGTTTGGTCATCTTCAATGTAGGCAGCTCAATTGAGATAGGTATTTTGGTCTCTTTACCATAAGTTAGAACGTATGGCAAATTACCTATTTCTCTCTTAGGAGTTACCCTATAAGCCCAAAGGGCTAGTTTTAGCTTATCATGCCATGTCCTCTGATTATCTAGGATTGCATTCTTTATTATCTTAATCAATTTCTTATTAGTGGAATATGCTTTTCCATCACCTTGAGGGTAATAATTTGAAGAAGTATTTTTAAAAATGTTATGTTTTACAGACTAGTCTAAAACTTTCAAACCTATGAATGCTAAAGAATTATCATAAATAATTGAATTTGGTGTACCAAACCTAGAAACCAAGTCTTGATAAAAGTTCAAGACATAAGTCTCATTTTCCTCCTTTAGTGCAACTACTTTAGTCCACTTTGTAAAGTAGTTTGTGGCTGTAAGTATCCACTTATGCCAAAAACTGGAAGGTGGATTGAAGGTGGATTGAAGGGACCAATGAAATCTAATCTAATGCCCATCTTCTGTTTTCCTACAAGCACTACACATTTATTAAATTTTCTGACCTAGACATGAACATCTTTAAATAAATTAGGCCACTAATAACCAACTCATTATTTTCAAGGTTGTAGTTCTAGGTGCAAAGTGGCCTCATGTGGGCCCATCATGAAACTCTTGCAGAATCCTTTCAATCTGCTCTGGTTCTACACATCTAAGCAAGACACCGCTATAATCCTTCTTGTAGAAGACACCATCAATCACTACATAAAGGATTGTCTGAAGTCTATAATATCTGCATTTTGACCTGTCCAAACCTTCAGGATAGTCATTTGCATATAGGTAATGAATCATCTATTGTATCCAATTTTCTGCAATAGTTGGAGCAACAACTTCATCTTCATTATTAAAGGTTGTTTCCATTTGTTGTTCAACATTTGTAACATTTTATGAATTTCTAGAAAGCTCCTCGCAAAGGCCTTTGCCTCTAATGATCTTGGTAACCTTTATTTCGATGTCATATTTCATTATCTTCATGATCCGGCCTATTCTCTTGTCATTAATATATTTTCTAAGGAAAAACTATTTGATAGTTGGATGAGATACTAATAGATGTATCTTATTATTAGACATCATATGTCTAAAATTCTTGAGACTTCTCACTACAACAAGCACATATTTTTCAACAAATGAATATGTTGTTTCATAATCATGCAAGACTTGACTAAAAAATGCTATGGGCTGTTCAAGTCCTTCATTTTTTTGACACAACATAGCATAAATTGTATCAAAACTACCAAACACATACAATATAAAATATTTTTCAAAGTTTGGGTTAATTAGTGTTGGGGTTGTTGCAAGTTCCTCTTTGATTTTCTCAAAGCTATTCTTACCTTCCTTTGTCTAGTTGAAGTGCATGTTCTTCTTTATCATGGCTATGAGAGATTGCAACAACACTACAATGTTAGGAATAAATCTCCTACTGAAGTTTATTCAGATGCCTAAAAAACTCTGTAA
Source organism: Sequoiadendron giganteum (assembly GCA_007115665.2). Classification (NCBI taxonomy): domain Eukaryota; kingdom Viridiplantae; phylum Streptophyta; class Pinopsida; order Cupressales; family Cupressaceae; genus Sequoiadendron; species Sequoiadendron giganteum. The sequence continues at coordinate 131,610,978 of CM021108.1, read as the reverse complement.
ACCCTTTTTGTGAGCAAGAAGTGGCAATGTCAAAATGGATGCAATACATTCTCGGTCAATAGAAATACCATCTTTAGAAACAATGTAACCCATAAGTTTACCTTCGTGAAGAGAAAAAATTATTTTCTTTGGATTCAAAGAAACTCCATACTCTCTACAGCTCTCAAAAACATGTCTAAGATGATCAGAATGTTCATTAGCATTTTGTGAGAAAATGGTGATATCATCTAATTAAACAAGAACAAACTTATTTATCAAACCTTGGAGGGCCATATCCATTGTTTTCTAAAATGTTTCTCTCGCATTTGACAATCCAAATGGCATTTTTTGTAAGCCACAGTACCCCACTTGGTGGTAAAGGCTGTCTTATACTAGTCTTCCTATTTAACCAGGATCTGATTATAACCTGAATATCCATCCAACTATGAGAACCTCTCTTATCCTGAAACAACCTACAATATTTTCTCCATTGAAGGTAGTGAATAGTGATCTTTGAGTGAAGCTCTGTTTAGATCATGGAAATAAACACACAACCTTATCTCTCCATTCTTATTTCTGATGGGTACCGGGTTTGAAACCCAATAAGTGTGCTTGATTGGAAAAATTATATACCTTCAATTAACTTGTTCAATTATGTCTTCATCAAATCTTCTAACTTTGGATTCAGGGGCCTCTACTTCTGTGTTACTGGTTTCACGTTGGGTTCTAGCTCAATGGTATGTTGAGCTAATGTAGGGTTGAAATCCTTCAAATCTCCATATTCCCAAGTGAAAATGTCATTGAATTCTTGGCAAAGCAAGACAAAGGATTTTTTTTCCTTTGTACCAATTTTTCCAAGCTTGACGAGCTTATCTTTGAATATCTCTATTGGTTCATAGTGCTCCTACTTCACCATAATTATTTATTTATCTCTTCTAACTTTATAATTAGTGTTGAAGATGGATTCAAGGGCTACCAAAACCTATGGTAGCCTATTGGACTTTAATTGCATGATCTGATCACCATATTGTTGATCAAAATTTTATTGGTTTCCAACAAAAAACACTGCTTCTTCCATCAAAAAGTGGATTATCTTCTCATCACTGTCAACAATCTGCCAACTCACATTATTATAAGGTACCGCCGGTCTAACAACTATTTCCACATATTGATGCACCTCTCATTGTGGATTTCAGTTGGAATATCAAACTATTATTCTAAGGCAGCAAGCTTATCAGCTTGCTCACTCTAATTTCTTGGTACTGATAGTAGATTTAATGCATCAAACTCCTCAATTAATTCCCAAACTTGGTGTTTATATAATTTCACCAAATCATTCTTTGTTAAATTTAGATTTCTTACCCAATTTTCTATTAATTCAGAATCACCAAACACCTGTAAGCACTTAATTTTTCTTTCTTTGGCCCATTCTAAACCATGTATTAATGCTTCATACTCAACAACATTATTAGAACAACTGAAAGAAAATCTGAAAGCTGAGTAGTACCTATCTCCTTTAGGTGAAACAAGCACTACTCCTCCATGAGAACCTATCTTACTCCTTAGATCATCAAAAAAACTTCCAAAGCTAGTTATCTTGTTGATCACGATTCACTTCATATTTAACTAAGTTTGGAATAGTTATATTGGACTCTTGAATCATGTAAATTCCCAAACCTACTTCATCCATGAAACTGAATGGATCAACCTTGTGATTCTCAACAACCCACTCATCTAAATCTATGTCGAATATAACCTATATAGGTATAGTGGGGTCGGGGGTCATGGTTTGATCCTCTTGATCATGGAAAACTAAGTTTGTGTTTATGGGATTGGAAGCATAAGGCTCAATATGGTTTTTAGGTTGTGGTTTCGATTTAACAGTGACTCTAGTACCATATCTGGTTCTGAAGAACATGTGTGACCAGTCTGATGATAGATAACCACCTAATTTTGTAGCGAAATCTATAGATAGGAAAATGGAAAAATAAGGTGGGAGATCAATAATACAGATGTCTTGTGGAATTGAAAAGTTTAGACAAGCATGCAAAGTGAGAGGTAGACTCTTAATGAATCCTACATACTTAATCATTGTTCCATCTAATTGAACTACCCCTTTTGACATTGGTTCATATTCAAGTCCTAACTTATCTACCATATGTTTAGGCATAATTGAGTTGATTTCTCCTAAATCTATCATGCAATTATGTACTATAATATCACCAATAATCAGACTGACCTAAAAGGGTGGCAGTTTTACCTCTTGAGTTGGTTGTTCCTTCTTGTGGTCTAAATTGTTTGCAAGAACTCTTGGTTGATTTTTAATAGACTCATCAAAAATTGATATTTTGGCTAAAGCCTCTTGTAGAAATTTTTTCTGCCCAGGAAGATGCAAAGCATCTAACATAGTCATGGTAATAGTATCTTTTTTGATATGGTCAACAATATTAAATGAAGCACCACTAACCTTCTACTACATTTTAGGAACAACAACCTCCTTCTGTACTAAAACTAGCTGAATTCTCGGTTGTTCCTTAGTAGGTTATTCTTATTTCTACTAATATTTAGCAGGTTCAGGTTGTCCTCTTGGTAAAATCTAGACATTCTGAGAAGAATAGGGTTGTGGATGCTCTTTCTGAGCTGTAGAATTCCAATTTTTTTGTTGAATAACTTGTTGTTTGTCTTTTTCTTCCTACTGTTCAAAAAAATCTTGTTGTCTTAGGTCAATTGCTCTTTTCCTAGACCTTGTATTTACTGCAACATAAGTGGCTGACTGATTTTGGTCTTGTATCTAGTTTATTCCACAAAACTCATTCCCTTGCCAGTTCATCATGGCAACATCTTCATAATTTTGATGTGTTTGATTACCTTATGATCTTTGCTTTCTTTTGTTGTATTTTATGTAGTAGCATAATTTCTATGTAACATTAGGGCCTGATTAATTACTTTGTTCATGCACATGGTCTGATTATGAGGCCGATTGGATGGATAGCACCATATGTAATCCTGCACCAAGTTAAGCTGAACAAGTATGAGCTCCTTAGAAGAGTTGACAACATTTTGATTGTATGGTGGCTTGGGATTGAAATTCCTTCATTTTCCTTGATTGTCTTCCTAATAGGGTGGTCTATTAGGCTAGAATGGGGCTTTCTAAGGCCTAAAATTTTGACCTTGTTGCCTCTTAAGACTCACTAAGTCATTATTGACTCTCTGCAATAACTTTTCCATCTCCCGTTGAGTACCCTTAACCTCTTGAAAATTTGATTGTGCTGGAAAAACATTATTTTGAGCATTTGGTTGATAGACTAAGGTTGGTTCAACTAGAAGTAGGGAAATACAAGGTATATGAATGGGAATCAAAGGATGAATATTTGGAAAAATTGTAATAGAAGGCCTTGGTGCAATTTTACCAGCCTATATAAGGTTGTTTTCTACTCTAATAACAATGTCATATGCTACTGGTAACGTTAATCCACCCATTGATTGTATCATTAATGCAATATCACTATTTAAGGCTTTGAGATAATAAAGAAAAGAATGATTAGGTGTTGGCCTTACCATTGCTAGAACTATATTCCAGGTCTTTGGAAACCTCAAATTAAAGGCAGACATATATTCTTGTGGGGCTATTTTTATAGTCATCATTTTCTCCACCAAAGAGAGATTATCCGATTTGTTTAAAAACTACTTACTTAATTTATCTCCCATGTCATCCCATCTTGCAACAAAACTCACTAGTAATCCTTGGAACCACTGAAGAGATTTTCCTTTGAATGAATCCACTAATAGCCTCAATGCCACATTCTCTTGAGTCATGTTATGGACTCCGCAAAGTGAAACTACGTCTTTGATATGTTCGATTGATGTAGTCTACTCCTCACCAATAAAAATAGAGAATTTTGAGTGCAACAACTTGTATATCATCATGCTAAGCCAAATTCAATGGGCTGCCCCCATTAAATGGTACAAATGCATGTGCTCTGGTCATTGGTGTTGTTGGGCCTCTAAGATTAGGATCCTGTAGTACTGGTACAAGATGTATTACTGGAAATATCTACACAAAAGTTGTAACTTCTCGAATTGGGCTCCTTGAAGGTGATATTGATGTTATGAAACTAGGAGAAGTTGAATGAGATCTTGGATGTATCCTAGCTGGTTTGCCTCTTCTTCTAGGTAATGAAAGCAATATCTCTATTCTAAAACTAGGACATATCGATTGATTTCTAGAAGGATGACCGGGTGTTCTCTTTTCTATTCGTCCTCTTCTCTTTGGAGATGAAAGATGCAAATATTTGAAAGGTGAAGAACTTATTCTTGTCTGAATGTTTATCATAGGCTGCCCATACTGATCTTCTTGTAAAACTTAAGATTGGAGTTGCTAGGTATTTTTTTAACCTTCTATAAGGTAGAAAACAATTTCGTTTATATCAAAACAACAACTTTATCAATGACATTCTTTTTCTGAAGTGAACTTCAGAGTCCCACCGGGCATGCCAAAAAATGTTATCACATGTATTTCCACCCACATACAAAGATGTAAAGCTCTTCAATCCTATGTAACATTGGAATAATTCAAGGTTGTGGGCACCCTATATAGAACTAGACCTCCATATTCTAGGTTGGCTTCCTATGTGATTTTCTGATTATGGACTAAAATGTTGATTGGAAAAGGGAAAATGATTAAATCTAATGCAAAAGTAGAAACTAAACTATGGTGATGGACCGAAAGAAACTGATGTGGAGACTTAATCACAACTAATATTCTTAGAATCTATTAACACAACTTAATCTGGGCAATTTAATCACACTAGCAATTCAATAAAAGGCCGAGTTCAACCTTTCTCTTACTAAGAAAAAAAAAAGTTCTCATAAATTAGGAAGAAAGATAAAATTAACAAGCATAATTAATGACCTGTAATAAACTACCATTGTGCACATGTATCAATAGGTGAGATATAAATTTAAAGGCTTTTGAACAAAAAACATTAAATTTGCATCAAATCACTACAAAAAACAAGGCACCAAAGACTAAAAAGGGAAACATTGATTTAATCAAATATTTGATGGAAATTCTACAATTTGATAAAGTCCATTAACTTGTAATAACCTATTAAATGTATTAATTTGAAAAAATAAACTGAGTTACAAGAAGTCTTCTTTGCAAAAATTGCAAAGGCAAGAGAAATCCATAACTAAAGGAAAAAGAATAAAATTTTCCAATATATACAATAAAGGCATGCATAAAGAAGCCAAGAGGTGAAAGTGAAAGCTAACTCCAAGTGAAAATATCTGCATCTCCAAAGCTGTCCACGAGCAAAAATAATAATCCATAAAAATAGGGCCCACCACTACTGCAAATTGAGCTTAAACAATTCAAAAATCCATCTCACACTGTGTATAACTGAACTGTGACTTGAAAATGACCCAATGTGCATGGAGGTGGCACTAGAAGTGAAAATATCTTCCTCATGAGTAAAGATAAAAAGCATGGAAAAATTAGCTCACCACTGTAGTAAAGAAAACACTAGATGCTGCAAACTCCACTTGATGTGATGCATGATAAAAAAAACTCGAAAATTGATGTGGAACTAAAGCAAAGTGATAGGAAACTCCACCATTTACTTGATATTGTCTTTTACATGATTTAGGTAAAAGGGGACACTTGTTTTAAATATTAATAATCAAAACAATTATTTTAATATTTAAAATGTCATGATTATATCCTCCTTCATTTGCATGTTAAATATTAAGATAATGTAATGTAATATTATCCTTAATATTTGAATCACATAGTTTGCTTTAAATTGTGCAAAGAAAAAACTGATTTTTACTTTGAAATTATTGGAAAAACCTAAACAAGTTTTCAAACACATGATCTACTCATGAATCATTACCTAGATCACTTTACTTTGAAGTCAAGACCATGACAAACTATGTGAAATGATTTATTTTTTAAAACAAGGTAAAAAACTCGCATGACTCAAGCTGGGTAAAAAGTCTCAAATAAACCCTAATCAGTTATTCATTCACACTTGGTATCTTTTGGAAAAGAATTATGTTATCTGCCACCATGGAGAACCCTAGGGTTTTGAAGCTTGAATCTCATCATATCTTGTAGCTTTTAACAAAATTCTTTTACCAAACCAATGGTAAGATCTCTCGAGTCATAAATTTGGATATTCTCCTCTGTATTTTTCATTTTATAAACATCTTCAAGCTTTCTTTCCACGGCCTCTACCACCTTCTCTAATTCATTTTGTGTGCTTTTATTTTTGTGTGGAAACTCTTTTTGGTGACTACCATTGGAATATCTTTGAGGCTTGCTTCCTAAAACTTTGGAGGGTATTTCTTTTGCATCAATCTTGGGTAAGTTTCATTACTCTTAATTTTTCATTTCTTGGGAGAATAAGTTCAATTCAAGCTAACAACGTATAGATAAACTATTAATGGTCGAGACCATTTGTGTATTTGTCTCATTCTTTGAGTACTCTCCTTATTTGTATGAGCTGTAAGCTCCTCTATTACCCTATAGAACCCAGATTGTAGCTTCCAATGTAATACTATCATAAAAATTTCCATTCACTTGAAGATTTTCTCTCATATATCTAATAAGGCCACAAGCTTCATGGCATTCTGTGTATTTTTATCATTATGGGTATTTTTTGTTATGAGATTATAGGCCAAACTCTATTCCTTTGATAGCTTTATTTGCAAGCTGTGATGGGTTTCAGGAACTTGGCATCCTTATCTCTTCAAGTTTTGTGTTTAATCCAAAGCTCTATTTCTTGGCCTCATAATAGATTTATGCTCTACACTCATGTTCTCAATAGCTAAAACATGGGGATGCACAAACGAATTTGGTGTCCTTCACCATTTCACTATATTGGCTGGGTGTTTCTCTTTTAAAATAATGTTTGTGACCGTCTTCACTTTGTTTGAATTTTTGCACCCTATTTATAGGGACACTTCAATCTTATACATGGTCAGTAAAAGCACAATAATAAACTTTGAAAGGATTCTCTACTGTATATGTAAATGAATAATGCTTGAATAAATACAAAACTCTAGTCCTTCACTGTGATTGGTTGCTCCCAAGCTATGATTTTATATATGTGGACTTCCCTCATAACTATTTATGTATAGAATATAAAGCTAACTTTAATTATTGCACCTTCATAATACTGTCTTGTTTGCCAAACATTCACCTTCATGCACATTTTCTTATCACTAGAAAAGATCAAAGACTCTTCAAATTAGAGCATATGTTTCATTTTATATTAGAATTGTAACTCCATTGAGCTAGTGAAAATACGACTTTACATCCTTTCATTATTTGTGTTGTGCTATTAGACATCATGATCCTCATAATGAACTGATTTATCTATTTTTATCATTAATCATTGGATATTGTTGTGCATGTCTATATCAACCGTATCTTCAAGATCAATACAAATTCTATTCTTTGATAATGATAACCTTGAGATATTTGATTCATGATTTGAATGCCTTCATTAATATCTCATTGTTGTTCTGAGTACTTGTGCTATAATCATTTTAATGAATCACGTGCTTCTCCTAGGATGTTCAATTGCATAGTCAATGTTTGTAAAGTCATGAAAAAAATGTTGTTGCTCCATAACTTTGTATTGTTGGTCATTATCAAAGATTTCTTTCAATGGTTTAGGTTGTCCATTATTTGATCACTCCTTATCACTATGGTTGTGATGCATTGGATCCTCAAATACCAAAATAGATGCAATTGTTGACTTTGAGCCCTCTTTGTAATGACTCTACCTTGTTTCATAGTGCCTTTGACTATTGATCATTGTGTTTAGGATAGTCTATTTAGCTTGATCACTTTCCTTTCCCTTAAATGAATGACCTTCAACATGCTATCTCTTTTCTGATATGGAACTCTATAAATCACATGAAGCATATTCAATGAAATGATTTTAATTTTTCTTATAATCAAATAGACTATATGCTTGATGTATGATGCTGAAGACTTTATATGTACTTCAAAATCTATCTAGAAACAGTCTACATAGGATTGGTACCCTACTCTCCCTCTAATATAAAGGGGTTGAATACCTAAAAAAAATGTAAAAGAATGTAAGGTAGAGCTGAAATAGGATAACAAATAAATTGGTGAACCCCTAACATGTTTTGATCATTCTTATGATGAGCAATACGATGATTTGATCAATCTATTTTCATTTCTTGTGAATCAAAGTCTGCTTCTATGAATCTCTTCTGTTACAATAGTCCTTTCTCATGACTGTTTAGAATATTTCATAACTCTCGTATAATTCAATGAGAATGAGAGGTGTCCTTTGGATATGTTGGCATCAACCCATTTGGGAGCACATTTTGCTCCACATATATGATGAAAATTGATCACAAACATAGTGAACCTATTCCTGCATAGTCAACAAACATGTTAGCAAAATAGAATGAAGCTGAAAGCTTCCAATGGTGAATTTTGTGCTCTTTGAATACTTGAATCTCTGATGACTTAATCATCTGATGAATGCCTAATTGAATGTGTATTATATCTCGTTTAGTAATATGGGCATGAGTTAGGATTTTATTTTTCATTGCTCTAACACCACCTTTTCTCAAATCTTGGAGATGCATTTCGAGCTCGAAGCTAATGCAACTTTGAGAGACGACAACTGAAGGCTTCAAGTGTTACAATGATTCATCATTCTAGTCAATGACGAGTCACCTTCTCCCTTATATCTACATTATCTTTAGTTGTGTAGTATACTTTTCTTTTTTGTATTCATTATTTGATTGTAAAAATCAAATTAAGCTACTTCCGTGGCTTGTGTGAGATTTTTGTTTGCACAATATGAATAAACCAACAAACATTATGCAATTTAATGATTTTTTCTATTACAATTACTTGCATAATAATATTGAAAATTCAAAAGTAACCAGATTTGTTTGAGCAATGAATACTAAGTAGAAAAATTTGTAACCACTTGTGTACCTTTAATGATGAATGCAATTCAGCTTTACCTATTTTGAGCTATAGCTAAAAATGGTTAACATGACCTAGAAAATAGGTGAGGTATATGGGCATTCCTTTTATAATTAACCCAAGCTTAAAAGAAAAGTGGGACTAGGTAAAATCCAAAGTGGAAAAGAAGCTAAAAAAATAGAATAGGAAATACCTCTCATTTGTTGGGAGAATCTAGGTGTGCCAAAAATTTATGTCTTCATATAGCCTTTATTATTCTTCGGTATGGCTCTTCTGTAACTATCAACTAGAGGAAATCTACAATAAAATTAGGAATTTCTTGTGGTCAGAAAAGCATGGGAAAAAAAAGAAACATAATATTAGGTGGGAGTGGTGTTGCATAGGTAAGGAGTATAGTGGGCTAGGGCTGAAGGATTTTTAAAAATAAGAGATTTCTCTAGCTATTAAATGGATCATCTAGTTGAGTGAAGGTAAAAAACCTTGGAAAGTTCTAGTTAGATACAACATTCAAAAGTTAGTTCCAAAAAAGGCCAAAAGCTGGAAGTCTCTACTTGTAGGTGTCATACTATTAAGAGATTTCTTTGTTATGTCTACTAGCTCAAGTAATTTTAAGACTATTTAGAAATCCTTGGAAAGAATAAAATAATTATGATCCTTCAACCCAAATCAAAATAAAATTTGTGACAAATCTTCAATTTGGTTGGCTCTTTTACAAGGATGCTCAACAAAATCTTAGGAAAAAAAAGGCATTACATGCTTTAAAGGTATCTTTTGGAATAAGGAATTAAAAGGATGTGTCACTCTAAGAACATGGTATGACTTTCTTAAGTCACAATGGAAAACATATAGTATGCTAAGAGAATCAAGTAATGCAATCCTTTATACCAATAACTTGTAAAAGTTGTGATGGCAATAAAACTTGTCGTCTATTGATAGACTACAAGTGGAAATATTATTTTGAGCTCACTCAAATGAAGCCAAAATAATTTTATAAAGTATTAAGTGACTCTAATATTATCTTTGAACATTTTTATAAATGCTAGAATTGTAATGAGGACAATAAATTCTTGAAAAAATTCTTTAATTGGAATTGGAATAGTTTAATAGAACCTAAAAAAACTTGTTTGAAACAATAGATGTTATTACAAAAATTACCATTATATCTTGCATCTTCTAATATAGATGTATTCTCTTTTTGCAGGAAACGTAATTTTGTTTCTCACATATTCTTTGTTTGTTTGTATGCTAAAGAAATATGGTTCATATTTTTTCTGATTTGATTGGTTAGGGGAAATTGGAAAGATTAAAATTACAGAAATACTAACAAGAAAAAATGAGGGCATTGAAAATTTTATCAATTTATTTTGTTTATTATTATCTACTAAAATATTATGGTTTCTTTAGAAAGAAAGAAATGAAGATAAATTTCAAGGCAAGAAGCTAGGCCTTACTAAGTCTTCCAAAAGACTCATTTATTTCAATGTTTCCATGTTAGTGGCCATAACAATGGAGATCTCCAAATCAAATTTTGTCAAACTGCTAAAGAATGAGAAGGTGGAAATTAATAAGGAAGAAAGTAACTACGCTAGGAATTGGACCTTTAATGTAGATGATATCATCCCCTTTAGAGAAGACTATAGACTTAAAATTTTAAAGGAAGTACAATAAGAAATACAAGGGGAAGATACTGGAAATAGACCTTAAAATACATGGCCCACAACTCCTTATGAATCAAGATGAAGACATATCAATGGAGGTAGTGAGAGCCAACTCAGACTTATATAATATTGATCCATCGTTAGGGTGCGATGACTTGACAAATGTAGTGAAAAAATGAACTATGTAAATTCATCTACCTTCTTACTAAATTAGTAAAAAAACTTAGATAATATTACTTGTAATGGTGGAATAAAATTGCAAACAAGATTAATGTAATAAAAGCATACTACTAATATAATCCCAAGTTTAACAAAAAAGAACAAGGAAAACTATAAACATATTAACAAGAATGATCTCACTAAATATCTATATAAATCCTTGAATGACCTCAATTTCACTTCTCCATTTTTTCGTTGTAATATAGTTTCCCTCAAATTTCTTAAGTATGCAAATATGGCCTATTGACTATTGACCTAGAAAATTATTGAAGATTAAATAAAGCTTCCTAAAAGTATATTTTCAAGATGAGGAATAATGACGAATGTCAGGTCAATTTATAGAAAATTGGTTTTTGAACGATCAGCTCAGATTTGAAAGATAGATCGATGATTGATATTAATGAATTCAATGCGATAGAGATTCAGTGTCAGTAATAAAATGAGTGAAAAATCCTGCATGATAGAGATTAAATTAAAATTATTTAATCTGATGTTGAGACTATTCAAAATTTGGAAGAATAGAGATTGTATGTGAAAGATAAAGAAGAAACATTTTGTTCGAACGCACAAATGAATTACTTAATTAAATAAATCTATTTAATTAATAATACTTTGCACACAAAAGAATAAATAGCGATAAATAGGGGATTAATTAATTAGCGACATAATTAAATAAATAACATTTATTTAATTAATCAAAAAAGAATAAAGTTAATAATGAATGAATTAAATAATTAAAGTTATTTAATTAATGGAGGATAGGTGGCTTTAGAAAATAATTAAATAATTAAGATTATTTAATCATGACCATGATCATTAGAAATGTGTCAAAAATGGTGTCGTAGGCCTAGACCATTTTTCAGTGTCTATAGTTTTCCCCTCTTTGATACAATTTTGTTCCATATTTGTGTCAAATAAAATTATTTAAAATATGCCCCAATCATGCCCCAGTGTGAAATAGGTTAGGGTATTCCCCCTCACAAAAAATGACAATTTTTTTAAAAGAAATTGAAAAATTTGGAAATTGTCCCAATTAGGTAATTTGATTGTCAAAAGTTTGATGGTGGTGAAAGAAATTGAATTTAAAGTGGTTTGGAAAGTGAAATGGATGTTAGAAGTTGGAAAATTATGCATCTAGTACAAAAGGTTGGAGAAAAACCCTCCAAAACCCTAGGTATAAATAAGATTTGGGTGGAAAATCAATTCATTTGCACTCTAAACAATTTGAAAACCTTGATTTTGGCTCAGATCACAACGAATATGTCTCTAGTACCGTACGTAGAGCATTGTGGTTACCGCATCTAGACCTTCAGATGCCTAGCCGATGTGGGACCCCTGGTATGTACCCCTGAACCACCTTTTGAAATTTAAAATTTTATGCTTTTTTAGGCATTGTAAGTTTTATTTTCATATGCATCTCTTTAGAATAAAAATATATGCATTCATACATGACACATGTGCTCACAGAATGACACAAATGTGTAAAGACGTCTAGGTTCATTAAGGTCAATTTAGTAATCAACACATTTTTTTTGTTTGCATCGCAGGTGCATGATTACATCACAATTGTTATTGGAATTATCGCATGTAGGTTAGTGCAACAGATCTACTTTAATGCATTGCATTTGCATGATAGGTAGGTCAACATTTATGCCCCGCATTTGTAAAAATTGATGCATTTGCATGCTTAGATAGGAGTGATTGGTTGTTTGATGCATTTGAAGTAGAACAACACATATGCATGTTTAAATGACGCATTTGAGTTCCTGTAATGCATGTGAAAATTGTAATGATGCATTTGAGATTGTGCACCGCATGTGATATTGAAAAGACACAATTGACTATCAAAATTTTGAAAAAATTTATGATGGAAAAATGAATGTTGTTTATTTTTGACACATAGTATTTTGATGCATTTGTAGACTCTATTGGATCGTATATAAACTTGAGAGTCGAGGCCAACCACTTATGAGCTGTGAGATCAGTTACAAAGTGTTTAGACACATTTGATATGGAGATTAGGGTTGCATCATGTTTGCACCATGCCCACTATTCAGGCAAACAAAGGTATGCTTACCGCTCTCTATGAGAGACGGAATTCTAAGACCTTCTCTTTTAATTTTCGTATTGGAGAGGCAACAGTCACTTTAGAGGGCATCTATAGGATTTTGAGATTTCCTATTAGGGGTGAGAGAGTCCTATATGATACTCAAAGAGGATATAGTGAGATCACCTGATTTTATGTTTATGATGACATTGGATGGCTCGACATTGAGCATTGTGAGATTAGATGGCATGTTTTAGCTGAGAGATATGAGAGGATAGATTGTATGCTATGTACATTGATTGCTGACCTATTGTTCTTCTTGACCATCGAGGTCATGTGGGGACAATTACCTAGAGTCATGTCGATGACATTGGTTATTGGATACATGCCCAAGATAAACTTTTTCAGTTCATTTGGAGACCGTATTTTGATTGTGCCCGATGGCAAGATGAGGATAGAAATTTTCCATTTTGTAGATAGACTCGATATTTTATTGGTAGGACTATTTTGAATGTTCACATTATTGAGAGGCACCTTTCTGATCATATATAAAGATAGTTTGGGGAGGTTCAGGATGAGCCTCAGGGGTGAGTTGAGTTTACTCAGTCTTCAAGAGAGGTTCCATTGTGGGGGCTGATGATTCTAGTGGCGACAACAGAGGTAAATATTCAGGATTTATAGCCTATGCAATGGGGATGGAGGGGTGGGGTTGTAGATCCATGCACCACTATAGCATATGATGTGTGGTGGGCAATGCATAGGCCTATTCGCTATACAAATCAAGATCAACCAACTCTAGTTGAGAGTTGGGGCACAAGGCCTAGAGGACGGCGTGGTGGTAGGGCTAGGGATAGAGGATGCAGAGGTGGTAGAGGTGGAGGTGGTAGAGGTGGTTGATTAGGTTGATGAGGGAGCTCCGAGATTGGATTGTGGAGGATTGGGATGCTGAGGTGGGAGAGAGACCATGATGGGATGAGGAGGCTCCTAGGGACAGTGTAGCAGAGTTTTAGGCCCGAGTAGAGGCCTTGGAAGAGAAGGCGAGGGTAGTTACTGTAGAGAATGATGCAATGCAGATGGAGAGAGATAGTGCCTACCTTGATAGGGATCAGGAAGTTTCTAGGAAGCAAGAGGCAAAGGGAAGGTTTATTGAGCTGAGGGCCCTATGCACTAGATAGGATGCAACATTTGCTCGAGAGTTAGTCAGAGCTGGTGAGTGGGAGAGGTATTACAAAGTCTTTATGAGGTAGAGGTATCACCTGAGAGGTGAGCTCCCAACTATTCACAAGAACATAGTGGTAGTTCTCAGAGTAGGTCCCACAATCGTACATAAAGTACTGATGATGTGGCTGGACCACCTAGGGTAGGACCATATGGTGGGCCTCCTTCTGCACATAGAGTGTATCATGGACACCCAACCCCTTAGAATTTGCATGGGAGCAGTGGTAATAGTTCTTAGTGATATTCTTATTTTTGTAGACATTGTATTTTGATCATAGAGCTTGTGAGCTCCTTTTAGATTGATACACTCTAAAATTGTACTTGAGACATTATTTTGAGTGATATATATATATATATATATATATATATATATATATATATATTTGGCAGCGTTTATATGATTTGTAGTTGCTCTATATGATTATGCAGTTTTTCTATATGATTATGCAATTATGTACATGATGTATGTACATGGTATGGATTATGATGTTTACATTATGATATTTCATTTCCTATGATGATGTTTCTAGATGATGATGTGTTTATTCTATATGATGGCATTTTTTCTATGTGATGATGGATGCATAGTATTGAAAAATGTGATCAATGTATTCTATGTTTATGATAATGGGATGCCATGTGGATGTATCTATAATTTATAAAATTTTGTGATTGGTAAATGCATGTATGTCATGATTATCTAGATGCAATGGATATGCATATTTATGTTGTTTTGAAATGCAACACAGATGTATGGTGTACTATATATGGACATATGAAAAATTCTACATGATGGTTGTAAAATGTATGCATGTGTAGATTACCTAGATTTTTTTTTGTGTGTGACTGGACTTCGTCATTATGTAGGATAGAATAAATGTTAGCACAGATTATTTAAAATGTTAGTATTGAAAAATGGTTATTAGAAGAATGTATAATCTTTTATATTTTTCCAAGTACAAACTAAGCCTTGCATTAAATCATCATTGGGAAGGACATGACACAAATTGATAGTAAACACCATGATATGAGATAGAATAAGGTGTACAAAGTCATCCACTTGCTAAAATAGATAGTCGCAGACAAGGAGTGTCCAGACTCATACTAAGGGAAAAATTGCAACCACAAACAACAATATAAGAAAAATACATAGTCAAGATACATTATTTCTCCTCTAAATCCTTCATGGGACATCCTCAAGAAAGCTAGTAACCTGACTTGAAAACAAATTAAAAACAGAGTCGACAGAAAATAGTCAAAGAAAAAGAGTCCTAAGACATCCTTTCTTCTCTAAATCATTGATGATACATCCTTGAGAAAGATAGTAACTAGACTCAAAGAAAAATCCAAATAAAAAGATAAGACCAAATAAATCATAAAGTCAAAAATCCAATAAAAATATTTTCCAAAATTTGATATGTTGTTGTTTGTTTGATAAGCTGTTTGTTTGATGAAGCCTAATGTCAGGGATGACACATACCGTATAAGTAGTTGAGTTTGGTTTTGAATTTTTGACCATCTATGTAAAACATGACAAATCCTGGTTTCAGAAAGACACATACCATATAAGACATTAAGTTTGATGTCGTTGATGTGAAAAATGACATAAGGCTATGATTATTGTTAAATGATAATGTCTATTGTGAAGAAGGACACATGTTCTATAAGAAATAGGTTGATTGTTTTGGCAAGTTGTTTGATTTGACTTGATGACATTGTTGACTTGATTGTCTGGTTGATGTGTGAGCTATCTTGGTGTTTTGACTGTTTGGGTTCAGACTATTGTAGAAGTTGAGGAAATACAACTTCATAGTAGCCCAGTGACCTCTGCAAGCGAAGAATACCTATTACAAGGAGAACAAAGAGAAGCAATAAAGAGAACAATGAATTATGCTCAAAGATGTGGAGCTCTATATTCACAAATGTGTGAAAAGAATAATGATACAAAAGAAAATTTTCAACCACATATAGGTCAAAGAAACCCTAGAAAGGAAAACCCTAGGCTTGCACCTTAATAATTAATAAAATAATTAATTATTATGCACCTAATGTTAGCTTAAGTGTAAAAGAGATAGGAGGGAACTTTAATTAATTAAACAAATATTGTTTAATTAATCAAGTAATAACCAATTACTCTAACACCCCCACTTAAGCTAGACTTAGGGAGAAGCTAAAACCTAGAAGAAGCTACTGAAAGAAAAAACAATGGGTCCCAGCAACAAGGCCAGATCAGGTACCCAAGTACAAGGAAATCTCTATGAAATGGAGAAAAGGAGAAAACCCAGTGGGAAAAAATGCCTCTCCAAAAAGAGATAGTAGAACATGCTAAAAGAAACATGAAGGAAGGAAGGCCTCATAAAGACCCCCTAAGGAAAACTTCCTTCACCCCAAGCATAGAACGCAACTGAAGATAGCGCGGTGATGCAAAAGGCTTTGTGAAGATGTCAACAACCTACTCAGCAGTGGGAATATAATCCAAGATGAGAGAACCATCCTGAATCAACTATCTGAAGAAATGCATATGAAGCTCAATGTGCTTTGTCCGCTGATGCTCCACTAGGTTGCGAGAAATGTGTATAGCACTCTGATTGTCACACCAATGAATAGTGGGACTATAAGGAAGAAAACCAAACTCAGTCATCAACTGTCGAAGCCATAAAATCTCTTGACTAGCGAGAACAACAACTTGACACTCAGCCTCTATAGATGATAATGCATCAGCAGTCTTCTTCTTGCAAGACCATATGATAGGACTAGAGCCAAGATAGAAAACAAAGCCAAAAGTAGACTTCCAATCATTGACATGACCATCCCAATATGAGTCAGTCTAGCCAACAATGTGAGGATCCCTTGATGTGTAGTGAATTCCATAAAAATTGGTGCCTTGAATGTACCTCAAAATACGTTTGGCAGCTTGCCAATGACTCTCATGAGGATCATGGGAGAATTGAGAGACAAGTCCAACCGCAAAGGAAAGATCAGGATGAGTGTGAGTTAGGTACAACAAACTGCCAACCAACTGCTTGTAAAGTGTAGAATCTACTGAAGGAGTGGGGCAAGGATTAGTCAAAACAACCCCTGACTAAAAAGGTGTGGGGGTAGGCTTGCAATCAAGCATGCCAAAGCACTGAAGCATATCAAAAGAATAATTATTCTGCTAAATGGAGATCCCATCAGAAGACTGAACCACCTAAAGACCAATAAAATAGTGCAGAAGACTAAGATCTATCATCTCAAACTGCTCCATCAAAGTGTGTTGAGCATGCTGAATCATAGAGGATGAGCTACCTATGATGAGGAGATCATCAACATATAGCACAAGAATCATGATCTCACCCTCAAGATTTTGAATATAGATGGTGGGATCAGAATGACAACATGTGAAACTAGTGGAGAGCAAAAAAGAGTCCATCTTCTCATACCAAGCCCGAGGGGCTTGTTTGAGACCATATAATGAATGCCAAAGTCTGAAAACCAAAGAAGCATCGTGCAAAAATCCCTGAGGCTGCTCCATATAGATATCCTCCTATAGGTCACCATGCAAGAAAGCACTCTTCACATCCATCTGAAAAATGGGCCAGCCTCTAGAAGTTGCAAGTGATAGTACAAAGCGAATAGAATTCATCTTGGCGATAGGGGAAAATGTCTCAAAGTAATCAATACCCTCAACCTAGGAGAAACCCTTCACAAGAAGACATGATTTTTACTTATCAATAGAACCATTAGCACCATACTTGGTGTGATACAACCATTAGCACCAAACCATCTTTCTACCCTTAGGAAGAGGAAAAAGATCCCAAGTATTGTTCCTCATCAAAGAAGAATACTCCTCCATAGCACTATCCCACTCAGGGTGACCTGTCGCCTCTGAAAACTTATGAGGATCCTTTGAAAGAGCATGACTCAAAAGACTAGAACCCACAGTATGAGAATGAGTGTGACACATGTCTGAAGGATCGCTTGCCATAGATCTTGCTACCGTAATAGTAAAGTGAGCCCATTTGGGCATTTGAGCTAGAGAAAATGGAGGTGGAGATGGCGGATCATCAATATCCTCATCAGAATCATTCTCAAAATAATCTTGAAGAGCTACAGTGGGTGGAGTAGGTAGTGAAGTAGACACTAGAGATAGGGTATCAACTATAGGAAGGCGCTCATCAAACTGGACATCCCATCGAAACAAGACCTCTCTGATATCAGGATCAAACAACTTGTACACCTTAACATCCTCACAATAGCCAACAAAAATGAGGGGTCGACTCTTTCATTCCATGGCTCTCCTCTGAGCATTAGGAATAAATGACCATGCCTCACTACCAAATACTCGAAAAGATGAAACATCAGGCTTGTCATGAGACCAAGCCTCCTCACGAGTCATATGTCGAATCGCCTTATGAGGCATCTGATTCTAAATTAGTTGGCACAAATAACTGTCTCAGCCCAAAAAGATGAATCCATGGACTTGGACTAAATCATACAATTTGCCATCTCCCGTAAAGTCCTGTTCTTTCTCTCAGCGACACCATTCTACTGAGGGGTGTAGGGAATAGTAAATTGATGTTGCAAACCATGCTCAGTGCAAAAATCTCTGAAAGCCTGATTCACATACTCCCCCCCACTATTTGTATGTATCCACCGAATATAAAGGACAAAATGCTTCTCTACAAATGTCTTGAAGATTCGAAAGGAATCAAAGACATTTGACTTGTACTTAAGAAAGTACGCCCATGTGTGTCTTGAGAAGTCATCAATGAATGTGAGTACATACTTGGCCCTAGAAAAAGGAGTGGGAAATGACATGAGGTCACTATGAGTCAACTCCAAGGGTGCCAAAACATGAGTGGTGCTTCCCTTAGAAAAGGGATCCCTATGATGCTTGCCAAGCACACAACCATGACAAACACCATTAGTGCAGGAAATTTGAGGAAGATCAAGAACAAGTGCCTATGTACTCATCTGCTAAAGATATCTATTATTGACATGGCCCAAATGCTCATGCCAAAGCTTACTCACTAAATCTACATGTGCTATAAGAGATGAACCTGTACCCTCAGAAGGCTCAAATCCATCAAATCTGTAAAGATAAGATGCAGTATCAACACTCTAGTAGCCACAACCATATCAAAGTCATGGAGGTCCAGAATAACCACATCATGTGGTGAGAACTCAACTGTTTTACCAGAGCCAAAATGACAAATCTGATAAATGGATAGGAGGTTCATCGAGATGTCAGGAACAACCAGAACATCTTGTAGAGTGCCCCCATCCAAAGAGATAGAACCTAAACCCAAGACTGAAAGCTGTGAAGAGTCACCCACTGCAATATGTGAAGAACCACAAGAGGCAAGAGAAGTGACCAACTGCTAAGTGCGAGTCATATGGTGAGAAGCACCAGAATCTAAAATCCAAGTGGACCCATAGGTCGATGCTCGAGTAGTGAGAGCATGGCCTTTCCCTGTGGAAGGAGAAGACGACTGAGGTGAGGAGATGTTATGTTGTTGTGTGGCTTCCTCTAACGCCTCTAAATAATCTCCAACACCTGGAAACTGGATGTCCTTCCTTGCCACAAAAGTTGCAAGTGTCTCTTGATTTCTGCTTAATCTCAGAGGAAGACTCACCAGACTTCGAAGATTTCCCATGTTTTGGATTAGGTGGTGGTTTAGAATCAGACTTAGGAGGAGGTTTGGAGGAATGCTCACTGCCTACAAAATATTTCTTGAGCTTTAGTTTCTACTTCTGTTTCTCCTTAGATGACTAAGCAACCAATGCTTTGTTCTTTGATCCTGAGAGCATATCCATCTGAGAAAGGTGTGATTGCTCATGAGAAAAATGCTCACAAAATACATCAAAGGTAGGTGTGGTAAAATTGGCACCCATACCATCCATGGTGGAATAGAAGCAAGAAGGAAATATCTAAAATGGACCATAAAACTTTGAAAGAATCAAGTAAATGCACTCTATGTCTAACTTATTCTTGCCACAACCTTGTAAAATAGTGCGAATAGTTTTGAACTTGTTCAAAAAATCCTCAATAGTGGGAAATGATTCAGGTAATAGTGAAGTCAACTCTACCTCAATCTATAATGCTCAAAACTCATTAATGGCCCCAAAAAGTGTTTCAAACTTCAACCACATGGCTCGAGGAGTGAGCAAAGCATCAAGGTGAAAGAAAAGATTGTTTGAAACATGCATGGATAGCAAACCCACAGCTTCATCCATCTTGTTCCTATGCTACATAATCTCAAAAGGACACTGCAACTGAGGCTGAACCTCATCTAAACAAGACCAGAACCCTCATGACCTAAGTAGCCTTATCATGCGAGACTTCCAGGTGTGATAGTTGTGATGTGAGTAACTCAATTGAAGAGTCTTCCATGAAACCCTACACTTGTACCTGCTTTTGTTTTTATTATTATGTGATCTTTCAGAGTATATAGAAGATGCATAAGGGTTTGATTTTTTTTAGAGTTTTGGTGTTTTGGTTTTTTGATATAAATGATAGAAAGTGAGAAAAAAAAACCCCCACAAGAGATAAACCCAAACCCTAGTACAAACTGAGAAAGAGGAAGAAATGCATAAGAAAAAAATGCTTCATAAAAAATTCTCATGTACCTAGTGAAAATTATGATAAAAAGATCACATATCTGAATAGAGCATGCTGAGAGCTTTCCAATGCCTATTCGTTTTTGAAAAATGAAGTCTGTTTGCACCTTCTATGGCCTCGGAAGTGAAGAAAAATGACCCCACTTTGACTAAAAAAATAATAACTAGATTGGTAAAATTTTGGAAAAAATCCTACACCATCAGATTGGTGCTGGAATCAGCTTTCCAACACCTGTTTGCATTTGAAAATTTGAGCTAAAACTCCTGAGATATGCCTGTTTGAATGAGAGGTGCATAAAAGGGTGTTGGAGAGAAAAAAATAGCCCTCAAGGGCTCAAATCCGGTGGCCCCTGATCATATGGACGAACCAAGGAGTTGGCGTGCGGTCGGCTGGAGGTGCATGGGTGGTGCGCGAGTGGAGTGCAAGTGGGGCATGGGCCGGCGGCGCGACGGTTGTTGTGGGGCTGCGGCCGACTGTTGCTGCTAGTGGCAGTGGCCGAGTGGTGGCCGCAAGGTGGCTCGCTAGTGGTGTGGCTGGTGTGTGTGGGCAGCACACAAAAAAATTTAAAAACCTTAGGTTTTTATTTTTTGATTTTTTTGCTGCGGACATCGTGCCCTGGTGCCATACAACCGTACGTCTTTAGGGCAATTTTTTTTTGCATCCCTGATCGATTGTAACCAAAATCGATGAATGAATAGTCAATTTAGGGGTTTTTGGATGCTGTGAATCCAATAGTGAGGTCTGTTTGGACTCAAAGTGAACCCAAAAAATGTAGCATGCCAGATCAATCCTTAAGAAAGAATATCATGCAAAACCTAAAAGTAACCCTAATAGGTAAACATTTAATAATTAATATAATTATTAAATGTCACAATATGCAAACTAAAGTGAAATCTTAAGAAGGGAATAAAGGTAACTTAATCAACACAATTAAGTTAAAACCTTTACTCTAACACCCCCCCTTATGATGAGCAAGAGTGCAACTACAAACATGCACAAGAAAGCAAAGGTAACTAAAATGCATGAAAGTAAACATGGGTCTCGACAACTAGGCCTGATTAGGTACCCATTTACAAAAGCAATGCAAACTAAATGAAATGGGGTAAAGGAGAAAACCTAGTGGGAACAAAAATCCTCCCCAAAATAGAATGCAAAGAAAGGAATATGATGTACTAATGAAAGAAGGATAGGAGGTGGGTTATATGATACTCCCCATAGATAGCTTCTATCATATAAGTACATGTACAATGGTCTCCATAGGAGAGATAGAAAGAGAGAAGAAGGCCCCCCCACAATTTAGAAACTCTTGTCACAATGGTAGATGCTTAGTGTAGAATCCAAAAGGAGATCCTGAAGCGAAAAATGATATTCCTCCCCTTGGGAAGAAACGGATCCAAAGGACGATGTCGAAGAAACCTTGTGAAGAGTGATGAACCAATCTGTCTCAGGATGTGTGCCATGATAGGATGTTGAAGAATCTCTCTGTCTGAACTGAAACAAATGATGCCAAATCCAAACTGATGTGGAGAATCCTAAAATGCAACCTCGGAATGCACTGATAATGGTGGGCGTATAGTGATAACCTAACTGTCAAGGTAGAGGAGATGAATGTCCTCAAAATAATCCTCCAAATCTACAATATAGGACTCCACAAAAAAGAAAGATATGTTTGTAACATAAGCATCGAAAGTAGCTATTTCTGGAAGATGTATGATGTCCTGCTACACTGAATCAGGAACAATAGGAGATGCTGATGAAGTCTCAGTCTAAAGAGTAGGAATTGTGAGACAAGCCTCGGATCCATTAGAACATGTAAGGGTGTCTAAATACTCAAGCTCCTCTAAAGTATCATGATCAAAGGGTGTATTCTCTCTCCAAGAAATGGGTAAGAGACAATCTTAAATAGGATCCTCTGGAAATGGAGAGATATTAGGGTCTCCATAGATCTCCCAAAGACGTGTCCAAAGTGGGTGAGAACAATCAATATCCGATATAGTCAACATAGTGTCATGATCAACACTAGACAATATAATTCCTACTATGTGATCTCTAATGATATCCCATGCTAATTTTCCCTTTGAAGTAGCTGGTTTAGGTATGAGATCATAAAAATAAGGCAAAATATTAAGCCACCTACAATGTGTAAGTATACCCTTTGCCCATGACTCATAATTACCCCGTTCCAGAATAACAACTGAAGGGTAAGTAGAAAAACCCATGATAACTCTTCAAATGAAAAAAACTGAGAAATCTGACCTCATTGCATTTAGATCAAATTAATAGAACCCATCCCACGCAAACAAAACTCATGTAGGTGCCAGAAAGTCCAAGTAAATGAGAAAACTATAAAAAATAACAAAGCTGAATAAAATTTACCTAGTAAATTTTATGATGAAATATACTGCAGATCTGGAAAGATCACTGCAATACCTTTCCAACGCCTATTTGTTTACGCAAAACGAAGTTCAGATGCAAACGATACGCCCCCGGGTGTGAAAAACACAAATTCTGATTTTGACTGGAAAATAAGACTGCAAAAAGAAAAAAATAGAAGAAATAACCAGCACCACTGGAATGGCACTAGAACTAGCTTTTCCGACAATATCTTGTTTTCACAAAACAAAGATCATATGCAAAAAATACACCCAATTTCGTGAAAACAACTCTAAAAAAGGTTTGAGGGTTAAGCCTAGCGGTTAGGCTAACCGCTAGCATTAACCACTAGCAGTTAATCGCTAGCGGTTAACTGACGATGACACCCATTAACTCTGTGATTTTTAATTTTTTTTCTCGGATTGCGTGCCGTACCAGGGTGTACGACCCATAAATGATTTTTTTTTGCGTTTCAAAGTCACTGCGTCCGATTTTGACGATTTGACAGTCGATTTAGGGGTTTTCGGGTGCTTTGAATGTGATGGTGAGGTCTGTTTGGACTCAAAAAGCTTCAAAATTGCAGGTACACTCTAGATTAGGAACCCTAAAAAAACTTCAAACCCTCACAGATCTGACGTTGTGAAGCCAAATTTGACGAAACAAAGGTCAATCTTGACTAAATCAAATGTTCCAAATGCATTGGTGAGGTCCAAATTGAATCAAAATTCACCAAATGAAAGAGGTATGCCTTGGATCAATAAAACAAACCCCAAACCCTCAAAGCTCGAAAAATCCTTCAAAACACGAACAAGAAGTAGCAGGTTTGGAGCTCTGATACCATGCAGAAGTTAAGGAAATACAACTTCATAGTATCCCATTGACCTCTGCAAGTGAAGAATACCTGTTACAAGGATAAGCAAAGAGAAGCAACAAAGAGAACAATGAAATATGCTCAAAGATGTGGAGCTCTGTATTCACAAATGTGTGAAAAGAATAATCATACAAAATAAAATTTTCAACCACATATAGGTCAAAGAAACCCTAAAAAGTAAAACCCTAGGCTTGCACATTAATAATTAATAAAATAATTAATTATTATGCACTTAATATTAGCTTAAGTGTAAAAGAGATAAGAGGGAACTTTAATTAATTAAACAAATACTGTTTAATCAATCAAGTAAATAACCAATTACTCTAACACCTGTGACACTGAATTCTATTTTTTTTCTATTGATAGGAAAATATGGTTTAGGTTTACATATACATCACAAGATTGATGAAATGTGTTTCGAAAGGTCACATGCGGTTTTCTACTAAATTAGGTCTCGGTTTGATGACTGGAAAATGCAACTCACTATGACAGATGTGTCAAATTTTTAAATAGATGTGAGTCACTATGACTGATATGACTTAGGATAATAGATGCGACTTAGGTTTTCTTTTTTTTGATGAATGAAAATGGAATATCGTTCGACAGTTGTTATTTTATAGTTAATAGATGCAACTCGGCTTAGTAGTTGTGGTTTTCTAATTAACAAATGCAACTTATTTTGACAGATGCAATTTTCTGATGAATTGGGTTTTCGACTAACTATGTTTCATGATCAAATTTTTGGAAAACGTAAAAAAATTTAAAGCAAAGTGTTTTGGTTTGATAATCATGAACATGTATATTTTCAAAAAACATGTACAATCCTAAGGATAGCAATGACAATACTTGTTGAATTTTCACTACGGTTTCCTTAGCTACACTTATTCAAAGTAGATGACTAGAAGCTTGACCACACTGGCTCCCCCTTACATGACACACACTTCTCGGGTCATCCAAGCTTCAGTTCCCATGACTCTCCATGGAAAATTTTTCATCTCTACTATGAATCGTATGAACGTGAGACAACCTCAGAGGTCTGACCTCTTGCACCAACAAATAGGGGTTTTTGGTTAATCTAAAAACAAGTTGGTAAATTAGTATGGTAACCCATTCAAAAGGCCACACAATAGACAATATTATCCCAATTTATAGAGGTTATGCTCTACAGGTTTTGATGCACCATAATGGTACTTTGGGAATCAATTGCTAGTTTGTAGGAGCTCCCACAATGCTAAGTTTTCCTCAACATTAAAATTTCTATACTGGTTGGGAGTAGCTTGGCTTTAGCTCATCACCAGTTATGATTTGCTTTGGGGTGAGTACTTTTTCCCACCAAAGCAAGCCCAAATTATAGAGTCAGTAACAGTTTCTCTTACACCTTGGATCGCACGAATGCGTAAGGGGAGAGGATACTTTTGTTACCAAATTGGGATCTAATCTAACACAATTGTGCAAATACACCAATCACAGAAAAAACTGATTCTTTTTAAAACAAAAATGACAATTATGTAATCTACTCAAGAAATTTGGTTTTTCTAAATTTCATCTTCAAATATGGTCTTGCAAACAAACCATCAGTAGTTTAATTCTTATGTCTTCGTCAAAGGTTCTGCAAAACACATGATTAGTAGTTTATCATTTTTTTGTCTTCATGAATCATCTTGCATAAAGGTTTTTGAATGATTGTATTCTATGAATCATCCTGAGAACACTACGTTAACTCTCCTAAAACACATTGAAACGTGAAATTAGTTGCAAAAAACTAAAAACTAAAAACGAAAAAATATGGAACTTTGAAAAAAACGTTTACTAGTCAGATGCATCATAGAACAAAGAAAATGCATCACAGAACAATAGATGCATCACACAATATCATGTGTCTCATGAAGTTAGTTGTGGAATTTCATTCTGCACATGTGTCGCTCTGTACCTATGCCTACAAAAATTAAAAACTTCTAAGGATTTTGAAGACGATGTCTTCACATCAAGTTCACCAAATGTAACGCTGGAATAAAACTGCAAACAAGATTAATCTAATAAAAGCATACTATTAATCTAATCCTACA
The DNA here is from genome assembly GCA_007115665.2 of Sequoiadendron giganteum. NCBI lineage: Eukaryota > Viridiplantae > Streptophyta > Pinopsida > Cupressales > Cupressaceae > Sequoiadendron > Sequoiadendron giganteum. Next base: position 131,584,957 of record CM021108.1, on the reverse strand, counting down.
TTTAACAACAAAGAACAATGAGAATATGAACATATAAACAAGAATGATTTCACCGAATATCTGTATAAATCCTTGAATGACCTCGATTGCACTTCTCTATTTTTTCGTTGTAATATAGTTGCCCTTAGATTTCTTTAGTATGTAACTATGGCCTATTAACTATTGAGTTAGCAAAATATCAAAGATTAAATAAAGCTTCCTAAGATTATATCGATTTCGGGAGGAGGAATAATGATGGATGCCAGGTCAATTTATAGAAAATTGGTTTTCGAATGGTCGGCTCAGATTCAAAAGACACATCGATGATTGAGATTAATGAATTCCATGCGATAAAGATTCAGTGTCAGTAATAATGTAAGTGAAACATCCCACATGATAGAGATTAAATTGAATAATGATTTAATCTTGTGTTGAGACTATTTGAAATTTGGAATAATAGAGATTGTATGTGAACGATAAAGAAGAAACATTGTGTTTGAATGCATGAATGAATTACTTAATTAAATAAAGCTATTTAATTAATAATAGTTTGCACTCAGAAGAATAAGACTGATTGATTAAGACAAAAGATCTGTTTGTCAAGAATAAATTAGGAGATAACCAACTAATAAATAATTAGACAACTAAGCAATTATCTAATCATAGAGGAATATTCGAGGAATAATTATTTTTATGAATTAAATGATTAATTAATTCAACATTCGAAATTTGAAGATTAAATTAAATAAATAAAAAATTATTTAATTAACAATAAAAAAGGTTAAAGAATAATTAAATAATTCAAAATGAATATTTAATTATAGTAAAAAATGTGATAAAAGGGTAAATTAAATAATAGTTTATTTAATTAATCAGGAAAGAATAAAGGTAATAATGAATTAATTAAATAATTAAAGTTATTTAATTAATAGAGGATAGGTGACTTTATAAAATAATAAAATAATTAAGATTATTTAATCATGACCATGATCATTAGAAATGTGTCGAAAATTGTATCGCAGGCCTAGACCATTTTCTAGTGTCTATATTACTTATTTTTTTATTATTCCTTGCATGAAAATATATACTCTCTTAAGTCAAAATACTACTGATGTTACTATATTGATAATAAACTATACTTGATACAAAATAACCCGAAAATATATAGATCTAAGGGACTAGTACCACTGAGAAGATCTAATGATTGGGAAGAATCTTTCCACTAAATTAAAAATATATATTTTAATTAAATTAGTAATTATTAAAAATATTTTGAGAGTTGTGAAAGAAATGAGAGAAAATTAAGACAACTTCTCATAACTTGGAACACCTCACCTCCAAAACTCATCACATAGTTAACCTACCAATAGTTGACAAGAAGGTGGAATTAAATGTATCCCCAACTAAATCAGAAAGAGATGAAGGTTAATTCATCACCCTTTCCTCCCAAAGTACTTTCAACAATAGACGATTCATAGGTGTAGAAGTAAGAGTTAAAAATGTTATGCTTTCTACTTGGTTGATTCCTAAGTTGGATAGGAGGTTGACCAACCTTATTTGCTTCCTTGTAGTAGTGACTACAAGATAAAGTCTCCTCCAATAAAAATGTTCATAAAATTTCTTTTCTTAGTCAATTCAAGCCCCATTAATAGATCATAAACTTCAACAATGTTGTTTGTCTATTTTGAAAAATTCTTTGATTTACACATCAAAATATTGTTCATAATATCTTTGATCACACAATGTATACCTGATTTTTTAATATCAATATTCTAAATCACTTTGTAATCCTTCGTCAATATAAGAACAAATTTTATTAATCTTAAAAAATAAAATAATAATAACTAGATTCCAAAAGATTCCAGCACTTAATGTTTATAAAAACTTAATTTAACACTTAGTGGTATTAATAAAGATGCTGGTTGGTGTACTTAAGTTTTGCGCTTGTGAGTCTGACCAAAGTGAACACACTTTTGGCATCTTATTACTATTCAATAACTTATTTTTGCCCTTCCGAGTGTGAACCTACTTTTGACTTCTTATTACTATTCAGTAACTTATTCTCTGATCACATCTCTTTTATTTCTGTAATCCAGTTATATATATTTTAATCTACTGAATCACATAATATAATAAAAGAAATCTTTTAAACAAATTTCTTGGAAACACAGTACTATCAAGAACAGTAAACTTCTCCAACAAGTTATTTGCAGCTGCATATATAATTACTTTTGGAAAATGATACAAGAAATTATCTGTCATATAAAACGCCAAAATGAAAAACAATGGGACCAGCCTCCTCCTGCCGCCGGCCTTCCAGACCTTGAATATCTTCATATTATGATATTCATAATATTTTCCTGTACCTCACACCTTCCAAACCTTTGAAAATTTGATACCCATTACAAACAATCTACGTAATATGTCCAATTAGAGTACCCAACTCCCTAATCTCAGATTAAGACGTGTTGAATAAATCCATAACCTCCCAAGGAAATAACAAATGAAGAACAATGGAATGATGGACCAGCTTTACTTTTATTTTATTTTATTCTGGTTTTGTCAAAGACTAAAAATCTCTCCAGACAGTTGTTTCCCAGGGAAAAAGATGTTAAAAATATAATATAGACTGTGATACTGAGTTTCTTGTTCATCAATAAACTGCTGGATCTGCTGTTACCATTGAAATCATTCTCTCTTTCTCAGTAGTTTATATTTTATTTCAACAAGACAAAGCATTTTGTTTCTATGTAGAAATTTATGTCTAAATAAATCTTCTGCCGATTCTTCCTCTAACGACAGTTGAGCGAGCACAATTATATAAAACATTGGAACCTGAATAATAATACCATTAACAAAGAAAACCATTTCTTCTCTGAAAAATTTATCAAATCAATCAATTTGAAAAGTATGAATGCGAATCTTATGCATACAGAATAGCAATAGACATTTTGTTTCTTCTCGTTGGCTGCCCATCTTATGACGATTTTTGAGGATTTTAAATGAGAACAGCTTTTTTCAGAAAACAATGGATTTGGAGCTATTCTAACCTTAACAACCATGATTGATCACATTGCTCTATTATGTGGTAGATATGGCTTTCTAGTTAGAGCAACTGAAAAAACATATCATAAGTTAATTAAAAATATGAAAAGCTTGTTTTAATAGAGACCAAGCTATGATTAGTATTGCACAAGTGGTTGTGTCAGACTTTTAATATTTCATGAAGCTATATTTGTTAATCTGCAAGTGAATTGTCGGCATTCATCTCCTGCAAGCTGTGACAAGATAGGGTTCTTCATGCCAAGTGATTTTTTTTTTAATAATAAACATTAATTTTTTTGCACCAAACCATTCTAGATTCAAGCCCTCGAATGAGTAGTAATATTTTACTTATTGGTCACGGCTTTGACATACTTCTAGAGTTAACTCTAGATCCAATCACTAAAGGAACTCGCCAGAAAAAGCTACTTTCGTTGCTCCCTCCCTCGGCTTAAATGGCCACTCAGAATTACAAAAAGGCTGGTTTCTATCAAATCGGCATTTAAATGCATCTTGTATTAAATCACTTTTTTAAGCATACATTGTTTAACATGGTTGTTAATATTGCTATTATTATTAGTCTTATAATGTCATAACCCTAAAGGATCTAATTCTTACAACTACTAGCTCATCTAATTGGATTGTAGCCCAAGGTCATCTCAACCTGTTCTTGCCGCTTTATCCTTCATTCATGTAATTGCACTAATGTTGTAGGTTATGTGAGTGCCTCAAATACTATATAGAACCATGGACTCCTCTATCTTCACATCACATTCCTTCTTGTGCATGATGTCATCTATTACATCCATCATACAATCTCTATCCAATATATCCCTTGCCCATGTGCCTTTTATTTCTCCTTCATGCTAGTGGCACATATCTAGCTTTACACCATGATTTATTCTAGTGTTCATGTTCACACCTCCTCATCTAGTGATTTAGTTCCCTTAACTCTAAGAACCTAAACATGCATTCCCTAGCAAGTAGCTTCTACAATAATAAAGATGGGATTATCATGTATAAACTCTCTAGATAAGAAAATAATTGAGCTCAAACTTACCGATAAAAAACTAGCAATAGAACCATCATTTTGACAATAAGGTTTAATCACCATGTTTTCAACTCACTTTGTGTTTAACTACTTTCCTTTTCTATTACCTCTAGACTTGGTCTTCCTCCTCCTTTGTTATTTTTCTTGTGTGGAACTCAACTTACCTCTATGCAAACTCCTCCTAGGCGCATACTTATATTCTTTTGTTATATCTCTTTTCTACTATGCTGTTTCTCCATCATTATCATGTCTCTAGCAAGACATTTTTACACATTTTCCCATTATATTATCCTATTTTCTCTTCTCTCTACCTATTACCTCCCATGGGACATACAAATCTATAGAAGATCATAAACCCCATCTTCTTGTCCTTCTCCTCTATTCTTGCAAGATCTATATAGAATTTCTCTTCTCTCTTAAGACTCTCATCATACTCTTCTTATACACCTACCTCCTCACAAACCCTCTTGTATTTGTAGTGAAACCACATCCAAATTCTCCCTTTTTCCTCAACCTTAATGAAGATCTCTTCTCCTTCTACAACAATTCAAAACACTATCTTACCATAAGGTTAACTTCTATTATAGAAAATTCTCCCTCACCTCATATGGTGTATCATTTAGTATGCTTTTTTGATATCCTTTGACTCTTCCTTCTATATATCCCTAAAATTCTTAGTTTATAATATCTATGATCACTCTATTCATGCTCTAGGGTGCAAAGACATCCCCATAGTTTCATGGACCATCTACCTTTAAATGTGTGCTTATGTTTTTTTAGGACACTCTCTTTACTATTAGATACTCTATCTTTCTATTTTATCATCATACAACCTCTACATAGGATCAAGATTATATGGATTTTGAAGGACTTTCCATACAAAATAATGCTTCATCTTCAACACTCGCTCTATCAAGTCTATAAGGTTTTATATCCCTAAAAGTGTAGGTACCTTGACGCCAAACTCCTCTTTTGGTTTATATATCTTCTCCTTTTGTGTTGATCACCATTGTAACATGATAGATTTTTCTGCAAGCATGACTAGATAAACAAAGTTAAATCCTAATCTAAAATCTAAAATCTAACAACAAAGAACGAGGAAATAAACTAAACTAATAAAACCAGAATGATCTCACCGAATAACGTTCATCCCTTCGAATTATCTTGATTGTTCTTCTCCATTTTGCCTTTTCAGTATTCTTGCCCTCAAATTTATGTGTTTGAATGCAAGTATAGCTTTGTCAAGTGTCTAAGAAAAATATCGAAGTTGAATCTCTTCTCAAAAGTATGTGATTTCGAGAGAGGAGGAATAATGATTATGACAGGCCATTTTATAGATTTTGGGTTTTCAAACGATCGGCTCAGATTGAAAGAGAGATCAACGGACGAGATTGATGAATGCCATGCAATGTGAGTTCTGCCTCAGATAGAACGTGAGTTAGAACACGAGTTCAAGATCTTAATCTCCAAAAATAGAAGAAATAGACTTTGTATGCAAAAGCCAAAGTTGGAACTCAAAGACTAATGCATTTGAATGCAAACATGAGTTAATTAATTAAATAAATATATTTAATTAATAAAACAAATCATGCATATGAGTTAGAACTAGTTAACTGACTAGTTGTGACAGAGAGTCTTCTCGCAGAGATAATCTGGTGTTGAATCCAGAGATAACTGAAGAACTAAAAATAGATCTCGAGTCAGAAGGTGAGTGAATTGCTTAGATAACTAAATGATAGAGGAATGTGACATAAATAATTAAATATGAATTAAATGTTAATTTAATTCAACATTCGAAAGATGAAAGATTAAATTAAATAAATAAAGTAATTTATTTAATTTGACTGTTTGAAAAGGACAATATAAATAATTAAATAATAAATATTTAATTATAGATAAAGGAGGTTAAATGAATAATTAAATAAAGATATTTAATTATAGTTGAAATATGACAAAGGGGTAAATTATTTAATTGATAAGGAAGAATTAATTAGTTAGCGACATAATTAAATAATTATGACTTATTTAGTTAAATCAAGTTGAATAAAGGTTAATAATGAATTAATGAATTAATTAAAAAGGGTATTTAATTAATAGAGGAAATATGTGTTAGAAAGGGTATTTAAATAGATTTTTGGTTTTCAAACGATCGGCTCAGATTGAAAGAGAGATCGACGAATGAGATTGATGAATGCCATGCGATGTGAGTTCTGCCTCAGATAGAACGTGAGTTAGAAAATGAGTTAGAAAACGAGTTCAAGAAATACTAAAGATAGAGACTAAGTTAGAACACGAGTTCAGGATCTTAATCTCCAAAAATAAAAGAAATAGACTTTGTATGCAAAAGCCAAAGTTGGAACTCGAAGACTAATGCATTCGAATGCAAACATGAGTTAATTAATTAAATAAAGATATTTAATTCATAAAACAGATCATGCATATGAGTTAGAACTAGTTAACTGACTAGTTATGACAGAGAGTCTTCTCGCAGAGATAAACTGGTGTTGAATTCAGAGATAACTGGAGAACTAAAAATAGATCTTGAGTCAAAAGGTGAGTGAATGACTTAGATAACTGAATGATAGAGGAATGTGACATAAATAATTAAATATGAATTAAATGTTAATTTAATTCAACATTCAAAAGATGAAAGATTTAATTAAATAAATAAAGTAATTTATTTAATTTGACTGTTTGAAAAGGATAATATAAATAATTAAATAATAAATATTTAATTATAGATAAAGGAGGTTAAATGAATAATTAAATAAAGATTTTTAATTATAGTTGAAATATGACAAAGGGGTAATTAAATAATAAATAATAAATTATTTAATTGATAAGGAAGAATTAATTAGTTAGCGACATAATTAAATAATTATGACTTATTTAATTAAATCAAGTTGAATAAAGGTTAATAATGAATTAATGAATTAATTAAAAAGGGTATTTAATTAATAGAGGAAATATGCGTTAGAAAGGGTAATTAAATAATAAACATTACTTAATCAAGACCACAGACTATAGAAAATTATGTCGAATATGTACTCGCAGGCCTAGACCAATTTTCGGTATCTACAGTTTGCCCCTCTTTGATACAATGTTGGTACAATGTTGTGTCAAAGAAAATATGCCCCGATCGTGCCCGAGCATGAAACAGGTTAGGGTATGCCCCCTCGGGAAAATTGACAAATTTTGGAAAGTTTCAAAATAAGCAGGAAATATTCCCAATAAGTCAATTGGATAGTCAAAAAGGCGATGGAGTTTAAGATGAATACGGGTCGTTTGAATGTTAAGGGCTAAGCGGCCAATAGAAAATGCCATTTTTAACCCACCTATAAATAGGAATTAGGGATAAATCCAATTCATTTTCACCCAGAGGAGAGAAGAAAAGAGGTATTTTTTCTTTGACAAGTGGACGAAACGGCACCCATTCCATACGCTGCGCATTGAGGTTATCGGATCCAGACATTCAGGAGGCCAGCCGACGCAGGACCACCAGTATGTACCTAAAAACGAACTTGTCAAAGTTAATTTTGCATGTATTTCTAGGCGTTAGAAAATCAATTAAGCAAATGCGGTGCGTTGTAAATGACACATATGCCATCGTATTCGTCGCATCTGATTGTGAAACAATGCATTTGCAAAAAATTGTAAGGGCTAGATTTGGCTATTTAGGGAATGATCGCATGTGAAGCATTATGCACCACAAGTGTAGTTATGCAATGCATGTGCATTAGGAATAGATGCATGTGAGGTGGTGAACAGCATATGCTTTTGTGAAACGCATATGTTGTAGTTAGGTGAGGTGATGAAATTGCATCACATTTGCTAAAATGCACCACATGTGGTTTAGTGAACCGCATGTGTAGTTGGTTGACAAGGGATGTGAAAAATATGTGACGTATATGTGATATGCACCGCATATGAGGCTCTGTGCAATGTATTTACAAAAGTGCACCGCATTTGATGGGTAAAATTTTCAAAAAAAAATTCTAAGGAAAACTTGAATTTTTTTGACATTATGGTTTAAATGTAGGTGGTTTTAGATCCTATTTATACACGGGAGTCATGACTAGAAACATTTGATCTGAGATATCAATTGATGAGTGTAGAGATTCGGCTTCTATGGAAGCTAGGTCTACGTCATTGTTTGTCGATGCCTGCCATTTAGGCAAACAGGGGGATGTTGACGACACTTTGTGAGCGATGGAATTCAAAGACATCGTCGTTTCATTTACTGATTGGGGAGGCCACTGTCACATTAGAGGATGTGTACAGGATTCTGAGATTACCTATAAGAGGAGAGCAGGTCATGTATGATACCCAGCGAGGATTGAGGGAGCTAGTGTGGTTTTACCAGGTCGATGACATCAGTAGGCTCGGGATCGAGGATTATGAGATTAGATGGCCAGTGCTAGTAGATAGATACGATCGGATTGACTGTATCTTATGTACATTGATCGGGGGTATAGTGCTGCCAGATAGACGGGATCATGGATTTCTCGTGGGATGGGGAGCTGTGTTGGTCGGCATGTTAGAGAGCGAGACGAGGTATGCATGGGGTCCATGTCTACTTGCGATGTTGTACTTCCATCTTCATGACATTGCCTATAGAGATGCATAGTCATTGAGCTGTGGGACGACACTGCTGATGGTATGGGGTTGGGAGATGATAGTTGTCTTTTGTCCTCCAGTTACTGTAGAGAGGCAAGAGAGACATCCTTATGTGTTCTGATATACAGGCCAGATTACGCAGACACATGTTGGAGACACATGATATTGGAGACATGCACTAGACATTTTGGATCAGTTTACGTGGAGACCTTAAATAGATTGTGAGGAGTGGATTGATGAGGATACACGTTTTCCATTCTATAGACAGACACAGTATCTCATTGGGAGGACTATTTCTAGTGTTCACATCATTGAGCGACACTTGCCAAACAGAGTTCTTAGACAGTTCGGCGAGGTTCAGGATGAGCCTCGGGGTAGAGTAGAGTTTGCTCGTTCGTCCAGAGAGGTTTCGTATTAGGGACCTATGATTCCTGTAGCTACAACGGAGATGAAGATACAGGCACTACAACTAGTACAGTGGGGATGGAGGGATGGATTAGCAGACCCAGGTATGATAGTGGCGTATGATGCATGGTGGGTAGAGCATCGACTTGTTCCTTACATAGATCCAGATCAGCCAACACCTATTCAGAGACGAGGCACAGGGCCTAGAGGATGGCAGAGAGGTGGAGGTGCTAGAGTTGGGAGAGTAGGAGGGAGAGATGGTAACAGGAGAGGTGGCAGGTGAGGTTGGAGAGGACAGAGAGGGGGTCGGGTAGGTGGACTATCACCTATCCATGAGGCAGCGGTTCAGGATGTACCGATGTTGGACATCAGAAGGGGAGTGGATGTAAAGGCTAAGGGTGAGCATGCTACAGTGGAGGTATTGGTTGAGGAGCATGCAATGGTTGATGTTGTAGTAGAGGATGTGGTAGAGGATTTAGATGCAGATATGGCTTTAGACCCTCTAGGTGTTTTAGCAGGATACAGAGAAGATGATGTGGAGGATGACGATGAGGAGGATGCATAAATGGAGGAGAAGGAGAGACAACTTAGAGATTGGATCGTGGAGGGGAGACATGAGGAGGATGCACCTAGAGATGGCAAGAGGGAGGCTTTGGAGGAGAGACTTAGACTCATGACGATAGAGTTTGATGCAATGAGACTGGAGAGAGACAGTGCCTACACAACGAGGGATAGTGCATATGCTGAGAGGGATAGTGCTCATGCAGAGAGGGATAGTGCATTAATGGAGAGAGACCAGGCAATAGCTCAGAGGCATGAGATAGAGCAGTATTTTATAGAGGTTAGACACCTTTGTAGTGGGTCCTCATCTGATGGTATGGTACAAGAGTTGGTTAGATCAGTGGAGAGAGCCACTTATTATAGGGATCTGTATGAGGCCGTAGTGCCACCAGAGAGACGAGCTCCTACATTTTCAGAGGTGCATAGTTAGAGTAGGGGCCATACTAGGAGTTAGAGGACACAGAGTACTGAAGGGGTGGTAGGACCATCGAGGATAGATCCATATGATAGGCCTTCCACCTCACAGAGAGCACCTTCGAGTCTTTTCCCACCACCATCACCATGTGATAGTAGGGGTAGTGGGACATGATGACATGGAGTTATTTTATGCAGACATTTTTATTTTGATCAAAGAGCCTGCGAGCTCATGTTTTATTTATGGTTACATTCAGAAATTGTACTGTGAAACACTATTTTTGAGCGATATGTATATATGATTTTGGCAACTTCTACATGATATGCAGTTCTATGTTATGGATGATGCTTTATTTCTAGATGATTATTTTTCCTAAATGATGTATGCACATGTGTTTAATGAATGTTTCTATATGTTTATGAGTTATGCATTTAATAAATGATGTAGATGTCTTAATTTACTTATGATAGTGGATACAACGTTCTACGTGATGCTTATATGTGATGGTGATATGTACACACAATGTTTACATTATGTATGTTTCTGATGATGCAATGCCTATTATGTCATGATTTTGAATGTATGTAATGAAGATAGGTGGTACTATCTATATGTTGAAATGCAATACAACTATATGAAATGTTTATTGAATGTATGCAAATGATCTAATGTTTTTATTGTGTCACATGACCTTATCTTAATGTCAAAGAAGAGAAAAGTTAGGATGAAAATGAGTTTAGAATGTTAGTAAGAAATAATTAATGTTGATTGATGGAGAAAATGATATAATGACGGTTGATCGATTGAGAAAAAGATATAATCTTCGATATATTGCCAAATACGCTATACTTGCTTGTTATCATCATTGGGCAGGACATGACACAAATGGATAGTACACACTATGATATGAGATAGACCATAGTCTACAAAGTTATCAACCTGTGAAAAATAGACAGTCGTAGACAAGGAGTGTCTTAACTCAGACTAAGGACAAGATTCTTGAGTCGTGTTGTTGAGACAAAGCACAGACAACAGAAAAATAAAAGATGGGTCATGAGACGTCATTGCTCCTCTAAATCCTTGATAGGACATCCTTGAGGAAACTAGTAACATGACTCAAAAACCAATGTTAAAAATATAGTTGACAGACAACAGCCAAAGAAAAAGAGTCTTGAGACATCGTTGCTTCTCTAAATCCTTCAAGGGACATCCTTGAGAAAGCTAGTAACAGGATCTTGCACAAATCGATAAAAAGATAAGACAAAATAAGATATAAAGTCATAAAGACAAATAAATGTATTCACCAAAACTTGATCTTGTGGGATTGTTTGATTGTTTGATGTTTGACATAGCGTAATGTGAGAGAATGACACATACTGCATAAGACGTCTGGTTTCGACTTGATGACTTCTGTATAAGGCATGACAAAGCCTAGTTTCAAAAAGACACGTGTCATATAAGACGTTGGAGTTTGATGATGTTGAAGTGGCAAGCCACATGAGACTATGACAATTTGATGACGTATGTTGACAAGAAAGACATATCTTGTGTAAGACATAGGTTGATCGCTTTGATAATATGTTTGATATTGACTTGATGAATTTGACATGTTTTGTCGTGTCATTGCATGACTTGTTCTGATTCTTGGACTGATAAAAGTGTGTGTATGTGTTGACTGTGTATGACATGAGATGTTACCTTAAACTATGATATGCAACTTGTGTGATAGTGATTGTGAATGAACCCTATTGGACTGACCTAGTGTGGTCTCAGGAGCTCATCAATTGATTAGCCTTGCCTACGTTGTACATGCAGAGACCTCATAGTTCGACACAACCAATGACTTTGAATATACCAAGCGTCGTGATTTTAATGTGTGTGATACATGACAAACCTAGACTGATTGACCTAATGCCTTGGGGGCACATGGATTGATGGCCTTGCCTACGTCCCAGTTGCAGAGGCAACGTAGTTCGACTATGTCTATGATTGACCTAACATGACCGATTTGACATGATTGACTTGAAATGACTGACTTGACTATGATTGACTTGACTTTGTTTTTGGGATTTTCTGACAATTTTGATTTTTTTGGATTTTTGATGTTTTCTAATGTTTTTGGGATTTTGTAGGACATTTTCAATGGTGTGACATTATGTACAAGGTGTTAGGGTATAGAACACGGACTTGCCCCCAGTCGGGAATAAGATTTGGAAGATGGAGTGGGTAATATGATGGAATGGACGTTAGATGTCAATCATTTCAAGTAATGGATAAGACAACCATTTATTATGAGTGATGATGAAAAAGTTCGATTAGAATGATGGTAGACGGAAGGGCGAGCTTGACAAGACATGGTGCCTATTTGCCAAGTTTTCACCATGGTACTTATCCATAGCACCACTGAAGTGGTTTTCACTATTGGACGGATTTATTTCTCTTTACTTTTCTTGATTTTCTCAATTTTTTTGGTGTTACAAAGACGCCTGTTTGCCCGGTTTTCATCAAGGTAACCATTTTTGTGTTTTTTTCATTTTTTTTGTATTTTTCTAGATTAAGACACGGATTCTCAGAGACTTAAGTGTAGAACCTCTTTAGATGCAGACTGTTGATAGGGGACAAAAGCGGTTCCCCTTCAGGAGTAGAGAGTTGGTACACTCCTGATCCAAAGGCTTATGTGACAATATACGGCCCCAACCAGTTAGGTTCAAACTTTCCTGGCTTTTCTCATTCAGCTTGGTTCTTAGGATTCTCCATTAATACCAGGCCACCAATGTCAAAGTGTCTATTAAGAACCTTCCTATTGTAACTATGATGAAGACAATTATGATATGCTTGCAAATGATCTAATGCTTTCTGTCTTCATTCATCCAACAATTCTAGCTCTTGTAACCTAGAGACATGGTATTCTTCATCGTTGATATGACCCTTCAAGGATACCCGTAGAGAAGGTATTTCAACCTCAATAGGTAAGATAGCTTCGGACCCAAATACGAGAGAATATGGAGTGGCTTCAGTGGGAGTACGGATGCTTGTGCGATAAGCCCATAAGGCAGGATTAAGCTGTAAGTGCCAGTCACGACCAACGTCATTGATAGTCTTCTTAAGGATTCTAACAATTGTCTTATTAGATGCCTCAGCTTGGCCATTACCTTGTGGGTAATACGGGGTGGAGAAATGATGTTTGATGTGGAATTCTTCACATAAATGGCATACTTCTTGGTTCTTGAATGGGTGGCCATTGTCTGTGATTATGGATTGGGGTACACCATACCGAAAAATGATATAGTTTAGGATAAACTTACATATTTGTGTGCCGGTGATGTAGGTCATGGGAATAGCTTCAATCCATTTGGTGAAGTATTCGGTGGCGGTGATGATGAATTTGTGGCCATTAGATGATGAAGGGTGTATCTTACCTATGAGGTAAAGTCCCCATTGGGCGAAGGGCCATGGTGAAGTAATTGGACGAAGCTCCTGTGCTGGCACTCTTATCAAGTCTCCATGTATTTGACATTGTCTAAATTTCTTTACAAAGACTTATAAGTCTTTCTCCATTCTAGGCCAATAGTAACCTAGTCTCATAATCTGATGGGCTAGATAGGACCACTCGAATGAGATCCGCATATACCCTCGTGTACGGCTCATAAAGTTGTGCTTCTTTAGCATTGAGACATCTCATTAGGGCGTTATCTAAGGTATGTCTATATAGGGTTTCTCCGATGATGGTGTACTTAGCTGACTTTCGGATGAAGGTTCGATGTTGGTTATTGGACAAGTCTTGAGGTAAGGTTTGGTCAGTGAGATAGTCGAATATGTCTTTGTACCAAGGAGACATAGGACCAACAATGGTACATGCTATCGCTTTATCGGGGACCAACAGTTGTTCAACCAGAAACTCAAACTTAGGCACATTACTCAGAATATCCAACAAGGAACCCACGGTTGCCATAGCATCTGCAACTCTATTCTAGATACATGGTATTTCTTGAAAAGTTATATCATTGAAATACTGCTTGAAACTATCAGCCATTCAGTTGTAAGGTGCAAGATTTTCATCCTTAGTCTTGTAATCATCATTTACCTATCAGATTACTAGTTAAGAGTCGCCAAAGACATGTAGGCTCTTAATTTTCCATTGAGCTACCATTTTTAAGCCTGTCACTAAGGCTTCATATTATGCTATATTGTTGGTACAAGGGAAAGCAATCCTGAATGATTTGGGAATGGTATCACCTTGAGGTGTGACAAATAAGATACCAGCTCTTGAACCATGATTTGTATGTGACCCATCAAAGTATAGTTTCCATTCAATTTTAATGTCAATGTTGAAAAGAAATTCATCCGAAAAATCTGCCACTAATGGATGGTCCACCTTTATAGGTTCATCTACTTGTTGATCTACAATCACCTATCCTTTTATAGCCTTCCTCTCGACATACTAAATGTCATACTCGCTAAGTATCATAACCCATTTAGCCAATCGGCCTGTTAAAGATGCCTTACTTAGGAGGTATTTAAGTGGATCAATCTTTGCAATTAACATTGTTTGTCGATTGAGCATATAGTGCTGAAGTTTTGGGGTAGCAAAAAATACCACTAGACAGGCACGTTCTATGTTGCTATAATTCAATTCATAGCCCACTAAGGTATGACTGATATAATAGACTGCTCTCTCATGACCTTGATCATCGTGTTGTGTGAGAAGAGCCCCTAATGCTGACTGAGTTGCTAAAATGTAAAGTATCAATGGTTTTCCCTCTATAGATGGCATTAAGACTGGTGGAGTAAGCAAATAGCCCTTGATTTTCTGGAAGGTCTCTTGACATTTAGGTGTCCACACAAACAACACTCCTTTCTTGAGTAAATGCTGAAATGGATGTATTTTATCTGCCAGTTGTACTATGAAATGCCTAATTGACTGTAATCTTCCTTGTAGAGTTCAAAGTTGACCAATGCTAACTAGAGGAGGCATTTCTATGATAGCTTTTACCTTCTCTGGATCTACTTCAATGTCTCTTCGAGAGATGATATACCCTAACAGTTTGCCTGATTTCACCCCAAAGACACACTTCTTTTAATTTAGCCTGACATTGTAATTCTCTAGCCTCTGGAATATATTGTCTAAAACCTTCAAATGATCTTCCCTTGTTTCTAACTTGGCTATAATGTCATCTACACAATCTTCCATGAATGTGTGTACAAAGTCATGAAAAATCGTAGTCATTGCCCGTTGGTAGGTAGCTCCTGCATTCTTAAGGCCAAATGGCATAACATTCCAATAGCATGTGCCGCATGGACACATGAAAGCCATCTTATGTTGGTCTTCAGGTGCTATCTTAATCTAGTTGTATCCAGAGAAACCATCCATAAGGGATAGCATCTCGTATCCTGCTGTAAGATCTACTATCATGTCGATATTCGGCAAAGGGTAGTCATCCTTAGGACATGCCTTATTGATGTCTCTAAAGTCAGTGCAAATGCGAATGCCCCCAGTTGGTTTAGTCACTGGTACAAGATTTGATATCCAATCTGCATAGTCTATTGTCCTTATGAATCCTAAATCCAAGAGTTTCTTAAGTTTTTCTTTTACCAGTAGAGTGATTTGCGGATGCATTTTCTGTAGCTTTTGTTTGACTGGCTTAATACCTGGCTATAATGGTAAATGGTGCAATATTAGGTCTAGATCTAGCCCAGGCATGTTAGCATACGACCATGCAAAGTTTATCTATCTCTTTTTGAAGAAGTCCTTAAACTCATGTTGTTTTGTCTTTGTTAAAGAAGCTGCAAAATATACTATCCGAGGATTCTCTTTTGTACCTATGTTGACTGCAACAAACTCTTCTACTAGCATCGGTGACTTTTCTTGTTCAATGGGGAGAATATTTAAACCTCTATCCTTGGGTGCCACAGAGAGGTTTTCACCCTCGGATACATCCTTTATTTTGACTTTTTCATCATCCATAGGCACCTTGCGGTTTTCACCTAAGGACTCATTATTTTTATTTTCATTGTCTTTTTCCTTTTCATTCTCATTTTTGCGATTAGAGGTGTAAATAGACTCCCTAAAATATGCTTTATCATCCAAGTCTATGGTAAAACTTGCCTTATGATCCCCTCTTGGTATGCCTTCTCTAAGTCCCATGAACTCAGTAATTGATTTGTCATTCTCGAATGTATCTATGATAGGTGTACCTTGTTGATCCCAGTAGATAAGTTCAGGATATATAAGGGGCATGTCATCATCGAAGTTCTTAAAGGTAGTTGCGGACAAGGTGAGTATAGAATGGTTGACATGGTCACAGAAGTTTTGGACCAACTCCTTCTTGTTCTTACTCCTAGAAGTAGGTATACTCTAATGTGGGACTATACTGAGGGCCGATTCATCAGAAGATGGTTTGCCAGGTGCCCAAGATGCATGATCAAGGGATTCCCAATAATAGGTCTCTTGCCATTCTACTTTGGAAAAGTGTTTCTTAGGATGAGGGCTAGATTGTTTTGGTATAGGTTTCATGTTGAGGTCCAATTCTCCAAATAGGACATCGATATTCATGGTACTAGTAGATGAAAGGGATTCCCATTCACCATCTCTTGAGTAAGGGGATTCATCATAAACTGGAGGTTTGTCGTAAACTAGGGGAAGTGGTTCATGAGATATCTCGATGTCTGTGCAAGCACTCACTTCCTCTTGAAAAGATGATGAAGTACCAGGATACCCAATTCTAAGCGGTTGACACCCTAGCCCTAAGTATTTTGGTCGTGGGTAGACAGTGATTGGTTATGTCCTTCCATTTTGATATAGCCCTAAGCCACCGTGCCCATCATAGCCTTCATTTTGCATTATCTTAAAGCCTTTTCCATACTAGTCCTTATCTATTTGAATAGACAGGGAGGGGTATTCATGTTCTTCTTGATATAACTAGGAATCACCTCGATCCACAATTTCTTCACTTAACTCTCCCCATTTGGTTAATGTCATTGTAGGGGGAACATGGAATTTGACCACTGACTATCTTCTATTTGCCATGGGTAGGCCATATGCCTTAGGTGGAATCAGTTGACTGATGTAGTATGATGCCTTTATATTATATTCACCACAACCCTTGTCTTGGATCTCGAGTTTAGGAGTGGATGATGAGGCTTCATGGTTAATAGGTACTTGTCATTATGGAAGGTCCCTTAGGCTTGTACAATATTGGAAAGGATCTAGATTACCATCAATAGTGATCTCTGTGCCATTATACAGGAACTTAAGACATTGGTGGTATGTGGAAGGGATGACTCTCATTGCATGTATCCAAGGTCTACCTAACAACAAGTTGTATGGAAGGGTGAGATCCAAGACTTGGAAGCTGGTGTTCATGATTGTTGGGCCAATTCTGATAGGGAGCATGACAACTTCTTTGGATGAACTTTCCTTATTATCATAAGCCTTGATGAATATACTCTTAGAAGTATCTACACAGTCTTCTGAGAATCCTAAGGCCTTAACCAATTTTAGGGTACACAGGTTCAAACCTGTGCCTCCATCTACCAAGACTCATCTGACTCTGGTTTGATGGACTAGGACTTCAAGATGTAAGGGGTCATTGTGATCAGACTTTTCGGTGGAGTAGTCTTATTGGGAAAATGTGGCATGATGCGAGTTGGTCAAATATCCCACCATTTATTTGAAGCGATTGACATCCAAGTCCATGGGAACAATAGTGTTCTGTAATGCTTTGTCAAGTATGGCTCGATGTTCTAGTGACAAAGTCAATAGTTCCAAGATAGATATTTGTGTGGGGGTTTTACTCAATTGATCGATGAGATTGTATCTATACTTGGGCCTCTATGTAGGTGGTTTGGAAGAAGGACCTAGAATAACTATTTTAGTCTGGTGTGTGTTCATACATTTCATTTCATACATAAACCATAAGAATATAAGACGGCTTCAAAGGGCTGACCCTGCTGTACCAACAAGTAGGTAGGATTTTGGTAACTCTACAACAAGTTTTTTAATAAAGGCATTCCATTTCTGGGACACTATCCAATGTTGACGAGAGTCCATTTCTGTCCATCTCGTCGGAATAGTGCATGTGATTCATGGGCTTTCCCCAAGAATCCTCTTTTATATATCGACTGGAAGTCGCTTGGCTTTAGTGTGCTACCAGTCTGAGTCGTCTTAGGGTGAGTACTTTTTCCCACTAAGACAGGCCCAAGTTCTAGAGACAGTAACCATTTCTCTTACACCCAGGATCGCATGACTGTGCAAGGGGAGAGGATACTTCAGTGTACTGAATCGTAAGGGTTACAAATGCGTGCAAAGCACTAGACAAAGAAGACAATGGTTCTTTTTAATCCAAATGACAATTGTTTATCTACCAAACAAGAAATTCTTTTTAAACCCACACGATGATTATCTATCTACCAAATAAAAGCTTGCTTAAATAAATAAATTGACACAAAGGCATTAGGTCCTGCATGCAAATTTATCAGTAATTCATTGTTCTTCAGCTTTTGTCTTGCAAAAAATTGTCTTTGGTTTTAATGGTCTTCAAAGCTTCGTCCCGCAAAAACTAAGTTATCCCCCTAAGCACAGCTGCAAACAAAACATTAATGAAAACAATAACAAGACAAAAACGAAAAATATTAGAGATGAAAGATAGAATGTGAGCACCTAGACTTTATTTAGCTCCAAGTTTTTTGTCCACTTGATCCAATGTGTGCTTTGAAGTGTTTTTTTTTTTTTTTTCTGCACATGCACAAACCGAACAAAGCCAAAACCCTAATAGCTAGTCAAGACAAATCTGATTTTTGAAAATATTTTTGATAGTAAAAATAAAACTATAGAGAATAGACCCATACTTAAATTTCAAGAGCTTTCCAAAAATGTAAATAAATCTGAAAGATTGTCTGTTTTACACCTGAAATTATTTTTTTTATGAAAAATCGTAAAAAAATATTAAAAATTCAAAATACATCCAAAAAATCTGATGCTTTCACTGAAAGTGCCTGACATAATTCCAAATCTGTTAAAAAAATTCGTGAATAGATCTATAACAGTTTGTGAGATTCAAACAAATATTTGTGAAACCTTAATTTTCAAAGATCTGTTGTTTGAATAAAGAAAATTTATCCAAATTTAAAACCTAAGGAACAAAACCCTATTCAAATTTAAATCTCTTTCAAGAAATGTAAACATATCCAAAAAATTCAACAATTTACTCTCAAAACTGATATTTTATGAAAAATAACAAAATATTTATAAAACATTCAAAACATCACCAAAAATTCTGATTTTTTTCATGAAATCTCTTGATAATGTCATCTACTTGTAAACAAATTTTTGTGAAAAAATGTGTAGCCATTTGAAATTTATGGTTGAATATGTCAGGTTCACCAAATGTAACATGATAGATTTTTCTGCAAGCTAGAATAAGAAAGTTAAATCCTAATCTAAAATCTAAAATCTAACAAAAAAAGAATGAGGAAATAAACTCAACTAATAAAACCAAAATGATCTCACCGAATAATGTTCATCCCTTCGAATTATCTTGATTGTTCTTCTCCATTTTGCCTTTTCAGTATTCTTGCCCTCAGATTTATGTGTTTGAATGCAAGTATAGTTTTGTCGAGTGTCTAAGAAAAATATCGAAGTTGAATCTCTTCTCAAAAGTATGTGATTTTGGGAGAGGAGGAATAATGATTATGACAGACCATTTTATAGATTTTGGGTTTTCGAACGATCGGCTCAGATTGAAAGAGAGATTGATTGACGAGATTGATGAATGCCATGTGATGTGAGTTCTACCTCAGATAGAACATGAGTTAGAACATGAGTTCAGGAAAGACTAAAGATAGAGACTAAGTTAGAACGTGAGTTAGAACACGAGTTCAGGATCTTAATCTCCAAAAATAGAAGAAATAGACTTTGTATGCAAAAGCCAAAGTTGGAACTTGAAGAATAATGCATTCGAATGCAAACATGAGTTAATTAATTAAATAAAGATATTTAATTAATAAAATAGATTATGCATATGAGTTAGAACTAGTTAACTGACTAGTTGTGAAAGAGAGTCTTCTCGCAGAGATAAATTGGTGTTGAATTCAAAGATAACTAGAGAACTAAAAATAGATCTCGAGTCAGAAGGTGAGTGAATTACTTAGATAATTGAATGATAGAGGAATGTGACATAAATAATTAAATATGAATTAAATGTTAATTTAATTCAACATTCGAAAGATGAAAGATTTAATTAAATAAATAAAGTAATTTATTTAATTTGACTGTTTGAAAAGGACAATATAAATAATTAAATAATAAATATTTAATTATAGATAAAGGAGGTTAAATGAATAATGAAATAAAGATATTTAATTATAGTTGAAATATGACAAAGGGGTAATAATAAATAATTTAATTGATAAGGAAGAATTAATTAGTTAGCAACATAATTAAATAATTATGATTTATTTAATTAAATCAAGTTGAATAAAGGTTAATAATGAATTAATGAATTAATTATAAAGGGTATTTAATTAATAGAGGAAATATGTGTTAGAAAGGGTAATTAAATAATAAACATTATTTAATCAAGACCACAGACTATAGAAAATTATGTCGAATATGCACTCGCAGGCCTAGACCAATTTTCGGTATCTACAACCATTATACTACATCTAACATAAGTATCATCTCCCTGATCTTGGTCATCAAATTCAACTCCCAATCACTCTTTTATTTTACCCCCTAGTTATTCAATCTCCTCATACCATGTTTTATACATATATATTACATGATTGATAATGTGGATTGCTTAATTATAGAAGATACAAATATGGAAGTAAGTGAAGCTAGTGTTATAGTTTTCTTAAAGAGATGGTTGGCATCCCACTTCCCAATGATGGAATTAGCACGACCTAAACCAAAGAAGGTCGGATTTCTCTCTATTTCTTATGCTATAAAGGGAAAAAACATCCTCAGTAGATGGCCCAAGATGAAAATAAGGAAGGAAAGTATAATCATTGAGACAAGAGAAGAGGAGAATGAGGAAGAAATTCATTTTCAAAGAAGAAGAGAACTCAAATCTCCTCTTAGGCTCCATTCTCTTCCATACTACCCATCCTAGATTCTAGTTCATCCACTCCCTCACCTTTCATCTCTATCACATACACCTCCTCCATTACCTCAAAATCCTTCTCCTCCTCCAATTCTCACTCCTCATATTTCTCTTTCTCATATTCCCACTTCTCCAATCCATCCTCCTAATTTATCACCTCACATTCCTTCTCCACTTTTTTCTCCATATGAAACTCATACTCCTCCACCTCTTGAGGAAGAGGAGCCCCAACTCAAGAAGAGGAAGTTTTGAATAAAAGTGTGTAAGAAGGAGAAATCAAAAGGGAAGAGGTAGAGAAAGAAACAAAAGAACTTGAGATGAAACATGAAGATTCTCAAGCTTTGCATAATATAGAAGTTATCCCTTCCTCTCAACATGAAGTGAGTTCAAACCTTCAAGTATGGTTAAACTATCCTATTCAAAAAAGGAAAAGGACATATAGCCAAGAAGAGGAGGAATATTTTTAATATTTTTGTTGATTCCTTCGAAGAACCCATAGGAAGGAAGAAGAGATCAAGAAGGTTTTAAATCACCACCATAGATAGGAAAGTAGTTAAAATAGCATAAATTTATATCGCAAGGGTGGACAAGCTTGAACTAACATGTTTCCCAAAGAATATCAATTGTAAGAGGTGAACTTGGGAGGTCAAACCATGAAAGAGAAAAATAAGTAATTCTAAAAGGTTGTGTCTGTTATCCTCAAGAGGATGTAAAAAAAAGATAGCACAAAATAATAGATTAGGTTCCTTTTGTCTTGGTTGATAGGTTATGTCAACCTTTTGATTAGTCCCATTGATCTACTTGCCTCTGCCTAATTTTCTAGGCAACATTAAATAAGTATTCTTAACATCCATATGCTAAAGGTCTCCTTTCTACAAAAAGGAAATATAGGGACAACCTACAATCATTGGAGAGTTGAGTCTTCAAAAAGGAAATTAAATATTATCATTACACCAGTGATGAAGTGTGTGTGGCTAACAAAATTGATTAAAAAATAAATGAGGATTTATTGTTATGGGATGACTATATCCCCATTTTGTAGAGAATAAAAGCCACTTTTCTAAGGAATTGATAAAAGAAGTTGTAATAGAAGAAGAAGATCAAGATAAACCAAAGGAATGGTTTAAGGCCAAACAACTAAAGGTCAAATTTTTCAATAAGTGTAAGGACAAACTGCGTAGCAATAAGGGACTAGATGATTTGGCAATTATAAAAATATAATAGTTTGTGGACAATCTATGTTGCATATTTTGGGAAAACCTATCCTTGTTGTTTTCTCTGATGAATATGATCAACGATTTTGAAAAAACTCTATATGGTCAACTATTTGAAGGATTCATCAATCAAACAATATAATAGAATGTTGATATCTGGAGCTTTCAAGATGAGTTGGCAACTTATGATGAATTACAAGAGAATCTTGAGATCTCAACTTTTTCCCAAATGATTAAGCTACAATATTATAAGGGACAAAATATGACCACTTTAAGTTATTTTTCTAATACTTTCTTATAGATCTTCTCAAACATTAATTGATAAAATATTTAAACACTGATTATTTGATTTGATTTATAATTAATAATTATCTCAATTGGTAAAATGTTGATATGGTGTTGGATTTTTACTTGATTTGTAGTTTAATTTTTAGCTGTTAATTTAGCTTAGTTCATTTTTAGATAGGGGCTAATCACCCATGTTTAAATTTTAGTTAACTTTTTTCAAATCCATAGATTATGGGATAAATGGTTCATATATATATTGGCTTTTTAGAAATTGTAAAGGATTACAAAAAAGTTAGAATGCAAGAAACAAATACAATTTTAGCATGGAATTTTCTACTAAATTTTGTGAATGGTTAATATAATATTGAAGGATTGTGCTTATTACATGTATATAGATTATTTATCATTAGTGATGGTATGTCTATATTATTTATCCAAGTTTAATAAATTTTTGAAACCAATTTCTTAAAAATTACGATAAATAGAGTCTTATCTCAAATTTGTGCATCCAATATGGTGATTTGATTTGATGTAGCTCAAAAATATGAGTATGCAATTTCACCTTTACTATTATATTGATATTATATGTGATTGTGTGAATACTAATTTTTGTAATATTAGTTTTCTTGATTTTTCTTAAATATTTTAGGATTGGTGGATAGAATAAAATTTATAATTTTCCATTTAACTTTATTTATTTTCAATCTCTCTTCTTACCTTAGTATTTTTCTATTTATTTGAACCAAATATTTAGGTTATTATAAATGTTTATGGAGCTTGATTATTGTATAGATCTATTAAAGACTAATGCAATGTTTGATTGAAATGTGGTAAAGTTGGATTTTAAGGATATAAGAGATATATGCACATTTCAATTGATTTTCCATGTTATATTGTATTTTTAGAAGTATAAATTATAAATACCCATTGTTTAAATAATTTAAATAATCCACTAAGCTACCCATCACAATCAAGACTTGACTTAAAAGGAACCTTGGAGTAGGAACCCGTGCTTTTCAAGAGGAGTAGTTATTTGTTGTTATTCAACAATTGGTTGTGCTAAAACCATCGTCAACAATAGGGAACTAAATAATGATATTGAACATTCTCAACATAATATTATATAAAGGCTTGATTCACATACTTCCCTAATTATCTATGAAGATATTCCAAATAAAAGAACCTAACTTATTCTCCATAAAAACCTTGAAGGTCCTAAAATTGGTGAAGACATCACTATTTTACTTCAGAATGTGCACCCATGCCCAATAAAATAAATCATCAATGAACATGAATACATACTTGGTTCCTAAAAATAATTTTGACATGAATTGAGGTCACTATGAACCAAATCAACTAAGATAATAGAATGATGGGCCTTACCTTTAGGGAAAGGTTGCTGATGATGTTTTGAAAGAACAAAACCTCAAAAAATACCCTCGATCGATGATACCTTAGGAAGTCTAAGTAACATATGTTGTGTACTAAAATATTGAACATATCTTTAATTGAGGTGTCTGAATAGCTTGTGCAAAATTTTGTCCAAAGATTCAACATGGTAAATCTGTGATGCACTATATGATATCTCAAAAACCATGAAACATGTACAATTAAAACCCATTATATGGTCTAAATTAAGCATCAATACTCTCAAGATTATGTAGTTCTCCAATAACTATATCATGTGGTGAAAAACTATTTCCAACACCAATATGAAAAATATGATAAATTGATAGA
This sequence comes from Sequoiadendron giganteum, assembly GCA_007115665.2. Classification (NCBI taxonomy): domain Eukaryota; kingdom Viridiplantae; phylum Streptophyta; class Pinopsida; order Cupressales; family Cupressaceae; genus Sequoiadendron; species Sequoiadendron giganteum. The sequence continues at coordinate 131,560,546 of CM021108.1, read as the reverse complement.
ATATTAGTCAAAATTTTAGGTACATAGAGAGCATACATAATGCAACCCTCTATCAATTATACTGTACCTAACCCAAAAATAGGAATCTAGGAAGAGTTTCCCATTGAAATATAAGAAGTATTAGCCTAAATAATAGACTCAAGATGATCATATGAGTGAGTCATGTGATATGAGGCTCCTATGTCAATTATCCAGCTATCTAGCTAGATGAATCCAAACCTCTAGCTATGCGTTCCTATCCCATACTAGATTTGGGAATATCCATGTTTTTTTCCTTCATGGCCTCTTCTAAATATGTAGTCCTATGATAAAAAGACTTGATACCATGATTTTATAATCCATTCAAATTACGTATTCCTCTACTTTTCTTATCACTATACAATCTTGTGTATTTGCATTTTCTTAGTTTTCTTCTATTTATGTATATTTTATAGATATTTAGTCTATTTTGGTAACACAATTTTATCTTGTAATCTATATTTGGATAATATTTATCTTGTGTAGGTTTTATGTTTTTTCCAATATAATTTCTTGTGTAGTTTTTTGTTATATCATGTATTAATTTCATAGTGTGTCACCAAAAACTGTAGCCTTTGACACTTTTCACTCATTTGGAACCTTGCCTATGAATCTTGGACCTTTTTCAACCTCTTTCTACCCCTTTCCAAGCCTTGTGCTGAAGTGTTGTAAGGTGTTGTAAATTTTTTTCACACTTTCCTAGGCTTTTCATCACCAAATTAATCCTTTTATTTTGCTATAATGACCTCTTAATACACATATAACTCCTATACTAGAGTGTTTTGTGAGACAATCTCGACAAAATGTAATAATCATATTTTAATCCCTAAAAAAAAATGAAAACTTCCTAGGTGGACTAGGTCGGCACCTTGGGTGACCTAGTCCCATGTGGCATAAAATTTAATTTTAACTTAATTTTCTTTCATGATTTTGTATCGAAAACCCTAAGGTCGGCCTGTATTGTATTATTTCAAGAAAATTAGGGCAATAACTTCTATAAATAATCCTCAAAAACCTAATTTATCATTATAGACACATTATATAAACCATTCATTCACTCTTCTCCCAATCTTTCATCACTCCTCCAGCAAGCTAGGGTTTAATCATTCCAAGTCAACAAGACATCTTTTTTGTAGAATTCAAGGGATAATTGCTGCAACAACACAAGATATCTCATCATGGAAAAGTAACTTACTCCATTACTTCATGTTTTATGATTCCTTACATTATCTCTATTCATTTTGATTTAGTTACCTAAAAGGGGTTTGACCAAGGCAAACCCCTAATCCTTAACAATCAACATTTTTCTCCTTCTCTCCTTGTGTGTTTGCAGATTTAGGTACATTGGATATCATTGAAGACCTTGAAGACTTGTTGAAGACCTATTATTTCTTGCAAAGTCCAAACATCGACCAAAAGTCACTTTTAGGCCCGAATATCAAAGTTTCAGAAGTGAATAACTGTGAAGAACCAAGGTGCAAACTGGGGGCTTCTATTTCCCCTTGAAAACTCCCAAAAATATTGAAGATGTTTAAGTCACCAACAATGGTGACCTAGTCTCATTGGATAGGCCTTTTTGTGATTTTCACATTTTCAGACACCCATTTGGCAGAAATGAGCTCTAGACAAGTTTTTGGGAATCTAGGACTAGGTCGCCCATATTGGCACAACTGTCCCTTTAGGATTTTGCAAAATTTTCATCAACTTACTAGACCTGCAACAAACCCTTCTTCAAATCCGAAGTGCACACATTCTATCTCCTTCATTTTTGTATATTTTAGTGTACATTATTAGATCATTTTGTATATGTTTAAATACAATATTGTGTTTTCTAGAAATTTTCATTTCAATAGTTTAGCATTCAATAAATGATTCTATTTCCATTTCCAACATTTAAGGCACCCTACACACATCACTTTAATCCCGCAACTCCCCCTTTGAATGAACCCTAAAGTGAAAAGGTGAGAAAGAAAGACCTCTTTCCACTTTGGTATAAAACCCTACAGGTGCAAGAGTATATCTTTCCCCTCTTCTCTTTGGTGGTTCATTTTGGTGAATTCAAGATGAATGAACTCACCCAAAAGGTATGTTGGTGTTTATTACCACATAGGATTTGTAGTTCTCTAAGAGGTAGCCAACCTCTATTATAAAGAATTACAAAGGCTAGTGGCCAACTAACAAGATCCAGTGAAAGAATGACATCTCCTACACTTCTGGCTCTATGAGACCAAGGTGGGTAAACCTTCATGTGTTCATAAGATTATCATATTATTGATAAGAAAACTTCTTCTTATAGATGCAATCCCCAAACATGCAATCAGACATTAATTACCTTGGTTGTGGCAAAACCCAAGAATAATAACAGATGTGCCAAAGCAAAGAGACTAAAAATTATCATAAGATTTATATATCTCAAAAGAGATAACATTTAATATTTTTTAAAATGTTCATATATTGAATCATCATGCTTAGAGCCACAATCGCACACTTGAAATAATTTTACCAACACTATCCAGTGCCTCATTCATTGGGTGGGAGTCATAGAAAACATAATTCAAATATTATGAACTTATCACCATAATGCTTTGCTACAATGAGATCTTTTAGCATATTAAATCAATACTCCTTAGTGAATCTTGAGCATATGACTATAAACATGAAATTTATTTTCAAGCATTTGATTAACTCATTAAGTTAAAGTAGGAGAAAAAGTTACACTTTCAAATACACCATTGAAACTGAATGAACAAACCCTTGATAAATCCATTCATAATCCATGACACATACACATGAGAGAAAATTATCTTAATTCTTTTAGATTTATTTCGATATCAGTAATTACAAAAGTATAGCATACTTATTTCATACTATTCCCAACCCAGAATGATTTCCTAAACAATACCTTCAAAATCCTGTAGTAAAACTAACTGTACATACTCATAACTTTATGGATTCAAAATCCTGACCATAAAAATGAGCCGTGATATCTCCTCTATAGGACAAGAGAGTAACAAAGAATTAGGCTACATTTTTAATTTCAAAATTGAATTTCATTTAGAATGAAATTCAAATTCATATTTGTCATCATTGGATAACAAGGTGCATGATCCGAGGAAACAAAAAAAGGTTACACAGTAACCAGTTGGAGAAAAATAAAAAGCATGCCAGGCATGCACATGTCCACATCAACAAGATGAAACACCAGAAAAACACCACCTAGCAGACCCAACACCAATAACCACTAAGTAGACACACAGCCTCGGTACAAGTGACCGCTCTAAGTTCTCGCCTCAGTGAAAAGTGGAACTTCCTTCGTTTCTCCAACCACTTCAACGTCACATCCAACAACTTGGTCCGATGCCACTACAACTATTGATTCGACTGCAAGGGCCTCCTCGTTCACTCCCATGAGCTCAGTCAAAGCCACTAGGTAACACCGGTAATCTGAGTATGTCTTAGACCTGTTATCAGAATCTGATGAAATAAACACAGGGGATGCACAATGCTTTGGCATTTTTCTAGAGCTCTTCATAGTGACCTTAGGTATTCTATGAGTATGTTGATCCTTATTAATTAGCGACCTCTTTGCTCCTACTCGAGAACTCTTGTGCCCTATAGATTTATCCATAGCTTCACATAAAATAGGAAAATAACCACCACCTACAAGCATAACAACTCAAAAAATATAATTATAACACTGGGTGACTTCAACAAGAATTTATAGAGAGAATTGGTGCAAGGGATATTGATTGCTTGAATGAAAAACAAGAATTTGAGTCATAAGTAGCTGACATAGCCACCATAATTGCTTCTATTAGGAGGGTATTGTTCACACACTAGAGAAAATCAAGAGAAAATCATCTGAAACACTCGATCCATTAATGAAATAAGCTTGAAAGTGCGAAATCTCATTACATAGATCATTAGTAATTTCTTTGAAACTATACTGTTGATGCTAAATGGACTTGGCAAGTCAGAAAACTCATATTGAGTTAATCGAGCGTTGAAAATCCACCTTAGTGCCTTGAAAAACCACAACCAATCAAAACCCAAGAAAATAAGACGTCGCAACTGGATAGTGGGTCCCATTTAGCCCTATCACTCCAAGAACTAGGCCCCGTGTCGCCCTTTCATAGACCTCGCAGTACTTTTGAGACATTTATCATGCTCATGCAAGGTCTGCAAGGGACAATTATTATTCTTCCCTTAATTAAATCCCTTCATCTGTGAAAAGATGACCACTTGACATCATTGGCACCTAGGGAATAAACCCTGCACCTTCTGTACATGTCAGATGGTGGCATCTAGCAGACCTCGTACCTCTTAATGACATCAACAGGAAAATCTATGAGGTTTGCGAGAAATGGTCCAGATCAAAACCTGTGATCGGACAGTTAACTAAAAAACATGCATAGACATAAAAATATTCAGGTGGGACCAGTCGATACAACCCTTGACAGTATAAAATTTTAAGCCTCGGTGACGGAAAAAGACCGACAGGCTGAGTGAAAGGAGTCGGTAAGAGCACAGAGGAAAGGGCTCAACCGACCACTTAAGTGACTGGTTACCTTTAGTAGCAAGTCACCCTTGAAACATAACAAGAGGGTTTCAAAATTATATAATTCACATCACCCAGGGTAATTTTAAACCTTGAAAACCCTAGCCCCCCTCCTTTGAAATTTAAAAGTCCCATCAGTGGCTCCGATTGGGGATGTATACCCCCTTGTGGGCATAGCAAGATTCCAGAATCTCTGGTTTCACAGACTAGACTACTGAATTAGACAAGTTCCTTGAAAAATATACCACCTTGCTTTGTCAATTGGACTTGTGTACTACCAACTTGATGGCCCCAGGATCCCTGACATGAGAAATCAAGATTTTCCCTTGTCAAAAACAAAATTCTCTATCACTTGGAGTAAACAAGGTTTGCAACATTTACACTTTGATGCTTCAAGAATAATAGGATAATTAATGTCTAGAAGTATCACAATGTTTATTTATACTCCCCTGCATCAATTTAATCCATGTCTTGTTCTAAAACTTTAAAAGCAACATATGCCCATGATAACATTTCACCTTACTCTACCTCTGGTCATAACTCATAGGATGTTGGCCCAATTGAACCGAGAAGTGGAAACATTCATAACTTACCTGATTTGCAACATTACACATTCTCGCATCATCATCAATTTGCACATCAAACATAAAATTTTCATATAAAATTTTGTGCATATTATCCATACTTATATTGCTCAACAAAGGTTATACAAAACTAGGGGAATCCCCTCCCTTGAATTTCCAAAATAAGTTAGGTTGCCAGCACTTGAATTCCATCAATTTGGGATACATCCTAGCATCACAAATGTCTGCAGTACTAGTTACATCATTCTGCAGGGAATGTGTAAACAGATTTATTTCAAGCCTCTCAATGTACACCTTCCCCTGTATTTCTTCATTTATTCTTAAATGAAAACCCTCAACAACAGGGTCAAATATATCAATTTTAAACTGGTCAAAAGAGAAAGAGCAATATGAAATGGCCTCATTGTACTCAACATTTTTCTGTTGTATGTGTTAATTTGTAACTGAAAATTTTGGCACAAGCTGAAAACTTTTCACCAGCAATATCAATGTCAGAAGGTAACAACATATCCATCTCAACTTCACATAAGTAGTCAGGGAAAACAATAGTACCAATATTTTCATCAATATGTTGGTTGTCTTCAGTACTGTTCCTTTGATCACATACTTCATTGTCCTCAAATTCCTCAACATTTATACAATAGGCTTGTTCCATTGCCAGTATACCCGGAGTATACTCTAAATATTTATAATTTTAAAATCGTTCCTTCACTTGGGAACAAGTGAGAACATGAGGTTATACATTTCCATACAACTCTGGTGAAAAGACAAGCCTAGTTCCATCCTTAGTACTACAATCACTACCTCTGAAATCACAATCCCTAGCCTATAACAAAATCTCAGTGACATGAGTATTACAATCAAGATTAGTAGACACAACAGGTGTCTCACATAATCTTGCATTAGTTTTCCCCTCAAATTCCTCTGTAGTTATCCAAGTTTCTTCAAAAGGGCAAGCATTGTCTTTATTCTATGTAGGTACATTCTTGGATGATTCTGTAGTTTCTATCCACTTAATGACTTGGGCCAAATTAGCAGGTTTTAATTCTTCTGGCAAAGCACTTAGTCATGGTTCATAAAGTTCACAAAATAAATCAATGCATTCATAGTCATTATTTCTATGAATTCTAGGAATTTGTATCAAGATTTCTAAAAATCTCAAGAAAAACTCATGTGGCGATTCCCTCTCTTGCCTCTTCATTTCATATAATTCTGGTACAAGAGGAGTTTGATCAACATCATTCAAACTAGACTATCTTTCAACTTGGATCTCATTATTATCACACTGCAATGGTGAAGAAATAATAGTTTTAAAAACACCCTTGTCATAATCAATGCTCTGAGTAACTTCCTCTGACATTTTACTAGTACTAGGTAAGCTAGGGTAATAAATACTTGCAGCAAGATACCCTTTCATCATTGATTATTTCATATTGTTTTCAATTTCCATAGCCATTTGATATGCTTGGTGTATGTTTGTAGGTTCTTTATCTCTTAGTAAGTCACCCATCCTTTTGTCAAAAGCACCAAGATATACAACTAAGCATTCAACCTCACTCGGTCTTATTTCTTTAGGGATTTCTCTTAAAGCTTTTGAAAACCTGAGATTAAAATATGGGATTAGCTCTTCTTATTTTATGTGAATTCCCATAAAACCTTTTCTTAATGTGTTGGGATTGACTTGTTCACCAAATTTCTCCATAAAAACTATCACCAACTGATTCCATGAGTTAACAGAATAGGAAGGTAAATAGGAAAACCAATCCCTGACATCACCCTTCAAGGATTGCACAAAAGGTTTCATGAAAACATCCTCATGATTGACTTCATAATCCCCCATTACATCTACAAAATGTTGTAAATTCTTAGAGGCTGATTCTACACTTTGCCTTGTATATTCAGGCAAAATATTCCTAATCTTCTCAGGAATTGGATTAGGGTAACCACTGACATCACTAAAAATAAAAGGAATATACCTTTGAGTTACAAAACATCCCGAAGGGTTTAAGGCAACTTGTTCTCTTTGCATAGTTATGTCTGTTTTTACATATGGGAAATCACTTATACCCATTTAAAATTTCATCAACATAATATATTTATTAGACATATTATTTACTATCACAACCATGATTCCGTTAGTGACTACAAATAGTATTACTTGCTTTCCAAGATATGATGCAACATAAACATTATTTCATATGACCTTATACATATTGCATCATCAGAAGTATGGAAAAACTAATCATTGTTCCTTTCTTGATGCTAGACATCTAGTTTGGAACCATCTGCATCCTTAATTACAAACACCCATCACAATTAAAACTAGTGAACTGTTTAGTTTTGATTAAATACCTGGTAATTTTTTGTTTTGGTAGCATGTATTAAATTCTTCTTCTTGACTGTAAATATCATAGATCTAGGACTGTTTCTTCATTCATCAACTCATTCTTCAGATAAAGTCATCACCTCTTCAACAAAGGATTATATTAAAAGAAATATGAAATTCCTTTCAAAGCTTGTTAGATTCTAAGTTTTCACCCACAACAGAGTTGTACAATACCACTACCAATATCCTTTAAAACCACAATCCATTACCATTCAAATTTTAACATTCAAATTCTCTTAACAAAATCTTCTAGATAACATCCTTCAACCCCTGTGGTTCCTTGTTTCTCTTTTCCTTTTAAATTTCTCAGAAGCTCTCCCCAATAAAACCACCATTCATCCAATGATTCCAGAACTCTTGAATCCTTTGCCAACAAGATACCATAGATCATAGGATTATTAGGATTATTACAACAAATTCTTCTCCAAGGTTAACATCCTTTAAAACTTGACCAAATTCATAGTGAAAAACAATAATATGACACCATAGCCATCTGCAACTAGTGATTTAGAACTCCCCAGTAGAGTTGCCATTTTTTTTGGTGACTCAGATGGGAAAATAGTTCAATAATGTGCAACCTCTGATTAGAGAAATAATTCAACACTTTAATGACTCTATAACAACACCATCTATAACCAAAACTTCTGAGTTCCTCCCTAGCTCAGTCACCATTTCTATTGGTGACTCGAATGGGAAAAAATCATTCAATAATGATAGACCTCTAGTTACAGAAATAATTCAACACTTTAATGACTTTATAACAACACTGTTTGCAACCAGAACTTCTGAGTTCCTCCCTAGTAGAGTTGCCATTTTTGTTGGTGACTCGGATGGGACAAAATCATTCAATAATGACAGACCTCTAGTTATAGAAACAATTAAAAACATTAATGACTCTATAACAACACCGTTTGCAACCAGAACTTCTGGGTTCCTCCCCAGTAGATTCGCCGTGTCTATTGGTGACTTGGATGGGACAAAATCATTCAATAATGACAAACCTCTGGTTACAGAAATAATTCAACACTTTAATGACTCTATAAAAAAACCGTCTGCAACCAAAAATTTTGAGTTCCTCCCCATCGGAATCACCATTTCTATTGGTTTTTATTCCCACATAGGATTTATAGTTCTCTAAGAGGTATCCAACCTCTATTATAAAGAATTACAAAGGCCAGTGGCCAACTAATGAGATCCAGTCAAAGGCTGACATCTCCTACACTTCTGGCTCTGTGAGACCAAGGTGGTTAAACCTTCATGTGTTCATAAGATTTTCCTATGACTGATAATAACACTGCTTCTTATAGATGTTTTCCCCACACAGGCAATTAGATAGTAATTACCTTGGTTGTGGAAAAACCCAAGAATAATAATAGATGTCCCAAAGCAAAGAGACTAAAAATTATCATAAAATTTATATCTCGAAAGAGATAGTGTTTAATATTTGTTAAAATGTTAAGATATTAAATCATCATGCTCAGATCCACAATCCTACACCTGAAATAATTTTACCGACACTATCTAGTGCCTCATTCATTGGGTGGGACTCATATAAAACATAATTCAGATATTATGAACTTATCACCCTAATGCTTTGCTACTATGAGATCTTTCAATATATTAAAACAATAATCCTTAGTGAATCTTGAGCATATGACCATAAACATGCAATTTGTTTTCAAGCATTTGATTAACTCATTAAGTTAAAGTAGGAGAACAAGTTACACTTTCAAATACACCATTGAAACTGAATGAACAAACCCTTGATGAATCCATTCATAATCCATGACACATACACATGAGAGAAAATTATCTTAATTCTTTTAGATTTCTTTGGATATCAGTAATTACAAAAGTATAGCATAATTTTTTCATACTATTGCCAACCTAGAATGATTTCCTAAACAATACCTTCAAAATCCTGTAGTAAAACTAACTGTACATACTCAAAACTTTATGGATCAAAATCCTTACCATAACAATGAGCTGTGAAATCTCCTTTATAGGACAGGAGAGCAACAAAGCATTAGGCTACATTGTTAATTTAAAAATTGAATTTCATTTAGAATGAAATTCAAATTCACATTCCTCATCATTGGATAACAAGGCGCATGATCCGAGGAAACAAAAAAAGGTTACATAGTAACTAGTCAAAGAAAAACAAAAAGCATGCCAAGCACACACATGTCCACATCAACAAGATGAAACACCAGAAAAACACCACCCAACAGACCCAACACCAGCAACCACTAAGTAGACACACAACCCCGATACAAGCGATCACTCCGAGTTCTCACCTCAGTCAAAAGTGGATCTTCCTTCGTTTCTCCAGCCACTTCAATGTCACATCCAACAACTTGGCCCGGTGCCACTGCAGTTATTGGTTTGACTACAAGGGCCTCCTCATTCACTCCAATGAGCTCAGTCAAAGTCACCAGGTAACACTAGTAATCCGAGTTAGTCTCGGACCCGTTATCATCAAAATCTAATGAAATAAACATAGGGGATGCACAATGCTCTGGCCTTTCGCGAGAAATCTTCATAGTGACCTTAGGTATTATGGGAGCAGGTTGCTCATTCTTAATTAGCGACCTCCTGGCTCCTACTCAAGAACTCCTGCACCCTATAGATTTATCCATAGCTTCATAGAAAACAGGAAAATAACCACCACCTGCAAACATAAGAACTCAAAAAATAAAATGATAACACTGGGTCACTTCAACAAGCATTTATAAAGAGAATTGGTGTGAGGGATATTGATTTCTTGAATGAAAAACATACATTTGAGCCATAAGTGGTTGATGTAGCCACCATAATTGCTTCTATCAGGAGGGCATCATTTGCACGCTATAGAAAATCAAGAGAAAATTCTCTGAAACACTCGAGCCATTAATGAAATAAGCTTCAAAGTGTGAAAGCTTTTACATAGATGATCAATAATTTATTTGAAACTATATCATTGATGCTGAATGAACTTGGCAAGTTGGATGACTCAGATTGAGTCAGTCGAGCATTGAAAATCCACCTCAGTGCCTTGAAAAACCACAACCAATCAAAACCCAAGAAAACAAGATGTTGCAATTGGACAATGGGTCCCATTTAGCCCTATCGCTCCAAGAACCAGGCCAAGTGTCACCCTTTCATAGACCTCACAGAACTTTTGAGACATTTACCGTGCTCGTGCGAGGTCTGTGAGAGACAATTATTATTCTTCCCTTAATTAAATCCCTCCGTCGGTGAAAAGATGAGGACTTGACATCATTCGCACCTCGGGAAAAAACCCCGCCCCTTCTATACATGTCAGATGGCAGCATCTCGCAGACCTCGTACCTCTTAATGACATCAACAGTAAAATCTATGAGGTTTGCAAGAAATGGTCCTGATCAAAACCCGTGATCGGAGGGTTAACTAAACAACATGCACAGACATAATAATATTCAGGTGGAACCATTCAGTACAACCCTTGGCGATATAAATATTTAAGCCTTGGTGATGGAAAAAGATCGACAGGTTAGGTGAAAGGGGCCAATAAGAGCACGGAGGAAAGGGCTCAACTAATCACTGAAGTGACTGGTTACCTTCGGTAGGAAGTCACACTTGAAACATAACAATAGGGTTTCAAAATTTTATAATTTACATCACCCTAGGTAACTTTAAACCCTGAAAACCCTAGCCTTCCTCCTTCAAAATTTAAAAGTCCCATCAAGGTATATCATTAGGTGAAAGATATCCTTTTCACAATCAAGAGCTGCTAGGTGAGAAACCCTAAGGGCCTAATTGGGGAATCGTCTTTCCCTTTTAGAATATTGTCTTTTTGGTAGATCACATAGTTTCTTAGCATAGGGGTTTTATCAACCTACTCAAATAATACTTTTCTTCCTCTCTAATATCATTTTTTTGTGGTTTTATTTCTTTTAAGTACATTATTTTTATGTACTTTATCATGCATATTCATGTAGTTTCATTAGATTTCTAAAGTTGGGAAAAAATATAATGATAAAAATTACATATCCTTACAATTTTTCATTATTCTTTAATCCATCTCCCATAGTGTGATTTTAGTTTCATTCACCCCTTAACCTTTTTCTACCTATGGTTCCAAATCCTTGTCTTTTCTACATTTACTCATCAATATTGATATTTCTACTATGTTAACTTTGTATTTTTTCTAATGTTTGACCCTTTGTAGAGATGAAACTATCAAGACACTAGAATGACACAAATTAGTCTACAAAATATTCTAGTTTCCTATGACTGTTCTAGATTCAGTAACTTTTTGAAAGCATTTTTCATTTACTACTACCTAGGATGGTGGTAACTACTCTAAAATAAATGAAAATAGCTACCTAGCTCCCTTGTCTGCCTATATTCATCTTTGAATTCCTATATCATAAGATATTAATATCTCTTATAGTTTTTTATTATGTTATAATTCTATCACTCTCTTACTAAAATTTGGAATAGTCTATCATTATTCTTAAAAAATTATTGTATGTGAAGATTCTATCTATTTTTTAATTATTGAAAAATTTAATTCCTTTATATTTTTCATCCAGTGTGTAAGATAATTTTATCTAATTTCTTGCTAAATTTTATTTTACCGCTACATAATCCTATTGCTGCAATATTTAGCACTTCAAATTTCATTTCCTTGTTCTCATTACTCTCCTTTTATTATAGTTTATTTTATTTTCATTTTTTACTACTCTTTTTATTCGTTGAGACATATATGTGATAGGAGTACACGAAATATTTAATTATTTCTTCCTTTGTTTGCTATTGTGGTTTAAAACCTAAAGTAGGGGCTTCATTATTTATGGAAATATGCTTTACAAACCTTTCTTATATTTCTAGCTTGCAATTCTTCACTTGGACCATTTCAATATAATAGGTTTTCTAATTTTTTTTCTCTTTTTTAGTTTTACTTCATTTGAACCATTATATTAGAATGTTTTCCAAAAAAATCTTTATATCATACTTGGTAGTGCACTAATCATTCTCCCTCTTCATCCTATGTGTAGTTAAAACTAGATTCTAGGAACTAAAGTGATTTTTTTAGTTTCGATTCATTAAACTCACACAAATGGTAGAACATTGTGTAAAATTTCATGTATGGCATACAAATATAGGATAGAGAACTTAAACCTATGACCATAGATTTTTATCTATTCGTATATTATTTTTTATTAAATTTCTTAAATTTTACCTCTAATATCAACAAATAGTAAAACTATTATTTGTAATTTTTGTTCAATCTAAGTTAATTTATTTTCATAGTTTAAAGCATATTCCAAGAGTTTTCTAAACATTTTCTGTAAAATTAGTAGAAAAAAATATACATGATTGAGATTCCCTCTAAAATTATACTAAAATACATAGATAATTAGGTAAAAAATTTATCACAAGCAAGCTCTATTGACAATTTCAAGAAATGAAATTGGAACTACTATTTGGGGCCTTGATGATTGCTTTTTAAAAATCAGTAGTTTAAGGAAAATATGGAGGAAGAAGTATTTTAATGAATTATTTTTCAAAAATCAATAGGTTAAGGAGATGATTGAGGTTAAGGAGATGATTGAGGATAAGGATAGATGAAACATTTGTTCATTGAGGTGTTTTTTTTTCAAATGTGTGATATTTGGCCAGTTTAAGTTGTAGTCTTTGTACTTTATTTAATTTTGTTTGATAACAGTGGCAATCTAATTATAATATATTAATATTAGAAAATGAGTATATTATATTTAAAAAAAAAATGAATGGAACCATATTTGAAAGCTTAAAATTTAATAATTTTTTTTATGATCTTATGGTAGGTTAGTTATAATTTAATGAATAATAATTTAATTAAGAATATCATTGAGAGTTTGGTTCAGTCCTTGTATTATGGTGTTATTAATGTTTAGATTCAAGTTCAAGTTTTTGTTGGAACATTGAGCATATAGGCAATAAGCTCTCACTAGATGATTTATCTTGTATACATGGACATCACTAATGTTTATGGATGACCCTTGTTTCTGGCCCCATCGACTAGACTCAATTAAGGCTATCATTTGAAAAATAAAAAAATATATAATCTATGATAATGAATGGACTAATAGATTCACTAAAATAAATGTTCAAATATTTCATAAATTGAACAAAGATACTTAGCTCAAAATATGATGATCTTGCTATCTTAGATGCTAGAAATTATTTTTGTAATTTATTAGAGCCCTATGTAATGTCAAATTAATGCCAAGTTGTATTAATATATATTTTTTATAATGTTATAGTTCACTTTTGTGAAGTTATGAGATTGTTGTGCCCTAACCCTATAGTGTGTATGGGGTTATGAGTAGTCAACTTATGTCAATTTTAACTCTTGAATAATTTATATAATTATTATTATAATCATATATAAGAATTTATGTCATTCTAGGTATCTAAATTAGCTTGGGTAGCAACCAAAGATAATTAGGTATATAAAGGAGTTAGAATCTAGTTATTATAAACATTTTGAGTATTGTGTTCTTATTGAATATTATTGAAGGTATCCCCCTTTAAGTGATAAATTATTAAGTGTTTGAAGCATATTTTCTATCATATTCTTATATTGTTCAACTTGTTTCATTGCAAATCATATCAGAGCATGATCTTGGCACTAAGAAAGGGAAAAAAATGATTTGGAAAGTGCACATCTCTCTAATTTTCGAAAAAAACTTGATTTTTAAAAGTTTTTTTCAAGGTGACACTAGAGAAAAAAAATCTGAATTAGAAATAATTTGGATTGAAATTCAAGGAGTTATTTTATAATTAGGGTTCCTTCACTCTCAAAGTTGAAAAACAATGTTTTTTCTTAATATTTAGAGGGTTTATCAATAATGCATTTCTACTACTATAGCCTAGATTTGAGGTCATTTGTAGTATGCTCGATATAAATATTTCACTTTTTGCACAAATATGGATAAAATAAATTTGAATAATCCACTTCCAAAATCTATGGAAACTAAGGTGGGTATTTTGAATTGGAACCAACAAATTGATTATGAAGAATTAGATTCAAAATTGTGGGCAAAAATTCCTCAACCATCTCTTGAGACATTGGTAGGCAACTTGAAGCTGAAAGGAAAGACCCTAATCCAAGACGATGACCTAGATGAAAATGGATTTATCCATTTAAAATATTTTTCAAATAGGAATTTTTTGGATCATGAGCATAAGGATGTTCCTAAAGAAAATTATAGCAATATATTTGATGTTCTTGAAATTTTTGAGAATCATGATAGTGCTTTGGTCGTTTAGCATATGCATGAACTAGAAATGTTACATTTCAAAATATTTTAATTTAATTCATTTTCTAGAATTTAAAATACTAGAGATGGAAAGAAATATCTCTATTTATAGCCACATTAAGAAATATTTTGGGAAATAGTCCAAATTTTGAAAAACATACAATTGGGGTAGATTCTATTTGCTAAAATTGATACAAATGGATTCAATTAACACATCATAAAATATGCATAATATAGAGACAAAATATGAAGAGATAAAAGATAGAATCCCTCCTATTATGTCTTTAGAAATGATATTAAGAAAGAGGGTATTGATAAGGGTCCAAAAGAAGGAAGGAAAAAAGGCTTAGAAAAAGGATAAGTTGATAGGGGAATAATTGGTAGAATCAGGTGCAATTGAAACAATATTAACTCATCTCTCTAATCCATTGAAATATCATGATATCCAAGGATACTAGTGGTTTGAGTAGCATCCCTCAATAAACATTGACTTGTGACCTTATCTACAAGCATAAAATCGATATTATTCTTATACAAGAAATAATTTTATCAATGGAAGATATGACAATTATTTCCTCTAATATTTGGAAAGGTGACCAACATTTAAGTTTTATGAATCTAGGTAATGTTGGAGGAGTGACTTGTTTTTGGGGCCCTTGTAACATTACCTCTTCTTGGTGTTTAGGGAGTAGAAATTCAATTTTAATGGTGGATTCTTGTTTTGATTCTAATGAAACTTCTTACTCACAAACATGCATGCACCTTTGAAATTACTATGTAAGTTCTTTCTTTGGGCCCATGTATTAGGATTATTCATTCTTTAACTCCTTATTTCCCTTGTATTTTAGCCACAAATTCTAATGTAGCAATAAATTTGAATGAGAAAACAAGAGGCATTTATTGTCTAGGTCCATCTTTTATTTTATTAAGAGAATATTTATTTTATTGATTTGGTGGATGTTGTGGAAAGAAATGGAATCTACACCTAGATTAGGGTATGTGTAGGATCATGATGGGCCAAAAAATGGCAATATGTAAGCAATATGATGGTCCATGTGGCTGATGACTTTTTTTCCCCCAAAGTTGATGAAATGAAAAGGATTTTTAAAGGAGATTCTTAGCTTTCCACCAATATAAATTATGCTTTACTTTAAATTTAATAAATAATTATTATTCATTTTCTATTTTAATTATGATTAAAGTCTCGATTAATAGGCTAATTGAAAAACATATATAGCTTTCAAATGGTATCACATGTTTTGAATCTGAAACAAGAGTCACATTTTATGCTTCACATACTATAGGATTAAACAAAAAAAAAATCATGAAGTTTTGACCAAGTTAAGGTGGTCAGACATAAGAGTTTTTATATTTTTTAAAAGTTGTAATAATAAAATAATAATTAATTATTTACTTGGAAAAAAATTACAAAAAATATGAATCAAATTGGGACATGAGTCATCTACTTATATATAAAGTATTATAAAAATATTATCATTTAATTATGGTTCGGGTGGTTAGACAAACTTCTAATTATTTTTTTTCCCTAAAATTTAAGTATTGCTGCACTAAAATTTAAAATTTTCACCATATATATATATAGTTTAATAAACCTAGTAGTTTAAAAAATACAATTAATTTTCTACAGATTCTATTCCTACATATTTTTGAAATAATATTGATAACTTATTCAAATTTTTACGTCAAATTTCCTAACTCTCATTTTCTAAATTATCATCGCCACTTAAGGGCTTGTTTTTTTCCATGATGATCTTGCACATACCCTTCAAAAATATTTATTTTAATACAATAATTAAAAAAAAGAATTAATCATGAACATAACTCAACTAAACATACTGTCAAGCTATACCATATCGCAAGGTGAAACAAAAGACAAAACAATGACAACATCAACAAACAACTCAAACTAACCACATAATGGGGAACAATAAAAAAATGGCTCAACATAGGGGAACTCGATGCTATCTCCAAATCAACTATCTCTATTGGGTATAAGGCTCACTAAAACCTGACAATTCAGATGGAGTTGATGCCTAGTACCTACAACCCACAACAAACCACATGGCCAAACATATATATAGGAAAACAATCAAACACACCGTGAAGGGAAAATCATAGTGTCATAGGGAACTCACAAGTGAGAGATGTGACATTGTTCCCCTTCACCAACATACATCAATGCACAATAATCAAATACTAATAGCATAATAAAAATATACATACAATAATCACATAATACTCATAGCAACAATAACTCACTCTATCAATTAAACTAATCTACTAAGCATGGTATAAGCATAACATCAGTGATAAAACAATATCAAATAACATCATAGTAATGAGTCCAAAATTGAGCAATGTATCATAATATCCATATGTATCAAGTAATTGTTAGAAAGAGAAAGAAAACTAAGGGTCACTACATCCTCCAACCCTAGAACCAAGCTTACTCTTGGAAGCCTGCAAATAGATATGGGTATAACTCTCTCATCTTGGTTGCATCCTACCATGCAGCAGAAGAATCATCATTAGGATCCCATTGGACCCTCACCTACTCAATGTCTCAACCCCTAAGGGTACATCGTCTATGCTAAATGATGCTCATGGTCTCCAAAGCTAGCTGCCCATTCTCTACTTGTAAGGGATTCCAATCAAGAACATGAGATATATCTTCATAATAATGTCTAAACACAAAAACATGAAACACGTCATGAATAAACGAGATATTGGGTAGTAGAGCAAGATGGTATGCCACAAAAACAATCCTCTCCAACACCTCAAAAGGCCTAATGAAGTACGGTGTGAGCTTAGAGCCTCTTTTTTAACAGATCAAACTCTTTCATGAATGCACCCACAAGAATACCCAGTCTCCAACTAAGAATTGAGGGTCAACCCTTTGAGCATCTTCATATTTATTTTGTTTGTCCTGGGCTGCCACCAAATTCTCTCTAATGTGAATGACCTGCTACTCCATCTCCTAAAGCATCTTCAGACCAAGAAGAATTCTATCCGCAAAATGATCCCAACTCAATGGGGTCCAACAAGGATGACCATAAAACACTTGAAAATGATGCATGCCAATATAGATATGATAACTATTATTGCATGAAAAATCCACCAAATAAAGGTAATCCTCCCAATATGACTGCCAATCCATAACATACATCCAAAGCATATCCTCAAGGATTTGGTTGACACTCTAGGTCTGCCCATTATTCTTTGGATGATATGTTGAACTAAATTTTAGCTGAGTCCCCAATGCATGCTATAGGGACATCCAAAGAGCTGAAGTAAACACTCAATCTCTATCTAAGATAATGCTACAAGGAATACCGTGCAACTTGACAATGTCCTCCATGAAATTTTTTGGCCACTGATGAAGCATTGTATGAAGATTATATAGGAGAGAAGTGTGTCACCTTCGTCAACCTATTCACAATGACCATAATGGCATCATGCCGATGGGAATAAATGCATAAACCAACAATAAAATCAAATGATATGATGTCCCATTTCCACTCGAGAACTAGATGGGGCTGCAAAAGACCTATAGGATGTTGGTGTTCTAACTTTACTCTCTAACACTCCAAACATCTAGACATAAGATAAAAAATATCCCTCTTTATTCCTACCCAAAGTTACAATTGATGAAGGCCTACATGCATCTTTTTGATACCTGGATGAGCTAAATAGTGTCCTTGATGTTCCTATGACATGATCAAAGTGTGAATATCTTCTGAGGAAGGAACATAAATACAAACCAGTTTCCTCAAAAGGCCATCTAACTCAATGGAATATCTTATAAATCTATCCTCTAAAACTCTACCTGACTCCACCTTAGTCCTCACCTCCTAATACCAACTATCTCTAGGAATTGTGGTAAGGATCTGAATCCTCAAGTCCACTCCAAGAGTCATTATCGAAATCTCATGTTTCTATTGACTAAGAGCATCCACCACCACATTTTTCTTTCCTTGAATATACTTCACCTCAAACTCATACTCACACAGGAACTCCATCCACCTTCTCTACCTCACATTTAAATTAGGTTGCATGAAAATATACTACAAACTATGATGATCACTGTGCAACTCAAATCGATGCCCCAAAATTGTTTTCCTCCATCTCATCAAAGAATGAACCACAACAACCAACTCTAGATCATGTATAGGATAGTTCAACTCATGATCCTTGAGTTTGTGAGACTCATAGGAAATCATGCAACTATCTTGCATCAACACAACTCTCAAACCCTCCAAGGACACATCTGTACAAACCACAATATTCCTAGTAGGGTTAGGAGCTACCAAGATAGGTGCACTGGTCAATCTCTCCTTCAAAGTCTCAAAAGCTATCTCGCATTTCTCTGACCAAATAAAATTCTTCCATTTCCTTGGAAGAGAAGTGATGGGGTGGGCTATCCTCGAAAAACCCTACATAAATTGATGGTAGTAACCTACCAAACCCATGAAATTGTGAACCTTTGCAACATTAGTGGGTGTAGACTAATCAATAATAGCTTTGATCTTTGAAGGATCCATGAAAATTCCCTCACCATAGATAATATTTACCAAATACTTCACCTCTATCTGGAAGAACTCACATTTTCCCACAATTGGATACAACTAGTTCTCCCTTAGACACTGTAGCATTTGATGCAAATGCACCTAATGATCCTCTATAGTCCTCGAATAGATCAAAATGTCATCCAAAAATACTAGGACAAACCTATCAAGATAGGTGCAAAACACACAATTTATCAAACTATGAACACAAACAACACATTCGTTAACCCGAATGTCACAACTATAAACTCATAGTGTCTGTAACAAGTATGAAATGCAGTCTTATGGATGTCTACCTCAAGGATACACAACTGATGATATCATAACTTGAGATCAATCTTTGAGAATGTTCTTGAACCCTTGATCTATTCAAAGATATCATCGATCCTCAACAATGGATACATATTCCTCACCGCAATCTTATTCAACTATCATATTCAATGCACAATCAAAGGGATCCATCCTTCTTCTTCACAAAAATCACTAGTGCTCCCAAAGGAGAGACACTAGGATGAATAAACCCCCTCACCAATAGATCCTCAAGCTACAATTGGAGCTCCTTAAGCTCTTGAGTGGTCATTCGATATGGGGATCGAGAAATAGGGTCAACTCTATGTACAAGATCTATCTTAAAATCATTTTCACACTTCGGTTGAATCACTGGAATCTCGCTAGGAAAGACATCAATATACCACCAAAGGATAGGGTGACTAGCAAAAGACACCTCTCAGCTCTCTCCTAACCCCAAATCTTTAACTGACACCACAAACAACATACATCCTTGATGCATACACCTCCTCAACTACATAGCAGAGATCATGCATAGGGAAATAGGCCTATGAACTCCAACTACCTCAACCTCACTACTAGAATCATCTACACACTTCATAGATTTACGTCGACAATCTATAACTGCTCTATGTGCCTCTAGCCAATCATTGCCCAATACAACATCATAAGACCCAAGGGGAATAATATGAAGGTATAATGTGGTGCAAAGAGATCCAATCCTCTTACCATAAGCAGAAATAGGAGACTGAACTGTGACCTTAGCACTTGAGGCAAATTCGACCTGCCATGTATTTTCCTAGTTCACTGCCACGACTCCACATTGCGCTACTACGAAAAGAGAAATAAAAGAGTCTAAAGAACTAGAGTAAAAAATAATAGAAACTATACTATCCTATAAAACACCTAAAGTCTTAATCACTGTACCCTGATGCTCGGCCTAGTAGTTTTCAACTATAGCAAAAACCTTGTGTGATTTTTCTGCATCTCCTAGTGTCGACTCTTAAGCTGCTGGTCTTTGGATACACCTAGATGTGCCCTTCTGAGGACACTATCTAGTAATGTGATCTTGCTAACTACAAGAGAAGCACCCTGTCCCTTTGTCAAAACTTCTACCACCTAGAGGTGCATTGGACTGTTGAAAACTACCCCTACTAACTTCAGATTGTGAGCTCTAGGCTGGTTGATCAAAATGATAATGCTTGTTTCACCTCCAATTCATGTCTTTCTAAAATAGAAACCTATCACCTTGTCAATCCTAAGAGTTCTTATGTTTTGATTGAGAGTGTTGCTACTACTACTGACCACCCTTAGCAAGTGTATGGTGGCTCTTAGAGGGGCCTACTATCTGAGTTTGACCATTATGAGAACTGAAACTTGTTGGAGGTGCACTACCAATTTACACACCTATATGACCACCTAGATCCATGGAAAAATTATCCTCAACTATCTAAGCCTTCTCTACAACTAGGGTATGTGCAAGATCATGATGGGCCAAAAAGTGGCAATATGTAAGCCATATGATGGCCCATGTGGCTGACAAATTTTTTTTTACCCAAAATTGATGAAACGAAAAGGGTTTTTAGAGGAGATTCTCAGCTTTCCACCAATATAAATTATGCTTTACTTTGAATTTATTAAATAATTATTATTCATTTTCTATTAGAATTATGAATAAAGTCCTGATTGATAGGCTGATTGAAAAACATCTATAACTTTCAAACGGTATCTTATTTTCTGAATCCGAAACATGCGTCACATTCTATGCTTCACATACTATAGGATTAACAAAATAAAATTGAATTTCATGAATTTTTGACCAAGTTAAAGTGGTTAGACAAATGAGCTTTTATATTTTTTAAAATTTGTAATAAAAAAATTATAAAAAAATATGCATTACATTAGGACATGAGTCCTCTACTTATATATAAAATATTATAAAAAAATATTTTCATTTTATTGTGGTTAGGGTGGTCAGACAGACACCTACTTCTTATGTTTACCCTGAAATTTAAATACTACTGCATTGAAATTTCAAATTTTCAACAAATAGATTTTGTTTTTTTAAATAAATTTATAGTAGTTTAGAAACTAAATTCAATTTGCTACAAATTCTATTTTTTACATTTTTTTGAAATAATATAGATAGCTTATTCAAATTTTTATGTCAAGTTTTCTAACTCTGATTTTCTATCTTTTTATTGCCACTTAAGGACCTGTTTTTTCCATGATGATCCTACAATACCCACTACCTCCATGGGTTTTGGATCAAACAAATGAAAACCCCCACTGATATGGAACTTCAAGCCCCTAATAAAGTGTTGTACTAACATACCCTCATCATCACCTATGCCAACATACTAGTTGTCATACTTTTTTTTCTCATATTCCTGAAGTAACATCGCCATTTACCTCAACTCATGGAACTCATCCACACGAAACTTCCGCTAATGAAGGATAAGAACCTAGCTTTGAATCTCTTTAAGAATATATCCCATGAGACTGAATCTATATCCAAATGGAGATTTTTCTCCTTCAAATTCCACCATGTGGAAACAAAACCTCATAGATGCATGATATCGCACCTAGCCTTGGATTTTTTATCACATGGATGTATAGTGAAGAACCTATTTAGATTAATTAACCATGTCTCAACCTCCAATTCCATCAAAAGTAGGAGGATGAGCTCTTAGTAGATCCCTCACGTGCCCAACTAAAATTTCCTACTGCTCTACACTAACCTCTTTTCTCTTGGGAGACCTCTCCCTCTCTCTAACCACCAAATCCTCACCCTCCTACCTCAGAATAAGACAAGAAAGAACCTCAACAAGACAAGAAAGAACCTCCTCAAGCAGGTGATGCAACTATGCACCCTTCAATCCTAGCTAACCTAGATTATGATCTCCACCCCCTTAATTATTCTGGGAACTCTTTTGTTCCTCATGATCTAATTCTTGGGAACTCTAAGGAGGAGAATCATCGTGATTAGCCCCATGGCCACCACCATGACCTCTATTGCATCCTCA
Source organism: Sequoiadendron giganteum (assembly GCA_007115665.2). NCBI lineage: Eukaryota > Viridiplantae > Streptophyta > Pinopsida > Cupressales > Cupressaceae > Sequoiadendron > Sequoiadendron giganteum. The sequence continues at coordinate 131,537,829 of CM021108.1, read as the reverse complement.
ACTTCAAACCCTATGTCTTGGCATGATCCTACACTAACACCACCAAGAACAAGTTTAGAGTGTTAGATGAGGTCAACAAGGGAAAACATAAACTTCATAACCCTACACTACTAAGGCAACCCAATGGGCTCTTTTATATTTCTAGAGTACCCAATATTAGAACTTGGTCTTTGATACCATGTGTAATGCTCCACCATAGGACCCCAGAGGATAACACACTAACAATGCATAAAAGTAGTAATTTTTTTTTTGAGAGAACATAATAAAGATTACAAATGAAAAAATAACTCACAATCTAACTAAGTCCTCTAAGGTTTGTGACTACGCTTCTAAAATCCCCTAAACCAAAATGATAAGAATTATAATTCATTACATTAAACCATTCCAACTATAATATGAATCATCCATATCATGTCACTTATAATGCATTATAAAAACCATCTAGTTAACTATCATATGCAATAATCATCATCATATTATCCATTACAAAAGAGAGTATAATGTCGAATTTGCAAGAGAATATAACAAGAATGGTAAAAATATCTAACTATACATAAAGTTAAATTATGCCATCTAAATTAGAACAAGACTACCATCTGCCATATCAAACTGCAATCAGGTATCTTGATGCACTAAGAATTTCCTCAAGATAAGATATCCTTAGAAGTGACTTCTCAAGACACATAAACCTTGGGAAGTCACTCCTCAATATATCAAATCTTGAGTACTTCTCAATCCAAACAATGCCTTCAGGGTTCAATAGCTACATTACTCATCAAAAGAAAAACATATATCTCTAAATCATAATGTCAGAAGAAAAATCATTAATCATAACAAGTCATCCATAGATACCATTCAAATCAAGTTCATTAGCTTTATCAATTACAAGAGAAAGTTTCACAATAAGTTACAGTGCTACATCATTACATGGTGAATATTAATATCTCCTCTAACACATGTGAGGAGAGTACATCTGAAGTATAATACATGATACAAGAGATTAGTTGTACAATCAAGTATATGAAATGTAATCCACATTATCTGGGACAAGTGTTGAAGTCTTCATATCCAAGAGTAGTCACCATGAGCACGAATAGAGTGAGGGAACCCAATGGAGTACAAGGCACATTCTGCCCAACCATGTGGAACCCTAATATCCACCCCTCATGCTAGGAGATAGCATTAAGGTCCCACCACAACAATCAAGAGACAACAAATGACACAAGGGCTAACATGACTCCAATGTAAAAGTATATTTTAACATCACATGACAATAAAAACACTTCTAGAGGCACACAAACATCAAAGGGAGACAAGAGATAAGAGAATACTAGGTTTCTGTAGGAGTGTCATCACATGGTTTTCTATGGGTTACCGTAACAGATCTTCCTAGGCCCTGATCGCCATATTTGGTTACCTTGGTAGGCTCTACCAATCACTAGCCCCATACAACCCTATGTGGAATCAACATACCTCTCATGAGGATGAGGTAGTTGATCATGCCATTCCAGGCCTTCTCAGCTCATCTCAAGCCTAAACGAGCACTTGAGCCATGAGTGAGACATTCACTTATCTTGATTAGTGTGATTACTACCTAAACCCATAATTCATTTTAGGTTATCACTTAATTACAAAACTCCCACATGGGTTACCCTTGTGCCACTTTGTGTGTCGGCCCCCATTGAGAGCCACTCCCTTATTGAGAACTAGGAGACTGAAGAAAATTAAAGGGAAAATCCAACTTTTACAATCGTAAAAATCTTATTAAAATACATAACAAATTGAGGCACAACCCATCCCACATACAAGTTCCAAAAATAGTGGAGAAGATACTGTGGAATACTAATGACCCACATATTTTGAATCAAAACAAAACAACGGTCTCAAAGAATATCAATGAATTCCATCGAGAAAATTATTCTGTGCTAGCCTCTAGAAGACTACAAATACCCACTTCATACAAAGAATTTAAACACTGAACAAGAACTTACAAATATCACATTTTCACTACTTACTAGCTTACTTCATACTATAATTCCATTACATAACTAAAATACAGAATACAAGTTAAATTAATAACATAGAAATTTCACCTTTCTAGATTTTGATCTTAGACCAAGAACAATATATTTCTATACAATTCAACCTTCTATTTAATTTACATTTACATAAATTTTCTATAACTAAACTTTTCTATGATACATTCATTTTTCTATCATAAGGAAAATTAATAGTACGAATAGAAATACCAAATTTAAAGCATATACATATTTCTATTCTTACATATAATACAAATGGTTAACACATATACAAGAGTATATATATATATAATTATAAACCATTGAGGAAAAGTTCTATTTCAAGATACAAAATATTGATTAATTCATACGACTATCAATATACATACATACATACATATATATATATATATATATATATATATATATATATATATATATATATATATATATATATATATATATATATATATATATATATATATATATATATGCACTGATCTAAACCAAATATCATTTATAATTCTATTGTCAAGATTTCATTCTAATGACAAACAAAAACAAAGCTTTGACTGCTAAGAAATTGAAATCAAATCTATCACAATTAATATATATAATATGGTGGAAACCATATAAACTACTATCAAGAAAATTCATAATTTCAATTCAAATAAGAGATTTTTATATACTATGCAAGGTGTATCCACTTATAGACAAGCATAAGAGTATCGATAAAAAAAAAAGGGTTTATATGCATATTGATTCACATCGAACCAAATGATTACAAATATAACACTCCATACATATCGAATTCTAGGCGTTATGTAATGCCCCGCCAAGTAACCCTAAAGGAAGTTGTAATTAACAACTTAAGTGAACCAATTTTTTTTTTACAAAGTGCAATAACATACACATTCACTTACTAATTAACAACAACCTCTAAGGCTACAAGGTTAGGATTACTTAAACCCACACATACATATTACATATAACCATAGCATTATAACTTTATGAAATAAACATCATACATCATAAGAATACCACATAACATAATAAGATGAAAATCCAAGATACAATCTCATAAACATTAACTTAATCCAATAGTTACATTACTCATTCCCAGAATGAGACAATAGTACAAAAGTATAACAATTACATACTCTCACCTCATAAACATAAGAGGGATAAAATAACTTATACAACTTGAAATATTACAATGCAAGAAAATACAATAAGAACCACGAGCTGTCCACCTAGATGTCTCGCCTCCATGAACTGAAGATCAAGGGGGACCCAACGGTTTTGGTGCATGTTCCACCCAACCATGTGGTACCCGAAGGCCCACCCCCCCTGCTAGGAGATAGTAACAATGCAACAAGGACAAAGATCAACAACCTCTAACCAAACGCAGACTCAAACTAACTCATACTAAAATAACCAAAACAAATGCAATAAACAAGAACAACTCTTGCATCACTGACATTGCTTCCAGACATAAAATAGACCAAGTATGTTAAGAGAACCATACACGTATACAAATACCAATCACCAAGGGAATCTCAAGGGCATAAAACCTAAGAATCATAACCACTCCATTCCAAGGAGGAAACAAATATAAGAACTCACTCCAAACATTTTGGAGGCAACAAAACACATAGTCCACTCCTTTCTCAGGAGGCGACAAAAATGAACCCATCTCCAAACACTGGAGGTAACATCTATAACAGAACTGCTCTCAACAAGGAGATGCACATTACAGAAACCACTCCTTTCTCAAGAGGCAACAAGATGAAACCACCTAATAAGGTCACTCCATACAAAGAGACACGGATCCCATAATCTGCTCCTAAACCAAGGAGGTGCAAACATCCCCATTCATGGAAACCGAGTAAAACTGAAAGACACCATACACTACACAAGGGAAGAAAAATTGGATGGCATAAAGATTCAACAACCCTTATCCTCTAAGTTCTTCTGGAAGACTTATAATTTTAGGACTAACACTAGATTCCAAAACCTACAATGCAACTTGACTTCATAGCAACAAAAGCATTCAAGTCACAAATCAAATCTAATATTTGGATTTCCTAAATCCATATTCATTCAATAGGTAACACTAACAAGGTCAAAGACACACTTACAGGGTTAACTCAAATAATCATATACCCATATTTCTATTTCCATTATAAGAAATCTTAAACAATTTGAACTTACATCCCCTTACGAAATACAGAGAACTAGAACATTTAAGGCAATCACAAGAGCATTACTATTTTTGGATATACTAAATCCATATCTCCTTCATATTTCATTCACAATAAATTAATTGCTCTACTTGAAATATAATAAATTAAAATAGCCATTTGCCTCATCAATATAAACAACTTCTTAATTTACCTTTAAATCGACACAAATCCATGCAAGAAAACTCTTTCCATTTCCTAACCAAATTTTACATCTCATTCAATTTTCTATTTAAAACATTCAATCCCTTTAATATCATAAAATATTGTTTCTTTATCCATTTTCCCATATACACTAATCAAACCATTTTTAAATCTCTAGTCAATAATATATTGTAGGCACCTTATTAAAAGGGAAATGATAATGAATTTACACTTAATGTATTTATATATGCTCCATATTATATAGACACCAAATATATATATTAATGAATTTAATTATATATATCCTTTAATATTTCAATCACAACGATTAAATTGCTCTATGAAAATAAATAAAACATAATAAATACCTGCCTTTTCAAATATATTCATTTCCTAGATTTACTTCCAATACAGCATAAACATTGCCATTACTATATTCTATTTCTATCCAAAACTTATATCTTTTCAATTCTCTATTTAAAACATGCCATTTTATCAATTTATAAAAATAACTCTTGGCTTTTCTATTTAACCATGCATTCATATTGTTTCCAATTAAATCTCATTAATTAAACAAACATTCAAATATAAATACTTCTACAATTCTTCAATACATATATAGATATCCTTTTTCTTAACAATTCGACCATGCATTCAAAACCAACACAAGTACACATTTAATTGGATTTCTTTATTTTTCTAGCTAACTCATATAATTCAATCAATTTTCTATCTAAACATGAAATTTATAAAATATCTCTTTCCTTATCTTTAAAATCTCTATTCACAATAATATAAAACTATTTCTCTTTCAAAATAATTGAAATAGTTAAACAAGTGTCATCAGTTTACAATTATAAGAGGTATTAATTCAATGTTTTCTTTAAAAACCAACTTAAGTCCTCTACAAGAAATTCTTTCAATTTTTCATTTAAAACAAGTAATTACTTTTATTTCAAATAAATATATTTTCTCTATAAATTTACCCTTATATATATATATTTTTCCAATTAAAACAAATTAATAATTGGACTTTTACACATGAATTTAAATTTTACAATTAAATCTTAAATTATGCATTCTTTAAATCAGATATTTAACTCCTTCAATTAAACTTTAACATGCCATTTTAGAGTAAACAATAATTTCCCCATATGTTTATAATTTTATTTCCACTAATCTAATATACAAATTTTATTTAAGATAATATAAATAAATATAATACTTTAATATTATAAATTATAATATAAAATATTATTAAATAATATTTTAATATTATAATAATAATACATAAAATATTAATATTTATAAATATCAATTTATTATCATTTTATTATCAGAGCAGCCATGAGAAAATAACTTAATAACAGTCTCGTGTTTCAAGCATAACTCAAAATCTACGATTTGGGTATTTGCGATTTTTTTACAGGGATAAGAAAATTCCAAGTCGCAGAAACCCTTTAAGTTTTCTGACAACCCAGTTTGTGAAAGTGGAGTTATATGCGACGCAACCAAACTATTTTACCATGAAAAAAATAACTACCCTGCGGATTTTAAAATCCGATTTTTAATAATAAACAAAGGGTTTCATTTTCTAAAAACATTCTAAAAACATTGCTCAATCTCTATGTTTGAATCCAAAACAAAATAATTGATTTCGTCAAACAAATTAAATTCAACTGAGGTTTTCACAATTTTCACTCAAGAATTTTCACAAAACAAAAGTTGCAAATTTATTTGATTATTTTCTTCTAATAACAGATTTATTTTCTAAAACAGATTTAATAAACAAATATTTAATCACTACTATTTTAAAAACAATCAAGAACAATAAAAACATAGAAGAAAACCTGGTTCAAGAAGCTACAGGAAGAGATGAATTTCTGCTGCAAGCCTCCTCCAAAGATTTCTTGAATTTTCTTCAATCATCCAATGAATCCAATCCAAAACCCAACAAATGCAAACAATCTTTCCTCCAATCAATTCTACAATCAAAACTTTCTTCAAACCCTTCTTTGTGTAAATTTTTCCAAAATTTCTTCTCTGCTGTAAAAATGAATTTTTCTAGAATTTTTCTCCCCTAAAATTAAAACATGCATTCCTTATAAATCCAAAAATACCTAATATAACCCTAATTCACAGTACATGCAAATTAGATATTAATTTCAATTTCAATTTTTACAACCCTAATTCACATTGCTTAATTTCAATTTCAATTTTCGAGAAACCCACTTTCAATTTAAAATGCAATTTCAAATAATAAATTAATTTCCAAAGTTGAAACTCATTTCCCAAATAAACATTTAATTACAATTTCTAATTTAATTCCCACACATTGAAATTAAATTCCAAAATTAATTTTAATTCTTTTATTTCCTTTCATTTTCTTGCATCACATTTAATTAATTAATTAATTTATTTAATCACTAAATTCAACCCCCTTGGATTGAATTTTATTAATTAAATAAATTAAACATAATTAATTAATTTAAATATAAACTTTTATCCACATTGCATAATTTAAATTAAATAACCATCAACATGATTTAAATGCAATTATTCTAAATATCTATTTCCAAATCAAGAATCCTTTAGAATTAAATAAGATTAAAATAAGGCAATGAACGACTCGACACACACAACTGATTACACACTATGGCTAGGGTGTAAACTTGACACATGCTACCTAGCTTCTATCTCCCGTTCAACTTAACCGTTGGATCGACACGCTCAAACCTGTGAAACCAGGTGGACTCAATGTCATGTACCTGCAATCCTGCAACCAAGTAAATAACATCATACAATATATCCAACATATAATACACACCATGAAGAAGGAATTACGGATTCGTAGGGCGCTCGCAAGTGAGTGATGCGAACCCATCTTCTTCACCAATACACTCATCGAAACTGACACTTCCATCATAATTCCAATAGTCTCATAATAACATCTCATGCTAACTCTACAACATCATTAATCCATAATGCATGTGAAACAATAATTATATCAACACATCACACAATAATAGTTGTCGTTCAATAGTAGCGAACAAAACATCATAACAAAATGTATCCAATATCAAAGTAACTGCAACCAAACATAATATAAAGCAAACCAAATAAGGAACAAAACGAAGGGGTATTACAGTTTATCACATTCAACAAGGATTATATCTATAAACCTTTGAATTCCATATGAGAACAAAGCCATCAAATTAACCAAATTTGATTTACATAGAGTCATTCAAAATAATGAACTGACACCAATATACCGGTAGATATGTCTTGTGCAGAGGTGGCACTGGATATTGTATTGTTTAATGTAAGACAAAAATAAAAACACATAGTGCAGGTATAAGCTTCACATTCAACCAAATTTAGCAACACAACAGGTATAAGCTTCACATTCAACCAAATTTAGCAAACAAGAAAAGGCTCAGCGTAGCACAAGTCGCCATGCCTAACAAGGCATAGAGGAAGATATGCTTTGTAAAGAGGATTGCCATAGGTTGACGCCAACAATAAATCCTACAATAGTACATAATACATAAAAAATGGTTTAGTAGGGGGTTCAAATAACCCCAACAATAGAGGAATCAAATAATCCAAATATATATATCATAACCATTAGCTATAAGAAAAACAAGATTAGAATCACAAGGAAACAAAAGAATAGAAGACAGGATTTAGCCTATCCCAATGATAAAAGGGTGTGTCCAATGGAATAGTTGAGACACTTTGATAAGTTTTAATCAAATTTGGGAAATACAGAGAAAGCAACAGAAATTGATTATTCTCAAAGAAAAGAGATTTCAATAGCTGAATATAATTCTTAGAATAAGTAAAATTTGATTTTCAAGAGAAGTTCAAAGGATTCTTGAACAATACAATTGAAAAATTATCCCTTAGAAATTAACAAAAAAATATTTTGCAATAGCCAGAACATTCATTCTTTATTCATTTTTCAATCAAAATTAAAATTGTGGAAACACCAAGGAATTTGGATTAATTTGAATTGTTGAGTTGAATATCACTGCTGGCTCCAAATTCTGAGTTGTAGTTCTATTTTTCCCCAGAACCCCCAATTTAGCAATTTCTACAGACAATCAATTTTCTAGAGTAAAAAATTCCAAAAGAAAACCTCAAAGAAAAATAGAAAACATTCACGATCAAGAATCAAGATTAGTTTATCTAAAAATAACTCAAAAGCCCCTCTCTAAGTTAACTCTAACTAATTTATTTATTACTTTTCTCTCATCCATAATAGCATCCACTTCTCATAGTTTAATTAATTTATTTTCTTTTATTTTACCCAATATTCACAACTCCCACCAAATATCTTTATCTTTTATAATTTTAATCATATCTTATGATTTACACACAATAATCAAATAATTAAAATATTAATTTTATCAATTTAATCTTTCCTATAGTTTATTTGCACAATCGCATCAATATAATATATTCATTTAAATATTTCATTTTAAACCATAAATTTTAATTTATTAAAATCAAATAAATACTTTAATAAGATATAATTTAATTAATACTTCAATTGTATAAAGTTTTTATTCGAATTATCCCAAAGTCTTTTAATTCCATTTTTTTTAATTTTAATATAATAATCAAATAAAAGAACTAATTATCAATATAACTCAACCAAACATCTATCAAGCCATACGAGACCGCAAGGTGAAACAAATGACAAAACAATGACATCGAAAACAACTCGAACATACCACATAATGGGGAATGGTAAACATCCACTCATCCTCATCAAGGATGATGGCTCAACATAGGGGAAACCGATGCCATCTCCAAATCAACTATCTCCATTGGATATAAGACATGCTCAAACCAGGTAATTCAGGTGGAGTCGATGTCTGCTACCTGTAACCTGCAACAAATAACATAGTCGAACATATATAAGCAAACAATGAAACACACTATGAAGGGAAAATCACAGCATCATAGGGCACTCACAAGCGAGAGATGTGACATTGTTCCCCTTCACCAACATACATCAACACACAATAATCAAATACTAATAACATGATAAGAATATACATCCAATAATTGCATAATACTCATAGCAATAATAAATTACTCTATTAATTAAATTGATCTACTAAGCATGGTATAAGCGTAACATTAGTGATAAGACAATATCAACTAACATCATAGTAATGAGTCCAAAATCGAGCAATGTATCAAGTAACGGCCAAAAATAGAAAGGAAACTAAGGGGCACTACAAAGTGCATTATAATCTCTATTTTGGATTCTTGTTTTTGTTGTTCAAATTGTATTTTGAAATTCTAAAAAATGGTTAGTATATGTGGAATAAAATGTGTTTTTTTGTCTTATTTGTTGCAAACTCATTAAAAATTCTATTGTATCTCAATATTGAAAATCATAAAACCTATAGAAAAATTGCTATATATTTCAAAAGGGTTGCATAGGTTAGATAGATTATCTTTCCACTTTAGGCACACACTAAAAATTCACAATTTTAATATTTTTCCTTTCTATGTATGCAAAGAAAAATATAAACAACAAGCATGTTAGTCATTCTTCCAACATATTTCCTAGTTATGGAAGTCTCAGTGCAAGAGAGTGAAATTGTTGACACATTTCTTGATTCCACATCCGCTAATATATCTCCTATTTGTAAGAATTTTTTAGTGAAAGAGGATGTAAGAATAGACAATCATGACAATCATAGTTTATCTTCTCCCAATACCTCTCCTACTTGTGACAAATTCATTTTGGTATTGAAAGATACACCCATTGATAGTCATGACAATCTTGAAAACTCATCTTCTAAAACTCTCCTACTTGGAAAGATATTATGGCACAAGAGAATGAGATTATTAATACATTTCTTAACATCACTTTACCTAGTCTCAATTCATCTTCCACTTGTGAGAATTTTTTAATGAAAATTTATGAAAACATGGACAATCATAATAATCACATTTGTTCTTCTCCTAATATCTCCCATAGTTGTGAAGAAGATAGTTTGATTTTAGAAGATACACTCATTAAGAGTGATGAGAATCTTGTTTCTCCCTCTCCCAATGCTTCTCTCAGTTGGAAATATCTTGTTGAACAAAAGGATGAAATCATTGATAAGAAACAAAATTATAGTTGTTCCTCTCTTGATGCCTCCCCTATTTGTGATGAAGCTATTTTAAAAAATATAACTATGGAATGTGATAAACATCCTGTTTTTTCCTCTCCTAAAAGATATCCTACTAGGGAAGATATAATGGTGCAAGAAAATGATATAATTGATACATTTATTTTAAAAATAGAAATGTGGCTTCATTATATGAATATGATGAGGCAATATTAGACTCCCCTTTGCTAAAAGATCATCATAATGAGGATAAATATTTTGAGATTATGAAAATTATAGATCCCTTTAGTCCTCCTAAACATCCTCTAATTCTTGGACCTCCTAAGTCATCTCCTAAGCCACTTCATACCATCTACTTGCCCTCACATCAACCTCAAGTTCAAAAAAAATCCATTCTTATTATAGGACCACCTAAAAAGAAATCATTACCTCCAGGAGCTATCCTGAATTTTACAAGGCAAATCACTAGTAACAATGTTTCACAAAATCCTAGTTATAATACTATTTCTCACACATACTGTAATGCCCTGCCATGCAACCCTAGAGGAAGTTTCAATCCACAATAAAAGCGCACCTTTTTAAAAAAAAGTGAATTAAACGTACATGTTCATCTACAATTGATAACATCCCCTAAGGCTACATAACCAAGATTAATTAAAGCTAAATAACATACATCATTAAAACCATTTCATTTAATTACTCATGTAGTTTAAGCATTAATACAACACACAGTTAAAAAAATTAACACTTTCATATTACTCAATAACCTTAGATAGAGTCACATGTTATATCAACTAACATCATTACATCACTAAATCATGTAAAAAAAATCATCAAATAAACCACATCACATAATAATAGATCGCCACTATATAAGTAGTGATCAAAACACACATAGCAAGGTATGCCTAGTATCATAGTAGTTGAAACAAAAAAAAAGCATAAAAGTAGTCTGAACATGAAGAAAAATAGAGGGGTATTACATTCTCCCCCCCAAAGACCTGGCTTACTCCTAGAATCCTACAAACAGGTACGTATATAATTCTCTCATCCTAGCTGCATCCTCCCAGGTGGATGAAGCATCATCCCTGGGATCCCACTGAACTCTAACCTGATCAATATCTTTCCCTTGAAGAGCGAGCATTATGTGCTTCGTTACGACCATAGGCTCCAAATCCAAATGTCTTTCCTCTACCTGTAAAGAATTCCAATCAAGGACATGAGAAACATTTGGATGATATGGCCAAAGAACTTAAACATGGAAAACATTGTGAATACGTGCAAGACTGGGTGGTAAAGCAAGCTGGTAAGCAACTGGACCAATCTTGTCGATTATCTCAAAAGGTATGACAAAGCGAGGTGCCAACTTAGAACCCTTTCCATATCGGATGGGACTCTTTTGTAGACGCGCCCACAAGAAAAATCTATCACTAACAAAAAACTGATGATCCACTCTATGCACATCTGCATACTTCTTCTGCCTATCTCATGCTACTACCAAGTGCTCTCTAATCTAATCCACCTATTGCCCCATGTCCTACAACATCTCCAGACCCAATAATACTTTGTCCTCTAGTCGATCCCAACTCAAGGGAGTATGACAAGAATGCCCATACAAAGCCTGAAAAGGTGCCATGCCAATGGAACTCTGAAAACTATTGTTGTATGCAAACTCTACTAAATAGAGATAGTCCTCCCATCGTGTCTGCTGGTCAATAACATACATGCGTAAAATGTCTTTGAGGATCTGATTGACACTCTTAGTTTGTCCATCTATCTCTAGGTGATACGCTGAACTGAAGTTCAACTATGTCCTCATTACATGTTGTAATGATGTCCAAAGAGCTGAGGTAGACACTAGATCCCTATCAGAAATAATTCGATGTGAAATATAGTGCAACCTCACAATATCCTCCATGAACACTCTAGCAACGAATGACACATTATAGGAAGAACACATAGGTGAGAAGTATGCTACCTTCGTCAACTTATCGATTGTCACCATAATAGTATCATGTCATCGCGAGGAGTTTGGTAAACCAACAATGAATTCCAATGAGATAATATCCCATTTCCACTCTAGTACAAGATGTGGCTGTAGAAGCCCTACTAGATGTTGTTGTTCATCCTTCACCTAGTAACACTCTAAACAACTCACTACAAAATCTGCAATATCCCGCTTCATCCCTGGCCAGAAATACAACTGGCACAGATCTACATGCATCTTCTTCACCCCTGGATGGGCTGAATAGGGTGCACAATGTGCCTTGGTCAAACTAAAGTGCAAAGGTCACCTACTGAAGGAACGTAAATACATTTTGAATGCCTCAGTAAACCATCTGCATCAAGTGCATAAACTATGAACCTATCCTCTAGAGGTTTACCTGCCTCAATCTCTGCCCTCACATCCTGATACCAACTGTCCGCTAGAAGAGCAACAAGAATCTAACTCTGCAAATCCACTATAAGAGTCAACTCAGACATCTCGTGCCTATGTCTACTAAGTGCATTAGCTACGAAATTCTCCTTTCCCCAAATATACTTCACTTCAAAATCATATTCATAGAGAAACTCCATCCAATGTCTCTCTCTAGCATTAAGGTTCAACTGCATGAAAATGTACTGAAGGCTCCTGTGATAACTATGTAATTCAAATCTGTGCCTGAGAAGAAAGTGTCTCCATCTGGTCAATGCATGGACTACCGCTGCCAACTCAAGATCATGTGTGGGATAATTTAGTTCATGATCCTTAAGCTTTCATGACTCATAAGTTATAACTTGACCCTCTTGCATCAGAACTACTCCTAACCCCTCCAAGGATGCGTCTGTATAGACTACAAAGTCCCCTATGGGATTAGGTATCGCTAGTATCGGTGCATTGGTTAGCTTATCCTTAAGAACCTGAAAAGTCATCTCACATTGCTCTGACCATTCAAACCTCTTCCCTTTCCTCTGAAGAGAAGTGATAGGATGCCCTATCTTGGAGAAGCTTTGAATAAACCTCATGTAATATCTTGCAAGCCCCATAAAACTATGGATCTCTGCCACATTTGTGGGTGCAGGCCAATCTAGGATAGCTTGGATCTTTGAAGGATCCACAAATATACCTTCTCCTGAGATCACATGACCAAGATACTTGATCTCAGTCTTGAAGAATTCACATTTCGACAAGTTGACATAAAGTTGGTTATCTCATAGACATTGCAATACCTATCAAAAATGCTCCTTATGTTCCTCTACTATCTTGGAATATATTAAAATATCATCTAAGAACACAAGGACAAACCTGTCTAAATGAGTGCGGAACACTCCATTCATCAGACTCATGAACACATAAGGTTCATTTGTCAACCTGAATGATACCACAATGAACTCATAGTGACCATACTACATCCGAAACATCGTCTTATGGATATCTAAGTCAAAAATACGGAGATGATGGTATCCCGACTTAAGGTCAATCTTCAAAAAGATGGTAGAACCCTTGACTTGGTCAAGCAAGTCATCAATTCTAGGAAGTGGATAACAATTCTTCATCTTCACTTTGTTCAACTTTCAGTAATCAATGCATAACCGAAGTGAATCGTCCTTCTTCTTCACAAAGATAACTAGTGCTCCCCATGGAGAAATTCTAGGGCAAATGAATCCCTTCTCTAACACCTCCTCCAGCTGCAAGCAGAGCTCTTTTAGCTCCTGACTAGTCATGCAGTAGGGAGCTCATGAAATAGGCTTTGATCCAGGTACTAAGTCAATCTTGAAGTCTATATCTCTTCGTGGTGGCATCCCTGGAATGTCAACTGGAAAAACATCTAAGAAATCCTAAAGAACATGATGACTATCAAGAGATACCTTCTCCTCTCCATCTCCCAATCCCAAGTCCTCAACTGTAACAACAAACAACTGACATCCATGCCGAACACATCTTCTCAACTGTATAGTTGAGATAATCCTCAAAGAAATTGGTCTCTGAACTCCTATAATATCCACCTCACCACCAGATGTATTGATGCACTGAATCGACTTATGTTGACAATCAATAACTACTCGGTGATCCTCTAACAAATCCATACCTATGAAAACATCATAGGATCCCAATGGTATAACCCAAAGGTCCAATGTAGTAAGGAGTGGTCCAATCTCCAACCTACAGTTAGGTACTATAGAATGCGATGTGACTTTCGCACTAGATGCTAACTCAACTTGCCACCTATCAGCTTGCCTTACGACCCCTAGTCTGTAATGTGACACTACAGATGAAAAAACGAAGGAGCTTGATGTTGCAGAATCAAATAGAATGGTAACAGGGCTACCCAATAACATAATGTAAGTCTCAACCATGGTACCCTGGTGCTCTGCCTAAAATTTATCAATCATTGTGAAGACACGATGGCCTCTACCAGCATCTTCTAGTATCATCTCTAACACCGCTAGTCTTTGCGTGAATCTTGACATGCCCTTGTTAGGACACATCCTAGCAATATGGCCCTGCTGACCACAAGAGAAGCAACCTATGCCTCTAGCTAGTGCACTAGACTATTGTACACTTCCTCCAAAAGTGGACTGGACGCTCTGAGCAGGTTGCTTAGATTTGAAACGCTTCATGCGCCTCCAGTTTTTGTCACCTTGTCTCTGCTAGAAACCATTATGTTTCCCCTAAAATGCCTGCTGCTAACTACCCTATGTTGATCCTTACTGTGTCTTACGAGGCACAACCCCCTATGTCTATCCCCCTCAATCACTAGTCCCAGCTCCTGAACCACTGCCAATAAGAACACCTGTATGACCTCCTAGTGCCATAGTCAAGTTATCCTCCACAAGCCATGCCTTCTCCACAAATGTCTCAAAAAATTTGGGCTCAAATACTCACACACCACAACTAATATGGGTGTTTAGGCCCTTGATGAAATTTTGCATGAGCATCCCCTCATCATCTCCTATTCTTGTGAACTATTTAAGTTTGTAGAAACATCTCTCATACTAATCCACAATCAAGGCTAACTGTCATAGGGCATGGAACTCATCACCCCTGCACTGACGCCAATGGTCAGAATGAAAGCGAGCTTTGAACTGCTCAAGGAATATCTCCCAAGACATAGTACTCATGTCAATGTGGAGATTTTTCTCTTTAAGTCTGCACCAAGTGGCTGCAAACCCTCGCAAGTGCATAACAACACACCATGCTTTAGTATTACTATCAAAAGGATGCATATAAAAGCATCAATCAAGACCTATCAACCAAGTCTCAGCCTCTAAACTGGTGCCTACTCCATCAAATCAAGGTGGTTGTGACCAAATCAAATCCATCATATAGGAAGATACTAACATCTCTAACTATCTTGTAACTATCCTCACACCAGGATTAACCTCTCAAACTGCCTGTCTCAGACCTAAGAGTGCCAAAGCCTCCCCAAAAGCTCTATGTGTAGCTTCGATCCCTGGAAGATCTAGCTATCCACCACCACCTCCTAGGCCATTCTGAGAGGCCTGTTATTCCTCCTACTCTGGTATAAGAGTAACATGAGGTGGCAAGTCATGCTGACTCCCCTCACGACTATACACCCGGCCACATCCTCGTCCACATCTAGGAGGCATACTTCTACATAGACACAAAAGGGTATTAGAAAAGGTACACTTGGAAACCTATGCAAATAAGATTAATGGGTGCATCATAATCCCAGAGCACCCAGTGTTTAAACCTAGGCTCTGATACCATGTGTAAAGCCCCACCACATAACCCTAGAGGAAGTTTCAATCCACAATAAAAGCGTATTAATTTATTTTTTAAGTGAATTAAACATACATGTTCATCTAGAATTGATAAAATCCCCTAAGGCTAAGTAACTGAGATTACTTAAACCCAAATAACATACTTCATTAAAACCATTGCATTTAATTACTCATGTAGTAAGCATTAATACAACATACATAATCAACAAAACTGACACTTCCATATTACTCAATAACCGCAGATAAAGTCACATGTTATATCAACTAACGTCATTACATCATTAAAGCATGTAAAAAAAATCAGCAGATAAACCACATCACACAATAATATATCGTCGCTATATAAGTAGCAATCAAAACACACATAGCAAAGTATGCCAAGTATCATAGTAGTTGAAACCAAAATAAAGCATAAAAGTGGTCTAAACATGAAGCAAAATAGAGGGGTATTACACATATAATACAATGAATAATAAGAAATCACAAACCATTCCTACTTCTTTACCAATACCTCAACCTATCTTTCCTAGTGCTCCTTGTTTTCCTTTACATAGTGGAAAGGAGTATGAGGGTATGTGCAAGATCATCATGGAAAAAATAGGCCCTTAAGTGGCAATAAAAAGACATAAAATCAGAGTTAGACAACTTGACGTAAAAATTTGAATAAGTTATCTATATTATTTCAAAAAAATGTAAAAATAGAATCTGTAGAAAATTGAATGTAGTTTCTAAACTACTAGACCTTTATTTAAAAAAAAAAAATTATTTGGTGAAAATTTGAAATTTCAATGTAGTAGTATTTAAATTTCAGGGTAAAAATAAGAAGTAGGTGTTTGTCTAACCACCCTAACCACAATAAAATGACAAAAAAAATTTATAAGCTCTTGGATATAAGTAGAGGACTCATTTCCTGATGTGATGCATATTTTTTTATAATTTTTTTCCCAGTAAATAGTTAATTATGATTTTTTTATTACAACTTTTAAAAAATATAAAAGCTCATCTGTCTGACCACCTTAACTTGGTCAAAAATTTATGAAATTCAATTATTATATTTTTAATCCTATAGTATGCGAAGCATAAAATGTGACGCAGTTTTGGATTCAAAAAATATTATACCGTTTGAAAGTTATAGATTTTTTTCAATCAGCCTATCAATCAGGACTTTATTCGTAATTCTAATAGAAAATGAATAATAATTATTTATTAAATTCAAAGTAAAGAATAATTTATATTTGTGGAAATTTGAGAATCTCCTCTAAAAACCCTTTTCATTTCATCAATTTTGGGTAAAAAAAGTTATCAGCCACATGGGCCATCATATGGCTTACATATCGCCACTTTTTGGCCCATCATGATCCTGCACATACCCATGAACTTGTTGAAAAACTTAACAATAATCCTACAAAGATATCCTTATGGGATCTTATTCAAGCCTCACCTAATTCTCATAACATTCATCAAAATTCCTTACAACAAGTTGTTATCCCTCCTACTATGCAACCAAATGAGGTGGCATCCCTAATTTAATGTATGAATTCAGTCAACTTAGACATTACTTTCCATTGAGATGAGTTGCCTCTATTAGAAGTGTGAAAAAAAATGAGGCTTTCATGATAGTGGCTCACATTAATATTTTTGGGATAAAGAAAACCCTTGTTGACAATGGCTCATCCCTTAACGGGTGTAGCATAAACCTTTTGGGTAAGATTGGACTATAAAAAATCCAAATACAACCAAACTCTTTATCTATTTTTGGATTTCATAATGTAGGAAAACAACTGCTTGGTGTGGTTGTCTTTGTCTCTATTACTAAGGGAAAGGATAACTAGTTTTTAAAGATGCGCATTATTTTCAAGGATCACCCCTTTCTCTCTTTCTACTTAAAATACCAAAATAGCATAGGATCACCTCTTTCTCTCTTAATATGATAGTTCTTGGTGGTTGTCTTTTGCTCTATGACTGAGGGGAAAGGATAACTAGTTTTTCAAGGTGTATGTTATTTTCATAGTGATCTTCCCTGTGTTGACACACCTATTTCCTCTAATCGATACTGATTTTCATCCTATCTTGTTGTTCATCACTATCTGCCATTAGTAGCTTTATGTGTCTTGCTCATTTCCATTCATAGTGGTACAATCTCAAGTGCAATAGTATCTTGGCAGCAATATGATAGTTCCTAGTGGTTGTATTTGTCTATAGGATTGGGGGGCAAGGATAACTAGTTTTTCAAGGTGTGTATTCTTTTCAAGGATCACCTATTTCTCTCTTGCTACTTAAAATACCAAAATAGCAAGCATGTTGACATTTTAGGTGGGGGGCATATGGTTCCTCATTCATTATTTGCATGATCCCTTCTTAGTGATGATACTATACATCTCCTAGAAGATGTGATTTTTTTCAAAGTGTGGTCTTCTCAATTATTGTGATGTGTCTTCTTCTTGGTGACATTGGTTTTGATATCCTTCAAGATGGTGACCTTTCTAAGCATATGAAATTCCTCAACTAGTGGTAATGATACAAATTGTATTACCCAAGTTGTGAATCTTGTATCCTAAACTTATCCTCTCTTGGAGACATTATGCATGATGTTCCTTTATAAGGTGATACCTTTCATGAACTAATCAAAACCACTCTGAATATCCTATTTTCATTTTGTTCATAAGTTCTTAGCATAACACAACTTGCTAGCCTTTTGAAGATCAAAGATCATATTTTGTGGAACCTTTTCAAAGTTATCAAGAGGTATAAATTTGGTATGGTTATTACAATGGGATCCTATATACCTAGAATTAATTTCTCACTTATCCACTTTTGTGGTCTCACCTAGTGCACAACAAATTTCACTAGCCCATGTGAGTGTGCATTGTTGTTTGAATAGCACTAAAAAATGGGTTTCACTTGTAAAAAAAATTGGATGTATAGGTAGGGCTCAATCCACATAAAATTGGGCAAACAATCAAGGCTTGATCCACCAATTTTTCTATTTCTTTCCTTTATTCTTTGACATTGTACGTTTGTGTATCTTTTCTTGTTGCTTCAAATTATACATCTCGTGTGTGTCCCTTTGTTGTTATGTTGGTTTTCCATGGGATATTAGATCCTAGGGGCTTGATCACCCTCCTTGATCTTTTTTTTTGTCTCCCATCAATATTTATGCACTTAGACCCATCTTGACACAATTTTTTCTACTTTAGTATGAGTTTGATGCAAGGTCATCCTATCACTAAAGTAGGGGCTTAATGTAGTGTAGAAAATTATACTCCTTTCCATTTTCACACTTTTTTTAGGTCCCCTCAATTAAAATTTACTTAATTAAGCCTCTAATTGGCACAAAATTCCATTTACAACCTAATTAATTGCAATTTCCTAAGGGAGAAGCGTGATTTAATTAATGAATTTATTATTATTAACACCCTGAAATTCAAAGATCCTGATAACTTAGGTCAAGACCTTGGGTCCCCTTTAAGTTGAAAATTCAAATTTAAAATATGTTTTTGGCAATATTTTAATGATCCCATATTCATATGTCGGCTTGTAATGTTTAATTTTAGGGAAATTAGAATATCATCTATAAATACAAGGCTATTTAATCAAATCAACTAGAATATTTTTGAGAGAACGTCCACAAGAGAAAATATTATAGTCAAGACCATTCAAGGGAAGATTTATTAGTCATCTATAGCAACAATCAAGATCTCAATCATCACTTCAAATTATTTTACAATAATGCATGGGGTATGTGCAAGATCATCATGGAAAAAAAAGGCCCTTAAGTGGCAAAAAATGAAAAAAATCAGAGTTAGGCAACTTGACCTCAAAAATATGAATAAGTTATCTATATTATTTCAAAAATATGTAAGAATAGAATATTTAAAAAATTGAATTTAGTCCCTAAACTACTAGGTTTATTTATTTATTTTTAAATCTATTTGGTGAAAATTTAAAATTTCAGTGCAGTAGTACTTAAATTTCAAGGAAAAAATAAGAAGTATGTGTCTGTCTGACCACTCTAACCACAATAAAATGGTAATATTGTTCTATAATATTTTATATATAAGTAAACAACTCATGTCCCGATGTGATGCATATTTTTTTGTAATTTGTTTCCAAGTAAATAATTATTTATGAATTTTTTATTACAACTTTTAAAAAATATAAAAAACTTGTATGTTTGACCACCTTAACTTGGTCAAAACTTCATGAAATTCAATTTTATTTTTAAAAATACTATAGTATTCAAAGCATAGAATGTGACAAATTTTTTGGATTCAAAAAATGTGATACCGTTTAAAAGCTATAAATGTTTTTCAATTAGCCTATCAAACAAGACTTTATTCATAATTCAAATAGAAAAGGAATAATAATAATTTATTAAACTCAAAGTAACACATAATTTATATTGGTGGAAATATGAGAATAACCTTTTAAAACCCTTTTCGTTGAATCAATTTTAGGTAAAAAAAAATTTGTCAGCCACATACTCATCATATCGCTACTTTTTGGCCCATCATGATCCTGCACATACCCCATGGTTTTGGAGCTAACATTGTTATGTAGGTTTCAAAAATCAAGTCAAGAATTAAAAGTTAAGATTCAAGCATCATGGTCCACATCCATTGAATCCATTTCATGAAAGATCAACATCAATATTTCATATTTTTAAAGGTTTGATCAAGGGTTTGGTGAGTTACAACATTGCATTGTTCATTCATCATTCCTTCCACATTTCATTATTTCAATTCAATGTTTAATTACCCAAATGGATTTTGAGAAAGGAAAACCCCCATTCACCAAAAATAAACATTTTTTCTTGCTTGTGTTTGTTTTGCAGATTTTAGGTTGATGGAAAATTGACAATTGGAGATCTTTAAAGTGCAAAATTAAAAAAGTTGCAAAAGTTGTCAAAATTGCAAGAAAAATTGTCAAGTTCATGAAAACTCAAATCTCGGATTTATTTTCCATCATTTTTTAGTGAAATCAGCGGGAAATTACATCTCAGATCTGTCTTCAGAGGCTCCCAAAAATTTAGCTCAAAAAGTTATCTTAGGACACTTTGCAAAAAAATAGGACACTTGGCAACCAATTTTTGTGGCAAGCTTTAAGTGCTTTCCACTCATCCAAAAAATACAAAATTGATAGTTTCTATTAGATCTAGGCTTCATCTACATGAATTAGGTCTTAGGTTAAATATTTGAGGTCATTTTCTATTTTATTTTCATCACCCAAAAGTTTTGTTTGAACTCTACCCCCCATCCACACATACACAGAGGAAATTGTTAGATCTTCCATAGAAATGACTCACCTAAGGGCTAAAAGTTATGATGAGCTCATTTATTGAATGAAATAGAAAATAGGTAGGTTCATGACAACTAATTTTTCCTCTGTAGTTGTAATGCCCCACCAAGTAACCCTAAAGGAAGTTGTAATTAACGACTTAAGCGAACAATTTTTTTTTTTTTAAAGTGCAATTAACATACACATTCACGTACTAATTAACAACAACCTCTAAGGCTACAAGGTTTGGATTACTTAAATCCACACATACATATTACATATAACCATAGTAATATATAATTTATGAAATAAACATCATACAACATAAGGATACAACACAACATAATAAGATAAACATCCAAGATACAATTTCATAATCATTAACTTAATCCAATAGTTACATCTCTCATTCCTAGAATGAGGCAATAGTACAAAAGTGTTACAATTACAACATTCCACCTCATAACATAAGAGGGATAAATAACTTATACAAATAGAAATATTACAATGCAAGGAAATACAATAAGAACCATGAGCTGTCCATCTAAATGTCTCACCACCAAGTACTCAAGATAGATGGGGACCCAATGGTGTATGGTGCATGTTCCACCCAACCAAGTGGTGCCTAAAGGCCCACCCCCCATGCCAGGAGATAGTAACAATGTAACATGGACAAAGATCTACAACCACTATCCAAAGGCAGACTCATACTGACTCAAACTAACATAACCAAATAAATTCTCAACACAAGTACAACTCTCACATCATTGACATAGGTCATATTGCTTCCAGACATAAAATAGATCAAGTATGTTTAGAGAAGCATACACAAAAAACAATATACAGTTGTTGTCCAAGACAAAGTGTTATCGCATAGTAGTCATGAGATCTCCTTTGGGCATTCTTCATAGGCTCCGGTAATCCTGGTGACCTCAACCGAACCCCGGCCCTCATGCTCACTCATGTGGAATCAAATACCTCTCGTAAGGACAAGATAGATAACCATGCCATTTCAGGCCTTCTCACTCATCCCAAGTCTAAACAAGCCCTTGTGTCTATGAGTGAGGCTTAAATTATCTTGATTAGTGTGAAAGACATCCTAATCATCTAAGTACATTAATTTAATTATCACTTGATTAACTCACTTTTGAAGGTTACCCGGTTTACCTCTTTGGGCTCCGATGCCTAACAAAAGCCACTCTTCTAATGGAAAACACACCATACCAAACTAATCACCAAGGGAATCACAAGTGCATGCAACCTAGGCATCATAACCATTCCAACTCAAGGAGGAAACAAATAAATGAACTCACTCCAAACATCTTGGAGGAAACAAACACATAATCCACTCCTTTCATAGGAGATACAAAACATCCCCGTTTGTGGAAACCGGGTAAATACTGAAAAGACACCATGCACTACCCAAGGGAAAAACAACTAGTTGACATAAAGAAACCAACAACCCTCATCCTCTAAGATCCTCTGGAAGACTTAAAAATTTTGGACTAACACTTAATCCCATATCCCATAATGCAACTTGACGACATAGCTACAAAAGCATTCAAGTCATAATTCAAATCTAATATCTGGATTCCTTAAATCCATCCTCAACCAATAGGCGACATTGACAAAGTCAAAGGCACAATGACAGGATTAACTCAAATAATCATATAACCCTTTTCCCCTCTTCCATTATTGGAAATCTAAAACAATTAAACTTACTTCCCTTTATGAAATACAGAGAAATAAAACCTTTAAGGCAATCATGAGAAAATTACTATTTTTGGATATACTAAACCCATATCCTTTACATACTTCATTATCAATAATATAATTCCCCTAATAGAAAATAAATAAATTAAAATAACTAATTGCCTCCCCAATATAATCAATTCCTAAATTTAATTTTAAAAACAACATAAATTCATGCAAGTGATCCCTTTCCATTTTCTAACCAAATCCTATATCTTTTCCAATTTTCTATTTAAAAAACATGTAATTTCTTCCATATATTTAATATCTTTTTTTTTAACAATTTAACCATGCATTCAAAAATTATCTTTTAAAATCTCCATGCACAAAATTTACATACACCTAAATAAAACCAAATAAATATTGAATATACTCCTAATTGAAAACACTCATGTAATATATACATCTCAATATATTCTTCAATTATGTTTGATAAATATTTCATTCCCATAAACCAATATGTTCAATTCTTCAATCAAATATTATTTCTTATATCTTTCATTGCATGCAAGTAATTTTTTAATAAAACACATTAAATATACAACTTTATCTATATGTTTAATTGTACATGTAATCCATAACAAAATTAAATATATTTAAATAATTTATTTTACCCAATTAATCATATTGAAATAATATGCAATATCAATATACAACATATATATAGTATGTATATATATATACACAATATATATAAATTTTGTTTATGCAATATATATTCTATATATTGCACCCAATACAAAACATAATAAAATTCAAATTTCAAAATATTATTAAATTTCCATTCTAATGAGAATCAAATTTAATCTGAGAAGGGGCGGTGGATTCAAGGTTTGCAGTTTACGAAAACATCTAATAACAGTAATAAAAAAAACAAGTCAAATGAGATTAAACAAATACTAATGAATCAAAGCACAGTACATGAAACCAAAATTCCATTGAATATGGCAGATAGACGCACGCAAGAAAATTATTTCCGTTTTTTGTTTTTTGTACAAAGTACATAACACAA
This sequence comes from Sequoiadendron giganteum, assembly GCA_007115665.2. NCBI lineage: Eukaryota > Viridiplantae > Streptophyta > Pinopsida > Cupressales > Cupressaceae > Sequoiadendron > Sequoiadendron giganteum. Next base: position 131,513,516 of record CM021108.1, on the reverse strand, counting down.
GAGGCATTGACTGTACTAAGTACAGTCCGGCCACTCCCCAGGAGCCGCCAGAGGGGGCAATGCTCTGTATGGGTAGCGCATCCCCCTATGAGGTGGGCGCACTACCTCATAGGTAGCGCTTTCCCCACCTGGTACAAGTGGGCGGTGGGGGTTTGACCTCCCCACCAACCACTATATAATAAAAAACTTCTTTTATTTAATTTTTTATTTTTATAAAAAAGACTTTCCATATGAACTTTCAATTTCATTTATTTTATTTTATTTTTATTATATTTTTAATTCTAAATTTCCACAGCAAGTTTTATTTCAAATGAATTTTCTTGAAATTCATTTTCCCAGAAATGTCGTACAACGATATCCAATGTTAAATAAAATAAAATCAACCATAAACTTTAAATGTATATATATCATATGTATTTACATATGTATATATATATATATATATTAACCAAAAAATATATATATATATATATATTTAACCATAATTTAAATTACTGGTAAAATTCAGAAAAAAAAACCAGTAATAGAAAATCAATAATTTTTTTCTAGAATATCTTCCTAAATTCAAAAGGTTTAAAATTAATTTCTTTTAAACCATTCCTTCAAATTTTCAAATAATATAAAAATAGGCAAATTAAAACAGATCCTGATTTTTCCATTGAAAGTTTTCTACAGAGGGTTTGTTTTGAAAACCAGATCTGATAATTTTCTAAAGGGGTAAAAACTTATTACAACAATCTAAATGTATGAAGCTCAATCTAAGGTTTAAATTAAACAATGATTCTACAATTTCCCCATTTACTGAATTAAATCCTAGAGTAAATTTATACAATATTCCCCAACTTTTAGATTAATTTAAATCTAGTTTCTATTAACAAATCCTAATTCCCAATGAATTCAACAAACATATTTCTTAAACAATATATATTTGTTTTGAACAAACAAGGACAAGAACAACACAGAACAAAACCTGGATTTCAAAGCTAAAGGAAAAGATGAATTTCTGATGCAAAGCCTCCTCCAAAGACCTCCTGAATTTTCTTCAACCGTGCAATGAATCCAATCCAAAACTCAACTAATGCAAACAACCTTTCCTCAAATCAATTCTACAATAGAAACTTCTTCAAACCCTTCTCTGTACAAATCTTTCCAAAAATTCTTCTCTGCCTTCAAGAAACTTTTTTTTTTCTTTCCAAGATCTTCTTCTTGAATGAATGAATTTTAAATCAGCTCTCTTTCTTAATTAAACATGCACTTCAGTCCTTAATCAAAAATGTCTTAAACAACCTAAATATAATTGCATGCAAAATTGAATATTAAATATCAATTTAATTTTCCATTTTCGAAAACCCACTTTCAATTTAAAATGCAATTTCAAATATCTTTCAATTTTAAAATGTAATTTTCAATTATCTTTCAATTTGATTTCTTTTATTTAATATAATCCAAATAAAACTTAATTAATTATTTTTAATTATTTAATAACTAAATTCAACCCTTTTGAGATTTAATTTAATTAAATTAAACTTTATTAATAACTTTAAATATAACTTCTAGGCATGATTTTAATTTAATATTAAATAATCACCACTTTAACCAATGGAAACATTTTAAGAATTAATTTAATAATCACGCACTTTACATAATCAAATAACATTAACATAAGGTAAATCATGACTCTATTACCAAGACTGGCAACACACTAAGGCTAGGGCGTACACTTGACACATGTTACCTAGCTACTATCTCCCATTCAACTTAACCGTTGGATCGACATGCTCAGACCTGTGAAACCAGGTGGAGTCGATGTCATGTACCTGCAATCTTGAAAACATAGTAACCAACATCATATAATATAAACAACATAAAATACACACCGTGAAGAGGAAATCACGAAATTCTAGGGCGCTCGCAAGTGAGTGATGTGAACCCATCCTCTTCACTCATACACTCATAACAACTGACACTTCCATCATAATTCCAATAATATCCTAAGCAATTACATGTTATATCAACTAACATCTTTACACCAATTGAAGCATGTAAACTAAAACATCAAATCACATCAAATCACATCACACAAAATTGTTCGTCGCTCTATAAATAGCGATCAATTACACACACAAGATAAAGTATCTAAATATCCAAAATCATAAATCAAAACCAAAACAAGGACACACTGTCCAGTCTAGAAAGCAAAATGGAGGGGTGTTACAGTATTTATAGTAATTTTGGTGAAACATTCTAAATTTAGTATCAAAACCAATTTTTTTTAACCCCTACCTTATTTTTCTTTGTTTTAGTATCAAAACAAGTGAAAATAAATAATTAGACACGTTTTTACTTAAATTGTGCATATAGAGCATTTAAATTAAACATAAGTAGTCATTATTTACTCCAAAAGGAGAGGAAATAATTTCATTCACATGTTAAGAATTAATAAGATTAAACTAATTATTTTCATATTGTTTTAATAATTAGAGGTGTCATATTAAGAAGGAAGACGAAAATAGATTTTCACTATTGTAGACACCAAATATAACCTTACATTAATTATAAGTAACCATTTTAATTAAGACATAATTTTTTTGCTAATTAATTGATTAAAATTAATAAATTGAGCTTTAAGTATAATGAAAAATTTAATGTATGAGTTATTATTACATTATTTTTAAATTTATATAATTAAGATTTTCTATATATATATAGAGATTAAAAATATCATTGTTTGTCTCTATAATTTACTCGTACAGTTATGGTATGAGCTTGCATGATGTTGTAGATAACTCACTAGTAGAAAAATGAATACTAGATATTTGAACATAATTAATTTTGGCTCTAATAATATATTAGTCATGATGACTTCACATATATATGAAAATGGTTGGTGCCAATAAATATGGTTTAGGAGTTTTCTAGGCTTGAAGTGTTCTCCTTTGGTTTGAAATGGAAAGAATGATGCTCCTATACTATTGATGAAGAGTAACACACTTGATATGTAAAATAATTGTAATCCTCTATATCTAATATAAAAAGAAAAAAGAGTAAGAGTGTGGTGGGTGTTGTGAAGATAATTTAAGTGTATATTGAGTGAAATTGTAATAGCATGTCCACATAGATATATTATATGGTCACTTGTTGATGTAGAGGAGATTATTTGATATTAGATTTGTATTCCTTCTATAATGTGAGGTTGGAGCCTCTTGATATGAGTTGGTTCTTAGTGGCTATGTTGAAGATTATTTTGAGGGGATTGGTGTCTCTTATAGGTTGGTGCCTACAAATTAGAATTCAAGAGTATTGGCGTCTACCTTTTGAGTTGTATTCTTGTGGGTTGGTGCCTACAAAATTATTTTAAGTAAAAAAAATAAAATTAATATTTTCAATATATATTTTTAGATTAATAAACTTATTGTTTTCCCCTATAATTTACTTGTTAAATTATGTAATGAGCTTCCATGATATTTCATATAACCCCAATAGTATAATTTCACCTATAATAATATATATATAATTAATAATATATTAGCCTTGATGATTTCACCTATATATGAAAATGGGTGGTGCCAATAAATATGATTTAGGACTTTTCTAGGTTTGGAGTGTTCTCCTTTGGTGGAACCCATGTTAAAAATTAAATGGTATGAAACAATGATCAAATAAAACATAAAATAATCCAATATGCTTAGTGCATATGTGATGCTAATTATATGATTCTATTATGATGGGGTATGTAGTAGAACTCTTTTAATTTATTTTCTACATATAAATAATGAATTTTATTTTACCATTTTATGAAAAAACCTAGCATGAAAACTTAAAATATTTCAAACTTTATTAATCTCCTAATAACTACTTGGAAAGGAGGGAAATTTATCTATTTTAAAAATTAAAATTTAATGTTTCATCGATAGTTGCACACATGGATCTAGCTTGTGCCATTTGATTAATTAAAAACTGGAATTGTTACAAATAATGAATACAATATGCATTAAAAATAATTCTTAGGTATCTATAGTGATAGATTAATATATGAAAAATTTATAAGAAAAACTTCATGTAATAATACATATTTTTTCTCACTAGTTAATACATAGGAGATGGATAAATATGAGCCAAAAAAGTTGTTGTAAAGGATGGATATTTGATGTTACTTCATGTGGGAATGATATATCCTACAAAAGCGAAGGATGAAGGAGAAAATAATGTGAAATATATATGCTATCAAGGCTGATTAAAATTTCTTAATTTTGTATCATAGTTTGATATTTTGGTTATCTAAGTGTGCAATATTTAGGGTCATTCTATTAGTTGATATTTGTGTGTGAGTATTGAAATATTATGGGTGTGGATAGTTGCCTACAATTTCAATTTAGTATATGTGTTAATATTAGTTTTCTATGATAACATGAAACACATGAAACTCATTATTATGGATAGTATTAAGTTCATGAAAGAATCTTTTAGGTATGTATTAAAACACTTTTTTGAAGTAGGATGTAATCACTTACCCCTAGAGTAGAATAAGGAATGGAGTGACAATGGATATAATTATGCGGTAGGGATAATTGTGTGAAAATACGAGGAAGTAAAATATGTTGGAATGAATTCACTATACATGGTACTTAGAAGAAGGTTTTCACTATGGTACCTAACCAAGATGTTATAGGATGTAGTTTTCACTGAAGGGTAGGATTTTTTTTCTTTAAAAAAAAATAAAATTGTTTAGATTTGGCTATTATTGGATTAGGCCTGAAAATATATTTATGTGCACAATATTCATAGGTTCATTAAGAACTTTAACCATTGGGATGGCCAATTTATAAGAACTTGGCTGATATTTGAGAATGATAACATCGGGTTCCAAATTAGGTTTGAATTTCCCCTTCTTGTCTAGGACATGTATTCATAAGTATCAAAAATGAAAATTTCCTCGGTTCCATATATATTTTTATCTTCTTGAAGGCCTATTTATATGATTCATCCTAGTGAAAGTTTTTATTTTTCTTTAATTTTTTTTTGGATGGTTGTAATTTTTTATCTAATTGTTAAATAATCTTTTTGATTGCTTGAAGCTTGTCTTAGGGACTAGAAAATTGTTCGAGAATCATTAGTAGTGGAATTTTCATGATATCAATTTGGATTGATCAACTTCAATTCCTTATAAGAAGATGATGTAGGTAGTATTATTCTATATGTGATGTCAAAGATTTTTTTTTATTAATCCCTACCCTTTAGTTTCTCTAACTTTAAAAAAATTTGCAAGTACAAGTGGATGGAATTCCCTTTTTATTGGTTTAGCTATAAAATTATACATTTATTTTTTTATTATATCATACGGTATACCATGAAATGTGACTACCATAGCCCTTTGATAAACTACCCCTACGTATTTAAGCCCAAATAATAGTACATGGTAGAAAAATTCACTCCAAGGTGTGGTGAAAGATATTTTATGTTGATCATTAGGAGAAATATAATTTTTATTGAATCCTAAAAAAACTATGCATTATTGATACCATTTTATGTTTATTGTTACATCAATCATGTCTATGCTAGGTGATGTAAAATGATGGAAAATAATCCTTAGGACATGCTTTGATAATGTATTTGAACTACATGAAAATCCTAATTTCATCTATTTTTTTATTAAAATCCCATTATAGAAAATAATAAGTCCAGCCTCCAATAGTTTTTGAATCTTTTATTTGACTAATAATATATCTATGGATGCATCTTATAGAAATTTTGTTTCACTAGTTTTACATTTCTATGTAAAAGAAGATTATGTGTACAAGTGATGGATCTAAATTTGGTATATAATGTATGAAAATGTTTCTTTATCTCTCTAAGTATTCCAAAATTAATAGTATGTATACCAAGGGATGGAGCAAGCCACAAAATTTCAATATTGCATTAGTATGATCCTTATTTATTTGTAACAAATAAAGTATTAAGTGTTATTATGGAATTCAATAGCATGAAATATACTAGTTGGATGAATAGTTTCTCAAGGAGTACAATATTAGAATTTAATGCATGATGTAAAGACTTCTATATTAGAGAGATCACAAAAATGTAACATAGAGTTAAAATTATTGGTTGAGAAGAAAATCACTAATGACAAAGATAGTGAATTTTTTTAATGAATTTAAAATTGATCATTTTATTGTATTTTTTATAGTATATTATAGTTATTATTATATAGATTTTTGTTTCATATTTAATTATAAATGGTATGTTTTATAAATGGTATGTTTTCTTAATCTATTAGACTTTATTTTCTATCTCATTATATTTTACGAGTATATTCGGAAATTTGATAAAATCAATTTCATTTTAATTTTTGAGGTAGTAGGATTATATTAAGTTAAAATTTATTGACATAAATAACTAACATAGATAATGGTATATATATATTTCAATTTTATCTAAATATAGATGAGGCGTGAATTTATCCTTCATTTTTTCTAATGAATTATTTGAAATACGTGCAATAATATACATCAATCTCTTTAAAATGAATGTATGTAGTTTATAATTCTATGTTAATTAATATTACTAAATATGTTTTATATTTAGATTTGGATTATCCCACCATATAAATGAATATAGAAACTCTTCATATTCCAACAAAATTGATACTTTTCCACTTTTTTTATTTTAAATAACTCTTTATTAAAACTTATATTTCTTAATATAACACTAATCAATTGGAATTACAAATTTTATTTCAAATTTTATATTAATGATTTTATTCCATTCTTCACATTCATGTATCCATTTAGAAATTACCACAATGGAATGTAAAAGAAATCTATAATTATAATCTCGATAGAATTTTCCCACTAGCTAATAAACTACTACAAACACGGTATTTAGGAAACATGTCCTATGTATATGTCAAACATCAAAGAAATATAATATTACAAAAAATTCTTGACATTTATGTATATCTTTGAAAATTAAAAAACATAAAATGTTATGTTTAGTTTTATCTATACATTTAAATTTATTAAAAACATAAAATTAAGTAGAAAATAAAATAATTTATAAAATTAAATGTATATATATTTTTAATTTAATTTATAAATATTTCAATTGACATCAAGAAATTTTTGATAATAGTAGTTATGTGTCGAGTGTATTGGTTTGAGTGTGTTAACAAAAACTCTTATATTTTATCTTAAATTTGATAACCATTTACATGTCAAAATATTAATATTGAATGACAAAATATTTTTTATAAAATAAATACTAAGTTGACCAAAAAAATATATTGAGTTAATAGAAAATTATATCAAATTTTTATGTTTAACTTCAAAATCTAATACTTTTTTAATATATAGAATAAAATACAAATATAATTTTAAACAAAGTAGATACAATAAAATTTAGGTGTCCATATATATAGTATATAGATTTAGTTTACTTTACAATAAAATAATTTTGAGGTAAATAAACTATGTTCAAACTTATATCTATTAGCATATTTGTAATAGGTATAAAGTAGTTGATATATTTTGGTGTTAATAAATGTCTTGTACCTAGTTAATTCCCTTAGTAGGGATGTAGGGAACATATTCACTTGTTAAGTTTTCTTAGGTACTAAGTTTCTTTCTCAAAGACTTATTTGTCATGTCTAGATCTTATCTTTTTCACTTTTATGCCAAGTTAGCTATCTCATATCATAAGATTAAGACACTTGTCATAATCTTATGACATATTATGTCTTACCATGGCTATAGAACTAGGTCATCTTATATGTAAATCATATTGATTTTTTTGGGATAATCAATTTCATTTCCATATTGAGCCTTACATATTGATCTATTTGTCCTTTCAATTTGGTCTATAGATCTTTGGTATGTCCATAGCCAACTTTAACATGGTATCAGATAAGATTGGGTTCCATTAGATAGTCTTTTTGGAGAGACCTTGGTAGATGTTGAAAAGTTGAGTATGCTCCTCTTGCATCATATAATGATATGAAGAATTAGAAAAACTTGAGAGAAATGGGAGATTTTGGGGGAGTTCCTTTTTGTGTATTTGTATTTCAAGTTCATTTTGGAGATTTTTGGTGCAAATTTGAGCTCATTGATGAATTTAGGGTGTTCGAGAAAGTGATTTTTTCCTTTTGTTTTGTCCAAATTAGACATATGAGGCCAAATCTGTAAGGGTTTGAAGATTGAAGGTGATTTCTAGATGTGAGAGGTAGCTACCACTTCAGAGAATTTTGAGTCAAAAGGACTTTTCCATCATGCCCTAAAGGCCTAAAAACATATAGATCAACTATCAAATCATCAATTTTGGATAGAGTTGTCCTTTGAGGAAAATTATTTTTGCTAACTGATTTGTACAACCCAACCATAATTGCAAGACTATACAGTTTGTAAACTCGTATGATGCATACCTGAGCTCTGCGTTAGTGCCATGTACCATAGATGGCCCCACCACAGAGTGGTTAGAAATTCAAATTGATAATCGATAAACAATAAAACCAGTAAAAAAAAATACAAACCGATAGGCGACGGGTGAGTCTAAATATTTCGATAAGTTTTGAAGATTCTTCCATAAAAAGAATATTCTAGGGAATCAAAAATATTTTATCATGTATATTTTATCCAAGTCATCATCAAGATATTGCTTAGAATATTTCACCCATGATAATATTCTGTCAAGTAGGGGTATATTCCTGTGATGATGTAACCTATACGACATCAAATTTAAGCTCATGGAATGTTGATGTTAGAATCCCATTTGAAGTTTCATTTTGATGGGAAATTTTCAAACCTTATACTCAGTCATCTGACCTTCACTTTTTGAGCAATTTTGTTTTATTCTATTTTAGGTAGAATTTCTTGCTCTTCAAAGTGGTGCAATCAATTTTTAGTTTTGGTTCCTAGTTTTTTCTAGAAATTATAGATTCTCATAGGTGTTGTTGATCCATTCTTGTTTTAGAAACTTTAGGTGCTCTATTCTTGCTCGTACAACAACATTTTGACTTTAATTTTGAAAGTGCATAATTTTTCATGTAATTTAAAGTGGTGTGATCAGATTGATCTCATTTTATGTAAAAGTTTCACTTTGAGCTTGTGGCCTTTTTAGGAATTTGTAAGAACTAAGATCAATTCTAGTTTATTTTTTGTAATTTAGCATATATAAACATACTAAATTTAAAGTGAAAAATAATATATTCTTGGGGGGATTCTTGATTCAATGATTTGGGGGGTCTCTTGCTACATTCTTTTGATCTATTTTCTTGTGCTCTTTTATTCATGGATCATTTTAAGGTTCCTTTACTCATATCATGTAATTATTCAACATGGAATCCAAATCCATGGATTATTATAATGACTAAAGGTCACTCTCTATATTTCAAAAATAAGGTACCTGAACCTACAAACGCAAACAAAAAGATAAAATGGATGATTGAACATACCAAAGATCTTAGATGTCTTCATAGTCTAGTTTCTCAATATTTTTTTTTTCAAATTGAATCATGTAAGAATTATCATGAGGTTTGGAAAAAATTGAAAACATTGTATGGTATTACAAATGAAGTAAGAGGCTATCAAATTGATAATGAATTGATGAGCCTTGATCCTAATAACTTTGAAAATATCTAGAACTACACAACTAAAGTTAATGATCCAACAAAGAAATATAAAGCATGTGGAATTCATAAGAAGGACATTCAGTTGGTCTAAAAGACAATGAATGAAAATGGTCCTGATTATGCTTCTTTTGTTTCTATATTTCATACTCATAGGTTGACTATGGGATTTGCATATATACTACACCTTCATTTGCATCATTTTATGAGATGTCAATACACGAGAAACATAAGATTTTATCGATGGGTCCCATCAAGTGATCTAAATATCAGGAATTGTTGGCTAGTTGAGTGAAAGAATCAAATTAAGAAACATAAGAAAGGAAAAAAAAATCTCTTTCAAAGAGAAATCATCTAAGAAGGAGAAGCCTACTTGTTCATATAGCAAGAAGCTTGGACATATTGAGAATTCTTGTTATAAGAAGGATATTGATGATTTGAAGAAACATATTATCAAAAGGAATCATATTGAATTTCCTTTTAGAATGTCTGAATCAACTTCTTTTTCTTCAAAAAAGTCTGAATAGGACAAAGGTCATGCTAGTTTGGCTTCTACATCAAGTAATAAAGGGAATTCTCTTTGTGCTTTCACAAGCCTTGGATCATGGATATGTCTTCTAGATTTAGGAGCATCTCATCATATGTAATCTTCATAGTAGATATATTCTCTTCTATTGAGCCTTGTACTATGCATCCTATTTTGATGAGAAATAATACATACATGAGTCTAATTAGGAAGGGATATATTGATATTAGGGAGGCCACTTTTAATGATTTTTTGTATGTACCTCATTTTTCAAATAATTTTTTTTCCATCTATCAGATTACACATGGTGGAGATGGGAAGATTGCGGAATTAACTATTGATTCAATTATCATTAGAGACTTGGAGAGTAGAGATATTGTTTCTACTAGGATGGTTGTGTTGGTTCCCAAATCTACATAACATTGAACCCTAAAGGTGTTCCATGTATTATGCTCATATTTAAAGTTAGATTTGGCCAACGAATGGGAGAATGATCTCATAATTTTCTCCCATGTAATTTAAGCTCTACAAAACCTAGGTGGGTCTGCCTAATGGTACAAAATATGGATATGAAATAAGGTTTTATTTCAGCACCTAGTAGATAGACTTCATATAAATGACAAGGGATTATATATTTGCAAGATAGAAGGCACTATCCTTTTTGTCATTGAAAACCAGGTATGAAGTATGCAAATAATGTAGGAATAATTATTGCAGAAAGTAAATCATGGTTTTATATTTGAAATGTGTTTATGAGTTTTGAAGAAAAATAATTCAAAATTAACTAGTGTTTATCCAAGGTTATAGAGTCACAATGCATGTACACATCCCTCACCACATTATAAACATATTCTGATGATCATTCAACCATTAACACCTTGTAGTAATGAGATCAACTAATGATTAAAATTGTAAATTCTACATGAAAATCCAATCTATAATTAAATATTCTCATTATTTTCATTGAAAGAAATTACATTTCTCCTTGAACAAAAACTATCAATGGAGATAGCCTTCATGCAACAAATTTTCATAGAAATCTTTAAAACCTTTAATTGTATTATTGAAAGAAATATCTCATTGCAAAGTGGAGACATATACACTAAGAGCATGCAAAAGCATGTACTAATATATGCCACAATAAAAATATACAATGCAATTATAGGAACATTTACAAAGCATTTTCCTTTATTTCTTGCATAAACCTAAAAGCCTACCCCTTAAAGCTTCTTTAAAATCCTAGAACCCCTATAATGCAAACAACTTATTTTAAGAGAAATGAGAAGAAGAAAAGCCCTAAAATTAATCCACCATTGACACATGGCACATTTGAGCTCCATTGGTTTGCAACGAGATAGTATTTAAGAGATTCTTTTCCCTCTTCAATCTACCTTCATTCTTGCAACTAAAACTCATTTTCCTTTCCAAACTATTAATCTCATGAAAACCTTTTACCTGACTCTAATAACCGATTTTCTCACTCTATTTTCACTTATTAGTTAAAAATAATAACCTTTGTGTCAAAATCCACTTACCCAACTATTAAAAATGCTTTTCAAACTTGCATTTTAGCCCTTTGATATTTTATTTCACTTTGCAATTAATTTGACATTTTGTCAAACATTTATCTAGTAGCCAATTTGTGGTCCATTTCACCTTTTGTGCTTTAGAAAAGACACAAATTTTGCGTAAAATATCTTCACATGATCAACCTCCACTTCCCATAGTACACATCTCACTTGCAAGTTAAAAACAAGATCCAACTTCCCCAACAATGGAAACCCAAATATAGAAAATTGTCAAATGCATCTGCAGGTCATTTTTTGGCTCATAGGCAACCAAAAATTTCATAAAATATAGTTAAAATTATTTCTTGGTCATGAGAAATGTTTAAGGCACCTTTCTAGAAGTTGAGAAGATAGTTTCCTTCATGTACATGTGTTTAAAAAACTGCATGAAGCCTAAAACGTGATTACATTTTATTTTGAGTTCCCTCCACAATGGAAACCTTTTCAAATATACATCCACATGGTAGATGTTTATTATAGTGCACAAAACACTCACAGTGCATTTTAAAACCATTATTTTCCTTGGAAAAATGTGGTCTCTACCCATGTGATAATAGAAATACATTTGAAATGTGAGCAATAAAATTTGTAAAAGGAAAATGTGTATGTGGAAGAATTCATCACAAAAAACAACACCAAGGTATGTGCAGGATCATGATGGGCCAAAAAGTGGCAATATGATGGGTATGTGGCTGTCGACTTTTTTTTTACCCAAAATTGATGAAACAAAAAGGGTTTTTAAAGGATATTCTCAGCTTTCCAACAATATAAACTATGCTTTACTTTGAATTTAATAAGTAATTATTATTCATTTTCTATTTGAATTACGACTAAAGTCCTGATTGATAGGTTGATTGAAAAACATCTATAACTTTCAAATGGTAACATATTTTTTGAATCCAAAACATGTGTCACATTCTATGATTTGCATAATATAGGATTAAAAAAATAAAAATTGAATTTCATGAAGTTTTGACCAAGCTAAGGTGGTTAGACATACGAGTTTTTTATAATTTTTAAAAGTTGTAATAAAAAATTCATAATTAATTATTTACTTGGAAAAAAAAAATAAAAAAAAATGCATCACATCGGAACATGAGTCCTCTACTTATATCTAAAATCTTATAAAAAAATATTATCATTTTATTGTGGTTAGGGTGGTCAGACAGACACCTACTTCTTATTTATTCCTTGAAATTTAAGTAATATTCCATTGAAATTTCAAATTTTCACCGAATAGATTTTTTAATTTTTTTTTAAAAACCAAGTAGTTTAGAAACTAAATTCAATTTTCTACAGATTCTATTCTTACATATTTTTGAAATAATATAGATAACTTATTCAAATTTTTATGTCAAGTTTCCTAACTTCAATTTTTCTAATTTTTTTGCCACTCAAGGGCTTATTTTTCCATGATGATCCTGCACATACCCACCATGAAAGATTTCAGATGAGCTCATCCATTCCAAAATACACCAAGGAAAAGTAAGAGAAAGAGTAAAAATTATTAATTATTTCATTATCCAATGAAAAGCTATCGCTGGGAGGATAGGCATCATGTTGAATACCCAAGATACTAAGAGGGGGGCGGGGGTGAATCAATATCTTCTTAAACTTATTGAACAAACACTATCCAATTACCCCAATGCATATAATAGTAAAAATGAGCAAGATCATAAACATAACATAACACATGAACACCAAAATTTTTACATGGAAAACCCAAAATGGGAAAAACCATGGTGAGGATTAACTCACAATATAGTATAACCGGTTAAAAAAAATTAAAAAGGGTGGCTCAGTGCAAGGACTCATTGTCAAAAATGGGATGCTCACTCCCTACAAAATACAATAACAAAATGGCTTACAACCATAGTATGAACTGATGAAGTTACACCCAACAAGTGCAAATTAAGTTCCTTTGATGCTCAGTAAATTCGCATACCAACAAAAATATATTCCCTTTCATTCATGTTCGCACTTATTCCACACACTTCAATCTCAAAAACATCCACTATATATATATAACTCATCCACAAGCATCAATTAGGTCGGCCTAATTAGATGCATCGCTTATTCACGAAAAAGATAACTATCGGTTTAAATCATGTACAAAATCTTTCCAAAAAGAATTCAAGCATGTAGCATATTGCATCACTCATATATTCGTAATGTAGGAGTTGAGAAAATACAACACCACAAACCCCAAAAATCACCTGCATGCAAATAACCTATCACAAAAGAAGAGATGGAGACAAACAAGCAAGGGTTCTCTGAAAACTGAAAATGTATATATCAGAGAGAATGAGAGAATGAATTGATATGAAATACAATGGGATCAATCATTATAAAAAGGAGATCATGCAAATCCTAATAAAACCCTAATAGGAAAAACCTTAATAGAAGCTCTAATAGGATAATGTTTAATAATTAATATAATTATTAAATGTCACTTTATGCAAACTAACGTGAAATCTTAAGAAGGGAATAAAAGTAACTTAATCAACATAATTAAGTTAAGACCTTTACTCTAACACCCCCCCTTAAGATGAGCAACAGTGCAACTACAAAAAATGCAAGAAAGGAAAGGTAACTACAATGCAAGAAGGCAAACATGGGTCTCGACAACTAGGCTAGATCAGGTAACCAAATACAACCAAATCTTTGTAAAGAGGAGAAATAGAGAAAACCTCATGGGAAAAAGCTCTACTCCAAAAAGAGATGCAAAAATCCAAGAAGAAGAACATCACTGAAGCAGAAGAAGCTGTAAACAACTATCGAAAGATGACTGCTATGGTGCTGAAGAACCTCTACTGAAGATAGGATGATCAGAAACAAGAAGACAACAATTTGCATAAGTGCCCCAAATGACACTACTCAAATAAGATGGCAAACAAAGGAAAACACCTGGAACGAAGATACAGATGGCATAAGAACCAATAGTCTGAAACACTGATCAACTGAGAATGGAAGATTCCTTCCAAGGAAAAACCAAGAAAGCATTAGCATGAACAATATAATAACCCCCCCATAATGCTGAACTGGGAGAGCTTGACAGATCCACTTAAATGATGTGAAACACCCTGTAGTGCATGAAGAAGAAGATACAACATTTGAAAGTGCACAAGAAAGCACTTACAACTGAAAAAGTGGTGTGCAAAACAAAGCACACATGCATGAAGCTGGAATCATAGGATCCACTATCATCATGAAGGGCCACTCACCAGACAAAGGTGTGATGGCAAACAAAGGCAAACTACACAACCCCTCATGGCACTTTATAATAATAGTGCGAGTATAAAATATGGCACAACCTTATGCGCAAAATCCCCAAAAGATGCATGTACAATAGTGTGGCACTTTATCTCAGTGCGTTTACATAAAAGATAGCTTACAAATGATGCTCAAAATGTCCAAAAAGGACAAAAAGCTGGAAATACATGAAGAACAGCCAAAAACAAAGCATCCCATGCAAACAAAAAGTTTCCAAGAGCAAATATGTCTAGGTAATCCACCAGAGTGTGAAAACACAAATAACTGAATAAAATATACCTAGAGTGAAATCTGGAAAAATTGCATGGATGAAACTGAAGAGCTTTGAATTACGGTTCCAATGCCTCTGAGATTGTGAAAAACTGAGAAATTGATCAGAAGTTATGAGCTTGAGACTGAAAATAGCCCCTTTGTCTTCAATTGGCTATAGAATGCACCAATAGAAAAATCACTGAAAAATGACTGCTCCATCAAAAAATTGGGATCACCAGCTTTCCAATGATATGTCGTTTGCCAATTTTTGACGTTGTGGCAGAAAGTTATGGCAAAAAGAAAAAAATAGTTGGATTAGGGCATTGTGGGGTACATCAAAGGCTAACCGGGCACAAAAATGTAGCTCTTGGGCATTAGCCCTTGGTTGGCCATATGACTGCGAGCGGAGTTGTAGCAAACAAGAACCCCACCACTAGGCGGGTGGCGGGCGGGCTGGGCGGAGGTGGCAAGAGGTGGCGGCGCCACCCCTAGGGCAAAGCCCCCTGCAGAAGAACCTATGGCTCAAGGTAGAAGGCGTAGGGGCTTACGATGAGACCAGGGCTCAAGGTGGAAGGCGTAGGGGCATGGCCGGCAAAGGATGGTCGGTGGGGCTGACAAAACTGTCAAATGTCAGATGGGCATACAGAAGAGGTTGGCAAAAGGAAATAAACTAGTGGATGATGGGGTCGGCGGGTACAACTGGCCGATGTACAACTGGCCAATAGGGGTATGCAGAAATCAAACCCCAAACAATCTGCAGAATTCAAACGCCCATATAATATGCCCAAAATATTATTTTTTAAAAAAATATTTGCAAATAGCCAAATATTTAATAAAAAATTCCAACAGGAATATATGCATAACATCAAAAAATTCAATAATTTTTTATTCTGCAAAATTGTACCCGGCCCTGGGTGGGCCATATGGCCCCCCAGGTAAAAAGATTTTGCCCCTCAAATCGAATTTGTCCAAAATGGATGAATGAATAGTTGATTTAGGGGTTTTGGACCACTGCGGACACAATGGCGATGTCCGTTGGAGCTAAAAATGCTTCAAAATTGTAG
Organism: Sequoiadendron giganteum; assembly: GCA_007115665.2. NCBI lineage: Eukaryota > Viridiplantae > Streptophyta > Pinopsida > Cupressales > Cupressaceae > Sequoiadendron > Sequoiadendron giganteum. Next base: position 131,497,217 of record CM021108.1, on the reverse strand, counting down.
GTATGTCCTGGATCAAGAAAACAAACCCCAAACCCTTGAAGCTCCAAGAATCTTCAAAACAAGAACAGGAAGTAGCAAGTGTGGAGCTCTGATACCATGTAGAAGTAAAGCTCTGATACCATGTAGGAGTTGAGAAAATACAACACCACAAACCCCAAAGATCACCTGCATGCAAATAACCTGTCACAAAAGAAGAGATGGAGACAAACAAGCAAGGGTTCTCTGAAAACTGAAAATATATATATCAGAGAGAATGAGAGAATGAATTGATATGAAATACAATGGGATCAATCCTTATAAAAAGGAGATCATGCAAACCCTAATAAAACCCTAATAGGAAAAACCCTAATAGAAGCCCTAATAGGATAACATTTAATAATTAATATAATTATTAAATGTCACTTTATGCAAACTAACATGAAATCTTAAGAAGGGAATAAAGGTAACTTAATCAACATAATTAAGTTAAGACCTTTACTCTAACACGTAATACACAAATTAATCCATTATACCACCAACTATTTATTAGGTCGACTAGAGATAGAGCTAATAGGAAAATGTAACAACAAAATGTTGCCAACTCATCGTACAAGCCCATGAACACACGAGATTTTTAACTTTCAAGATTCCAACATCCAAAAACCATTTCCCAAAACTGAAAGGAACGATGATCGCTTGAGGAGGATTGCAGACCAAAATAGTAGTTAAGAATACTAGATCAACTTTGAATTTAAACTTGTAGAAATTGCAACTCATATATCATGGTGACACAATGACAACACAAAAACTGCATGATGATAATGTTCTTCTTCATTCTTCTAATAATCTCCCCCTTTGTCATTGATGGAAACATGTGCCAAAATAATTTACAAACCTCCTATGTACAATACTCTCCCCTTTTTTCTCCATAATATTCTCTCCTTATTCTCTCCTTTTCTCTCCTTTTCTCTCTCCCTTTGACATCAAGGACAAAGTGCGGTCCAAAAAAAATTGAATATACATGTATACGCAAGGATGATCCAGGAAAAGAATCAACGTTCTTAACTCCCCCTTAGGAGCTTGTCCCAGCAATGTGCAAACTTGGAAAAAAATACTTAGAGGAAGGTGAGCTTTGAATCTCCTTGAGAATACCTTGTTATGTTGTCTTATTTATTCTTCATTCTTTCTAGCATATTCCTCATTTCTTTCTTCTTCCTCTATATTTCCTTTTTCATTTTCTTCTTCCTCTATTTTCCCTCCTTCTGCTTTTCCATATTCTTCTTTTTTATATTTTTCTCTTTCTCCATCCTCCCTTTCAACTTCATCTTTATCTTTTTATTCATCTTGCTTCTTTGATTGAGCTTCTTCCTCATTTTGTTTCTCTCTCTTTTGAGGATCATTTCTAGCACCCGTATCCAGAGGGATATCTACATCATTTGTTTATGGAGGAATGCCTTTATCACTTATACTAGAAGGAAAGTCCTCCTTAGCCTCTAAAGAGATTTCTTCTCCTAACATCAGTGTAGAACTCGACGGGAGTGCATGAAACATGCCATATTTCTCAACCATACCCCTAATGGCATCTGAAGTTTCTTTCCTTATTTTATTTATCTAGTTCTTGTCTCTTTTCATCAAAGTATTTACTCTTTTCTTCATCTAGAACATTTGTGAATAAACATTTTTCAAGGTTTCCTTATCATATGAGGTCAAGGGTATGTGTAGGATCATCGTGGGCCAAAAAGTGGTGATATTTAAATGATATGACTCATGTGGCTAATGACTTTTTCTTACCCAAAATTGATGAAACAAAAAGGGTTTTTAAAGGAGATTCCCAACTTTCCACCAATATAAATTATTCTTTACTTTGAATTTAATAAATGATTATTATTCATTTTCTATTTGAATTGTGACTAAATTCTTGATTGATAGGATGATTGAAAAACATCTATAGCTTTCAAATGATATCATATTTTTTGAATCCGAAACATGCGTCACATTGTATGATTTGCATTTTATAGGATTTAAAAAAAAACTTAAATTTCAAGAAGTTTTGACCAAGTTAAGGTGGTTAGACATAACCAGTAATAAGAAATTACAAAGGGTGGCTCAGTGCTAGGACTCATTGTCCAAAATGATATGCTCACTGCCTACAAAATACAGTAACAAAATGGCTTACAACCAGAGTATGAACTAATGAAGTTACACCCAACAAGTGCAGATTTAGTTCCTCTGATGCTCAGTAAATTCGCATACTAGAAAAAATATATTCCCTTTCATTCATGTTCGCACTTATTCCACACACTTCAATCTCAAAAACATCCACTATATAAATCTAACTCATCCACAAGAATCAATTAGGTCAGCCTAATTAGATGCATCGCTTATTCACGAGAAAGATAAATATTGGTTTAAAGAATGTACAAAATCTTTCCAAAAACAATTCAAGAATGTAGCATGTTGCATCATGTCATCTTGGACATAAGATACGTTGCTCATATATTCGTAATACACAAATTAATCCATTATACCACCAACTATTTATTAGGTCGGCTAGAGATAGAGCTAAAAGAAAAATGTAACAACAAAATGTTTCCAACTCATCGTATGAGCCCATGAACACACGAGATTTTGAACTTGCAAGCTTACAAAATCCAAAAACCATTTCCCAAAACTGAAAGGAACGATGATCGCTTGAGGAGGATTGCAGACCAAAATACTAGTTAAGAATACTAGATTAACTTTGAATTTAAACTTGTAGTTGCAACTCATATATCATTGCGACATCAATGAGAACACAAAAACTACATGATGATCATGTTCTTCTCCATTCTTCTAATAATCTCCCCCTATCTCATTGATGGCAACATGTGCCAAAATAATTTACAAACATCCTATGTACAATACTCTCCCATTTTCTTTCCATAATAGTCTATCCCTATTCTCTCCTTTTCTCTCTCCCTTTGAGATCAAGGACAAAGGGCGGTGCAAAAAAAATTTGAATATACATGTATATGCAAGGATGATCTAGGAAAAGAATCAACATTCTTAACTCCCCCTTAGGAGCTTGTCCCAACAATGTGTAAACTTGAAAAACATTACTCAGAGGAAGGTGAGCTTGGAATCTCCTTGAGAATACCTTGTTAAATGTTGTCTTATTTCTTCTTCATTATTTCCAACATATTCCTCATTTCTTTCTTCTTCCTCTACATTTCCTTCTTCATTTTCTTCTTCCTCTATTTTCTCTCCTTCTCCTTTTCCATCTTATTTTTTTAAATATTTATCTCTTTCTCCTTCCTCCCTTTCAACTTCATCTTTATCCTTTTCTTCATCTTACTTCTCTGATTGAGCTTCTTCCTCATTTTGTTTATCTCTCTTCAGAGGATCATTTCTAGTACCCGTATCCAGAGGGATATTTGCATCATTTTTTTATGGAGGAATGTCTCTATCACTTGTACTAGAAGGAAAGTATTCCTTGGCCTTTGCAGAGAATTCTTCAACTGGCATCGGTGTAGAACTCGATGGGAGTGCACCAAACATGCCATATTTTTCAACCATACCCCTAATGGCATATGAAGTTTCTTTCCTTATTTTCTTTATATAGTTCTTGTCTCTTTTCATCAAGCTATTTAATCTTTTCTTCATCTAGAACATTTTTGAACAAACCTTCTTCAAGGTTTCCTTATCATCTGAGGTCAAGTGTATGTGCAGGATCATGATGGGCCAAAAAGTGGCGATATGTAAATGATATGATGGCCCATGTGGCTGATGACTTTTTTTTACCCAAAATTGATGAAACGAAAAGGGAGTTTAAAGGAGATTCTTAGCTTTCCACCAAAATAAATTATTCTTTACTTTGAATATAATAAGTAATTATTATTCATTTTCTATTTGAGTTTCGACGAAAGTCCTGATTGATAGGATGATTGAAAAACATCTATAGATTTCAAATGATATCATATTTTTTGAATCCGAAACATGCATCACATTATATGATTTTCATAGTATAGGATTAAGAAAAAAATAAAAATTTCAAGAAGTTTTGACCAAGTTAAGGTGGTTAGACATAAGCGATTATAAAAAATTACAAAGGGTGGCTCAGTGCTAGGACTCATTTTCAAAAATGGGATGCTCACTGCCTACAAAATATAGTAACAAAATGGCTTACAACTAGAGTATGAACTGATGAAGTTACACACAACAAGTGCAGATTCAGTTCCTTTGATGCTCAGTAAATTCACATACAAGAAGAAATATATTCCCTTTCATTCATGTTGGCACTTATTCCACACACTTCAATCTAAAAAACATCCACTATATATATCTAACTCATCCACAAGAATCAATTAGGTCGGCCTAATTAGATGCATCGCTTATTCACAAAAAAGATAACTATCAGTTTAATTTATGTACAAAATATTTCCAAAAACAATTCAAGCATTTAGCATGTTGCATAATGTCAGATTGGACCTAAGATAGGTCACTCATATATTCGTAATACACAAATTAATCCATTACACCACCAAATATTTATTAGGTCGGCTATAGATAGAGCTAATAGCAAAATTTAACAACAAAATGTTGCCAACTCATCGTACGAGCCCATGAACACCTGGCATTTTGAACTTGCAAGCTTCCAACATCCAAAAACCATTTCCCAAAACTGAAAGGAATGATGATCGCTTGAGGAGGATTGCAGAACAAAATACTAGTTAAGAATACTAGATCAACTTTGAATTTAAACTTGCAGTTGCAGCTCATATATCATGGTGACATCAATGACAACACAAAAACTGCATGATGGTAATGTTCTTCTTCCTTCTTCTAATTATCTCCCTCTTTGTCATTGATGGCAACATGTGCCAAAATAATTTACAAACATCCTATGTACAATGCTCTCCCATTTTCTTTCCATAATATTATCTCCCTATTCTCTCCTTTTCTCTCCTTTTCTCTCTCCTTTGACATCAAGAACAAAGGGCGGTCCAAAAAAAAATTGAATATACATGTATATGCAAGGATGATCCAGGAAAAGAATCAATGTTCTTAACTCCCCCTTAGGAGCTTGTCCCAACAATGTGTAAAATTGAAAAACATTACTCCGAGGAAGGTGAGCTTTGAATCTCCTTGAGAATACCTTGTTATGTTGTCTTATTTCTTCTTCATTCTTTCCAAAATATTCCTCATTTCTTTCTTCTCCCTCTACATTTCCATCTTAATTTTATTCTTCCTCTATTTTCTCCTTCTCCTTTTCCATCTTATTTTTCTTTATATTTATCTCTTTCTCCTTCCTCCCTTTCAACTTCATATTTATCCTTTTCTTCATCTTGCTTCTCTGATTGAGCTTCTTCCTCATTTTGTTTCTCTCTCTTTGGAGGATCATTTCCAACACCCATATCTGGAGGGATAGCTGCATCATTTGTTTATGGAGGAATGTCTCTATCACCTATACTAGAGGGAATGTCTTCCTTAGCCTCTACAGAGACTTCTTCTCCTGACATCGGTGTAGAACTCGATGGGAGTGCACGAAACATGCCATATTTCTCAACCATACCCCTAATGGCATCTGAATTTTCATTCCTTATTTTATTTATCTAGTTCTTGTCTCTTTTCATTAAGGTATTTACTCTTTTCTTCATCTGGAACATTTTTGAACAAACCTTCTTCAAGGTTTCTTTATCATCTGAGGTCAAGGGTATGTGTAAGATCATGATGGGCCAAAAAGTGGCGATATGTAAGTGATATGATGGACCATGTGGACGACGACTTTTTTTAAACCAAAATTGATGAAATGAAAAGGGTTTTTAAAGGATATTCTCAGCTTTCAACCAATATAAATTATTCTTTAGTTTGAATTTAAGAAATTATTATTATTAATTTTCTATTTAAATTGTGACTAAAGTCCTGATTGATAGAATGATTGAAAAACATCTATAGATTTCAAACAATATCATATTTTTTGAATCCAAAAAATGCGTCACATTATATGATTTCCATACTATAGGATTAAAAAAAAAAAAAATCAAGAAGTTTTTACCAAGTTAAGGTGGTCAGACATACGAGTTTTTATATTTTTCAAAAGTTGTAATAAAAAAATCATAATTAATTATTTAGTTGAAAAAAATTTACAAGAAAATATGCATCACATCGGGACATGAGTCCTCTACTTATATCTAAAATATTATAAAAAAATATTATCATTTTTTTGTGGTTAGGGTAGTCAGATAGACACCTACTTCTTATTTTTTCCCTTTAATTTAAGTACTACTACATTGAAATTTCAAATTTTCACCAAATAGATTTAAAATAAATAAATAAACCTAGTAGTTTAGAAATGAAATTGAATTTTCTACAGATTCTATTGTTACATATATTTGAAATAATATAGATAACTTATTCAAATTTTTACATCAAGTTGCCTAACTCTGATTTTTTTTTAATTTTATCGCCACTTAAGGGCCCGTTTTATCCATGATTATCCTATGCACATACCCTCAAAGAGGATCTGATTTCGTTAAATGCCTCATTCCTTATCTTTTCCTCCAATTCATCTGCCTCTGATCTCATTTTCATTAGGGCTTCCCATAATTTTGTAGGCACATTAGAATTGACATAGTTCCAGTTAACTTCCAAAGTAATGACATGCTAGATAATATCCATCATTAAGGTATTTTTGTCCTCTCTACCTGCTTGATCATAATTTTTTTTGTATGCTGCAACATATCTTCAAAATTTATAAAGCTATTTACCAAAGCCTCTAATCTAAGAGGGGAACGAGGTCTTATTAGAGAGGCATTTTGTTCTTCTTGGTCTAGAATTACCTCTTCTAACATCTTATCCTTTTTTTATTCCAGTTTAGTGTGCACACGAACACCAAAACCCTATTCTTCATCTTCTTCAGAGAATGATACATAATGAAATATTTTAGAACCAACACTTGCTTCTTTTGAAGCACCTTCTCCAGAGGACATGCTTGCTCTCCTCTTTCTTACCAATTTTGCTACAGGGTCTTCCTCCTCTTCCTCTAGTTCTTTAGTAATGCTAAGGTTATTTTCCCTTGTAGATTTTTCTTTCTTTCCTCACTTGAAAAGTTCCACAAAAGGGATTCCTTTTATTTTACTAGATCTTGTAGTAGGTCTCGAAGGATTTGGGCATTTACCTTTACTAGGAGAACTAGGCTCTACTTTTACTATTGCAGGGTCGTAAACTAGTTTTGAAGGCGCATTCCTACCAGATCTCCTTAGGCTTGATGATTCTCAAGTCTTCTGCCGTACCAAGGACCTACCTTGTGCAATCTTCTCATCATTGAAGCCAAAATTTCTAAGCATCTCATCTACCTTCTTTCTTATCATAGGATTCCTGTGCTCCAAGTGAGCTTCCATAGATTTTTTTGCATATGTTCCAACTCTAAGTTTATTGGTATATTTCAAAATTTTCAAAAAATCTTGTACATAGCCTTCATCTTCATCCTCTATAATCTCATACCCCAAATTTTGAATCTATATAATCTCGGGTTCAATAGCTTTAGCCATGCACTCATCAAAGGAGACATGAAATATATCATCCTTATACTTCTCAACAACTTTCTTAAGAATCCTTTCTCTTTTGTTCATGTTTCTTTTGAACACAACAAATAATTTTGTTAGGGAATTATCTCGACTCTTCAAATTACCAAAATTATGAAAATAATCAAAATTTTGATGTGCAACTAGTTCAGATGTGTCCTAAATTACCACATCATCTCTTCTAGGAAGTCTTCTAAGAAAGTATAATAGTAAACAAACAATGAAGGAGCCAAACTTAAGTGCATATTTCTTTTCCTTTGACATATTTATATTCTAACACAACTGCTACCAAAGAAGTTCACACAAATCATAATCAACACCCTTAGCTGCCATGTCATAACTAGTGTAAATTGTTGTAGTAGATACTAAATTTTCTCTATTTGTGAAGTAGATTTTGTGTCTGATCGTTATAGATGCATACTTCATAGTAGGATTAGTAATAGGATTCATTGCAAGAGCCCTTTTATCAAATGTAGCTCTAACTCGAGTTCCATCACCACTTCATTCTTTAGATAGTTTTTATCCTACAATCAACTCATCAAGCTTGGTGGAGCTTGTTTTGAAGCTATCTTCATAGACTCTTGCTTTTTTCAGATCTTCTCTTAGGTTTACCACGTCTTGTTCAATCCTTGTGCATTCATTAGTATTTCTTTTCACCATTGTATTCATACAATATTCAATTCTCTTATTTTCCTTCACTTGCACCTTCAATCTGATGATCTCTTCATTTTCTTGTTTTAAATGCTCTCACATCTCTATGTCTTTCTTTGAATTTCTTCAATTTCTCTTTCAATTTTCGGATGTATTCATTTTCCTCATCAATATTTTCTTTCAAATCTCTATTTTCACTTTTAGCCTTGTCAAGATCATCAAGAGTAGCCCAAAGTTTTTCTTTGTCATCCACTTGGTCAATCTTCAAGATCTTCCTCAAGCTGTTAGGCTTCTTCAGAGGAACCAAGCTCTGATACCAATTGTTGAATACCTAAGATACTAAGAGAGGGTGGTGAATCTATATTTTCTTAAGCTTATTGAACAAACACCATCCAATTACTCTAATGCATATACCAATAAAAATGAACAAGAGTATTAACAAAACATAATACATGAACACCAAAATTTTTACATGGAAAACCCAAAATAGGAAAAACCACGATGAGGATTAACTCACAATATAGTATAACCAGTTATAAGATATTATAAAGGGTGGGTCAGTTCCAAGACTCACTGTCCAAAATGGGAGGCTGACTACCTACAAAATATAGTAAGAAAATGGCTTACATTTAGAGTATGAACTGATGACGTTACACCTAACAAGTGCAAATTCCTTTGATGCTCAATAAATTTGCATACTAGAAGACATATATTTTATTTCATTCATGTTCACACTTATTCCACACACTTAAAATCTCGAAACCATCCACTATATATATCTAACTCATCTGCAAGCATCAATTAGGTCAGCCTAATTAGATGCATCCCTTATTCACCAAACAAATAACTATCAGCTTCAAGCATGTGTACAAATATTTCAAAAAGTAATTCAAGTGTGTAGCATACCACATCATGTTGGCTTGGACCTAAGATAGGTCACTCATATATCCGTAATAGACAAATTAATCCTTTATATGACCAATTGTTTATTAGGTTGGCCAGAGATGGACCTAATAGAAAAATGTAACAACAGAATGATTCCAACTCACCGTATAGGCACCTAAACACATGATATTATGAAATTACAAGCTTCCAAAATCCAAAATCCATTTCCCAAAACCATGATCAATAATGATCACCAAAGGAGGATTATAGACCAAAATATCAAAGGACATTTTTGCATACCAGTTCAAAATACTAGATCAACTTTAAATTTAAACTTGTAATTGTAACTCATATATCATGGTGATATCAATGACAACACAAAAACTCCATGATGATATATTATTCTTCATTCTTCCAACACATTATTTTTTTGAAATAAAGAAGTCCCTCATTCCAATGTTGAGTGATGCTCTTCAAAGTCACTTTTCAAAATATTTGAAACCTTTGGAACTTCAATAAAATTTTAATCTCAAAATGCTCACATGGCCTTTAAAATCCATCTCTTGATTTATACAATCAATAATTTGAATTTACTTTCTCATTTCAATCTACGATGAGAAATGAGTGTTGTCATGAAAATAGTTTCCAATGAACTTCATCCAATAGAAAATAAGAATTAAACTTGCCCATTTTCAATGAAAAATTAATTATATGTACATCTAATGAAGAATCATCACTCAAACTCAAGGAATCACTACTTTAAAAGGAAGGATGGATCTCAAAATAGAAATTTGGGATGGATGTATGAGCCATCGATCATCACTATTTTCTCAGAATTCTGTGTGAAAATGAGATGTTCCATGGGCTTCCTTTTAATGTTTTTTATAAATTGTGTAAATTTTACTCAAACTCAAAAAATGCAAACCCATCACGTATCTCTATTTTATATTTGCTCAACCTCTTCAAGCATCGCTATTTTATATTTTCTCAACCTCTTCAAAATGAGATGGGTGATGGAGTGGTCATGTAGTCGTGTTTCCGTGAGCTGTCGTGTCTCAATCAATAAAAAGAAAAAAATAAATTTTGTTTCTTTAAAAAAAATTGAAAATGTATTTCATATTTTCCCTAAATGCATTTTCATATTTTCACAATATTTAAAATATTTAGAATATTTTAAACATTAGCATTTTAAACATTAGAAAATTATGAATTTTAATTTTGCCTATGGGCCAAACAGTGAAATATCATTGCGCATAAATGGTGAGGCATAGAGCTAATATTTTTTGTGTGTGGCCATAAAAATTTATCTAAAACATGGGTTTTAAATCAGATTTCACCTAGCCATAAAAATTTAGGTACCTCCTTTGTAAACCGACCCTCTAGATGTGTTAGCCACAACCAAAATACATTAAAATAATGTATCAAATGACCTCTATTTCAGATGAAATCGTAACTAGAGATGTTTTAGACCAAAACAAGAAATGGGTTTGCTTCAAGATTGTGAAATTTATAACTTTCTATAACACATAATTTAGCCTGATCACGGTCAGAAAAGTAGTATTTAGCCCATTAGAACTCATCTAGGAAGCATGTAATTTAACATGAACACTACCATATGTACCAAGAAATATTTTACCATACAAATTTTCAAGATGACGTTTGAGTTGCAAAATATTAATCAGCGAAGATGGGCTCCGAGGCAGATTTAGTAGTATGTTAACCTAACCTTTGTCAACACATTAAAAGGACATAGACACTTCAAATTTGAAAAATTTAAAGGTGCCATTAGTGGCTTATGCTCAGGGACACATTCCCCTTATGAGCATGGAGAGATTCTAGATCTGTAGGGAGTAGACCAAGTGCCAAATCCATTGGGTGGCTTTGCAACTTCTCCTCTATTCAAATTTTTAAACCTCATTTGGTGGCCCTAGGCCACTAAATGAAAAGAACCAATTTTTTCCTCTATCAAACACTAGCCTATATTGAAGGAATTGATTTCCATCAATCCATATTTATTTCTTCCACACCACTACAACAAGTATAACCCTCTTCTTGCAAGCATAAATATGTGATTACCATTGAACAAGTGAATAATTTCTCCATGTTTGATCATGCTATTGCATGGAAACCATATAACATAGGTCCCCACATTATCATGCAACAAATTTTCATTTTTGTAGCATGTGGTGGAAAAACATGAAAAATATGATCGACACTCTATAATACCATGGTGCCTTCATATATGTTGACCTCCCCTAATGAATCAAGATAAAAATAAAATGCCCCCAATTCACATGGAAAAGAAAAATGTGCCCCTTCATTATGTTGAATTAGAGAGGGAAAGTCATCCTCTAACATGTCAAACTTAAAACCGTAAAGTTTAGGCATATAAGAAACATGAGTAGCTAGAAAATCACCTACCTAGAAAACCTATTGTGTGCTAATAATCACTGCAAGATGTATGTTGGATCCAAGTGAAGTGTTCAAATTTAGGAACGTTGGAATCCAGATTGTGAGAAACTACATCTTCATTACAAATGTGTGCATCATATTCAGCTTCACTCAAAATAGGGACCATGGATGAACAACATATCTTTCAGTCACTTATGATGATGCAATCCTCATCAACACCTCCATTCATATCATGAGATATTTTGTGTGAAGATCCATACTCTTTAGATTGTATCTCTATTTTAATCTCTTGTAAATCTATCTAAACACATGGGTTATGAAAATCAGAGCTATGACACACACCTATCATGCTTTATGAGTCACTTGAATCACATTGCTCATGAGAAATATTATAAGCCGCACATCCAAAAAAAGGTCCTCATATATGCATCCATGTGATGAGCACAATCCCATTCTTCATGTATAGATTCATCATAAAGAGCTTCATCAATTGTACCAATATTTGTCCTTAAATTTTTACTTTCATGTACAACTTCACGCATGCTATTCTCATGTAAATAATCAGTAATAACTTCAAAACTAGAAGAAGAAATGGAAGAAGGTGAAATATCCAACAAGAAAGGAGTTTCTTTCTTATCATTCACCTCACCCATATATGCATGCTCTACATAATAAGCTACCTGAATTGATTCACCCAATGAATCTTTTTCACACACATCTTCTTCTTTGTGTATACTACTCCAACAATCAACAAGGTCATATTCCTCACCATCAAACTGAATGTCATCATTTGTTTCTTCAATATAACTTCTCATGAATGATTTTTGTGACTGAAATTCATTGCACACTATATTATTTATATTTGATATACCACCATTTTCAAGAGTATTCAATAGATCAATAGACTCTTTTGTCTCATTACCATGAAGACTTGTATCAAAGTTGCATTAAACACTTGTAGAATAGGAATGACCAAGTGTACCATAGCGCTTCGGATCACATATCTCCGCTTCAAAAATTACATTAAATTCATATCCATCATCATAATCGTATCCAATAAAACTTGGAGTTCCATTTTTTCTCAAAACATCATGTTCATTGATTGAAGAGAGGATATTCAACTCACCCCAGTTTTCAGCAGCTAACCTTTCCATACAAGTTTCATAAAATCATACATCATCAATGCAATCTAACCTAAGATTATCACTCAAAGAGCACTCAAGACTATCATAGATTCTTATAACATCACCATGCAATTGTGAGCCTTCAAAAATACTATCATCATTTTTTTTGAATCATTTCTCACTTAAGGAGATCAATTCTACCTCTTCTTTTTGAGAGGAATGATAGCCACTAGGGATACAAATAGAATTGTAGTCATCTTGATCCCCTGGATAGGAATAATTTTCATCTAGTTTCATATTTACATCTGCAACATTACTGTTGTCACCATGAATAAATTAAACTTTAAAATAAGCATAATCAACAAGATGACCTAAAAATGGATCTTCAATTTCCAATGCACTTTCAAATGATACTAATAAATTTGACTTAAATGGTTCATCATAGCATTCATAGTATATCATTTCCTCATTAATGAGTGACAGTGTATCCTTAGAATTATTTGCATCAATACAACCTCCATCTGATAGAGAGAGATGGCTCTCTAATTCCATGTTTTCAAAGTCAACAAAAGGAATTATCTCACATAACTCATCCATCTCATTATGTCTTATATCTTGCCTATTATGGCTGTAATCTTCATCTACATATATGTTCTCTATAAGTTTTCAAAAATTACATCCTCATCACTACAAGATGCACTATCACATAGTTCAGTTAGGAAATTCCTTTCACATTTCTCTATTATTTCTTCAATCACTGAAAACCACTAATATATGCACTCAAGGTTAGGGGGATTTAGGTCTGAAGGCATGGTACTCAGACTTGGCTCAAGTTTTTCACATAAAAAATCAATACATACAAATTCTTCAAGTCTATTTAATATTGGTATAGAAAATTAAAGTTTCAGAATCTATCATGAAAACAATAGGAGGTTTCACCATCAAATCTTCTTATACCATACAATGTGTCAATAGGTGACATGTATTCAACTTTGTTTAAGAAATGGTCTTCAAAATCCTCGGATATGCAGATGTCTATTGTCAAACATCCACACATTGTCTATTGATAATCCTTTAAACTAATCAATGAAATTTATTCTAAGCTCATTCCATGAACATATGGAAAGCATTGGTAAACTAGAAAACCAATATTCTACAAAATTTTCTGAAGTTCTCACAAAAAATTTCATGATAGCATCCTCCTCTTCTATTTGATAGTCCTCCATCAAATCAATGAAACTTTGTAAATGTTGTGATGCTAACTCTTCAATATCTCCTCTAAACCTAGGAAAATATGCATTCTTTTTTCTTGGGATTGAGTGTGAATAACCTTGGATTTTACTGAAATCTAGAGGGTTACATCTTTCTTTGAGGACATGACTGTGTTTTAGGTATGACATTAAATCTTGTAGAGGGAGAACCAGAAAATCCATACATATTTGTACATGAGTTAATCCCTTCTACAACTATCTATTTCTTGATATATTTTTTAGAATATCCTACTTTCTCATTTCCCTTTTCTACTAGTACCTTAGAGTACTGAATAAGGGAGAATATTTATTAGAACCTTGGTTGCAAACCTTTCATACAAAAATGTTGCAATAGAAAAATACCTGAGAATCTCTACAACCAACTATTCTAATGATGTGGAATATTATTTAGAGTCACCACCTCTTTGAAAGAGGAAAATATTTTCCAGCAGTGGAAAGTTTCTTCCAAGATCTAGCTATTTCTGAGATCTCTACATCAACAAAGAATCAAACTTCAAGAATACACCAAAAATGTTGCAACAATATACTTCTTCAAGTATGAAGGTCCTTGGATCATTTGACCCAAAGCTCTAGATCAAAAAACTTATTGACTCTTTTCAAATGGAGAATACTAGACTTGTCCCTAGTAGAGTTGCCAATTTGTTGGTTCCCAAATCTAAATAACATTGAACCCAAAAGGTGTGCCATGTCTTCTACTTAGATTCAAAGAGAGATTTGGCTAATGAGCAAGAGAATTATCTCACAATTTTCTCCCCTACACTTTAGGCACTATAAAACTTAGGTCTCCCTATATGGTACTAAATATGGATATGAAATAACGTTTTATTTCAACACCTAGTTGATAGACTTCATACAAATCACAAGGGTTTATATATTTGCAAGATGAAAGGAACTATCCTTATTGTCATTGAAACCCTGGTATAAAGTATGCAAATAATTTACAAACAAGTATTGCAAAAAGTAAATCATGGTTATATATTTGAAATCTATTTTTGAGTTTGAAGGAAAATAATTGAAAATAAACTAGTGCCTATATAGGGCAACAGAGTCACAATGCATGTACACATCCCTCACCACATTCTAAACATATTTGATGATCATTCAACCATTAGCATCCTATATTAATGGGATTAACTAAGGATTAACAGTGTAAAATCTAATTAAAAATCAAATATGCAATAAAATATCTCAAATTGTGTAATCACGTTTTAAAAGCTTTTCCACTGTGGAGGGAGCTGAAAATAAAATGTAATCACGTTTCTAGGCATGGTGCAAGTTTTTAAACACATGTATAGGCAAGAAAATATCTTCTCAACTTCCGGAAAGATGCCTTAAACATTTCTTATGCCCAAGAAAGAATTTAAACAATATTTTATGCATTTTTTGGTTGCCTATGAGCCAAAAAACGACTTGCAAATGCATTTCATGATTTGCTATTTTTGGGTTTCCATTGTTGCCGCAGTTGGATCTTGTTTTTAATTTGTAAGTGAAATTTGTACTAAGTGAAGTGGAGGTTGATCGTGTGCAGCTATTTTTTGTAAATTTTGTGCATTTTTCTAAGGTGTAAAAGGTGCAATGGAGAACAAATTAGTTGTCAGATAAATGTCAAATTAATTGCAAAGTGAAATTAAATATCAAAGGATTAAAATGCAAGTTTAAAAAGCATTTTTAAGAGGTGGGTAAGTGGTTTTTGACCCAAAGGTTATTATTTTTCACTTATAAGTGAAAATGGAGCTGGAAAATGGGTTATTATAGCCAAGTAAAAGGTTTTCATGGGATTAACAAGTTGAAAAGGAAAACGAATTTAATTGCAAGAATGAAGGTAAATTGAAGAGGGAAAATGAAGAGTGAAAGAATATTTTAAATGCCAGTTGGATGCAAATCAATGGAGCTCAGATGTGTCATGTGTCAACAATGGATTAATTTTAGGGGTTTTTTTATTTCTTCTCATTTCTCTTAAAATGAGAAGTTGTTTTTGTTGTATGGGTTCTGGGATTTTGAAGAAGTTGTAAGGGCTAGTCTTTTTGTGCACAGAAATAAAGGCAAATTCTTTATAAATGTTCCTATAATTGCATAATATATTTTGATTGCAAAATATATCAGTACATGCTTTTGCATGCTCTCAATGTATATTATCTCCATTTTGTAATGAGATATTTCTTCCAGTAATAGAATCAAGGGTTATAAAGCTTTCAATGCATATTTTTTACTTCTAGGTTATCTTCATTATTAGTTTTTATTAAAGGAGAAATACAATTCATTTCAATTAAAATAATGAGAAAAGGAAAATGTGTATGTGGAAGAATGCATCGCAACAAACAACACCATCACAGATTTTAGATGAGCTCATCTATTCGAAAATGAGCTGAGGAAAAGCAAGAGAAAGAGGAAACATTATTTATTATTTAATTGTCCAATGAAAAGCCATCGCTGGGAGGATTGTCATCGCTCTCTTGAAATAAAGGAGCCCCTCCTTCCAATGTTGAGCAATGCTCTTCAAAGTAACTTTTGAAAATATTTGAAACCTTTGGAATTTCAATAAAATTTTATTCTCAAGATGCTCACATGCCATTTAAAAGCCATCGTTTGATTTATACCACTGTTGCTTTGATTTTATTTTGTCACTTCAATCTGCAATGAGTGATGATCACTACCATGAAATTGGTTTCCCATGAACTTCAACCAATAAAAACTAATAATTAAACCCATCCGTTTTCAATGGAAAATTAATTATATATATCCAATGAAGAATCATTGCTCAAACTCAAGGAATCGCTACTTTGAAAGGAAGGATGGGTCTCAAAATAGTGATGTGCTATTGACATTTGAGCCATCACTCATAAAATGCAAACCCATCACACGTCGATGTTTTGAATTCACTCAAACTCTTCAAAACAAAATGGGAAATGGAGTTCTCATGCAGCTATGCCACTGTGAGTTGTTATGTCTCAGTCAATAATAAGCAAGAATTAAACTTTCTTTCTTCAAAAATATTTGAAAATGTATTTCATATTTCCCCTGAATACATTTTCATATTTGCACAGATATTTCAAATATTAACATTTGAAACATTAGCAAAAATGCAAATTTTAATTTCACTTGTGGGCCAAATGGTGAAATCTCACTGTGCACAAATGGTGGCCCCTCGACTTGAGATATTTTTGCATGTGAGCATAATCAATTATCTAAAACATGGGTTTTAAATCAGATTGTTCATAGGCATGAAAATTTAGGTACCTCCTTTGAAAAACTGGCCTTTCAAACATGTTTGCTGCAACTAAAATACATTTAAATAATGTAGCAAATGGATATTGTTTTTATGAAATCAAAACTGGAGATGATTTAGACCAAAAAAATAAATGGGCTGTCTTTCAAATTGTGGAATTTGTAACTTTTTGGAACACCAATTTTAGTTCGGTCATAGTAAAAAAAGCATTAATTAGCCCTTCGAAACTCATCTAGGAAGTGTGAAACTAAACAGACACAGTACCATAAGTACTAGGAAGCATTCAACCATATACATTTGCAAGATGACCTTTGAATTGGAAAATATTAATCGATGAAGATGGGCTCTAGGGCAGATTTAGTAGCATATCAACCTAACCTTTGTTGACACATTGAAAAGACATAGATGCTTCAAATTTGCAAAATTTGAAGGCGCCATCAAGTTTATCATTCATCTTGGTTGTATACCTTTGTAGATTTTTATTTTGATGATAACTTTTCTCCTTCATCTATTGATCATACTTCTAGTGTGCACCATGACTTTGAGGAGAGTTTTAGCTACTTGAACTTGGGTGATCTCACATTGGATATAGTTCTTTAGCCTTGAATTTCATCTCCTCCATCTATTGTAGCATTTGATGATTCTTGTGTTGGTATAGATATGGCTTCTTGTGATTTAGTATAGTAGGATCTCCATTGCCTTCCATCTACTTGGGATGAAAACTTGATAGACATTGGTGAGTTGTTTGTTGAGTCACATATTTCAGATTTGGGAGATGTCATTGATTGTATTCATCTTCTCTTTGATGGAGATGATAATTCTTTAGTTATTGTGAGGGAATACTCTAAACCTCTTTTTCATTCTCTACATGATCATTATTCATAGTTTGATATGAGTTTGGATAATTTTGGATAGCATTTTAATGAGGCTTTTTTATCTTCAAAGGAGGCACATTTTCCTTTGTATTGTGTTATACATTCATCTCTATGAGATTTTGGATTGACATCTTCAGTTGTGTGTCCTAGAATGCCTATTTGGAGTGTGTCATTTTTCAACATCAACATGGAGACACTTGAGCTTAGTTCAAGTACATGTCACATATAATTCTTCTTCCCGCATCTTCCTTTGAAGAATGGGAAGACATCCTACATATCATCTTGGTTTTTTTTTCTTCCTAGTGGGAGGAACATTGTTCAATGAGATTGGATCATCTTCAACATTCAATGTTGAGATTTTAACATTACAAGAGACTTGCCATTGAGGGGGGGCTACATGGTATCTATTCTTCTTCTATCTTATGCGGGGGTCTATTTTCTTGTATAAGGTTTTAGCCTTCTCATTCTTTAGTGAGAGAATTTTTTTATTTCATATTTCTTTTGGCAAGGAGTTTTGTCCAACTAGGTTTTCTCCTTTTTTCCATTTATGAGATATTTCATTTTCATTTGTACATGGGTACCTAACATGGCCTAGTAGTTGGGACCCATCCTTGGATCTTCGCAACTTTTTCATAATATTATCCCAAGGCTACAGTTAAAGGGGTTGTTGGTGTGAATAAATGTCTTATACCTAGTTAATTAACTTACTGGGAACTTAGGGGACATATTGAACACATGTTAAGTTTTCTTAGGTCCTAATATTCTTTCTAGAAGACTTAGTTGTCATGTCTAGATCTTATCTTTTTGAATTTTATGTCAAGTTAGTTGTCTCATATTATAAGATTAAGACACTTGTTATAATCTTATGACATCTTACATGTCTCACCTTGGCTATATAACCAAGTGGTCTCAAAACTAAATCATATTGAACTTTTTGGGATAATCAATTTCATTGCAATCTTGAGCATTCCATATTGATCTCTTTGTGCTTTCCATTTGGCCTCTAGATGTTGGGTATCTCTATAGCCAACTCTAATGATAAATCTATTGAATCTCAAGTAAAAAAAAAAATTATATGTTTGCAATAAATAAAATAACTATTGAGTGAAAATTAGGAAACGTACTTCTTTTTTATCTATCTAGATACATATTTATATATTTATAGTTCTATACCTCTCAATACCTTGTAAATAAATGATTTAAACATTAACTAACCTATACTTTATCATCATTGACTATATACATGAATCTTGGTGCCAATGGGTTTACAGCTATATTTCTACACCTACCTTTGTTATCCTTGTGAATGGTGTCCTTACTAATTTTTCAGCACCAAGCAGGGATTACATCAAGGGGATGCTTTGCCCCCTTTCCTATTATTAATCATTGCTAAAATTTTGGGCATAAATCTGAAGAAGAAGCTGAGGAATGACAATTTGGAGGGCTTACAAATCTCTGGTGGCATAGGTTATTTTCCCACTTTTCGTTGATGACACACTCCTTCTTGGGACTGCAAAGGTCAAGGAGGCTATAATTTTTAAGAAGTGCTAGGAAAATATGAGGTGGCTATTGAGAAAAAGGTGAGCACTTCTCTGTCACCAAAAAATGTATACCTTCGAAGAAAGGGACAATTTTTTGCTTGTTTTGATCCCACTTTAGGTCCCATTTCATTAATTATCACCCTAAAACAACATTTATAAGCCCCTAAGGTTGGTTAATTTTGACTTTGAGGCCTGTTACACCTAAGGGATCATTCGACCCCCGACAAGTAATATCAAAATTAATCAAAAACCACTATTCCCCCTTTAAAATCCCTTAGTGGGACTAGGTCGCCCAAGTTGGCGACCTAGCACGTTTTGAGGATTTTTGAAGTTTCAAGCGGGAAAATGAATATTTTATCATAAATTCTTGATGGGTTTCGACCTCTTAGGTCAAAATTTTCGACAATTAGGTTTTGTTTCTTAGGGTTTCATGTTATATTCCAGTACTTTTCTTATTTCATTTCATATTCAATCTCAAGCATTGAATGAATCACAAGATTTAATGCCTCTGATTGGTAAAGAGAAACCCTTTTCCTCCTAGGTGAAAAACACTTGCTAGTTGTAGAGGACTCATTCCTTACCTCTATCCAAGGCATTAAATTTTACGGTTCATTTTGGTGAACCTTCATTTAGAAACATTTTACTTCTGAGTTAATCAACATTTTCATCCTAGGAAGCTTCTCTTTACCCTTGTATTGAATGGTGCATTACATAAAAAGGCATCCTAGGATTTTCCATTTTGCATTAGTGAACAAGAATCATATTTGGCATTCATCTCCTTGCATAATACAAAAAATAGGCATATATCACATACCCCTTCACATTACATTCTAGAAAATTGCATTTTTCATTAGAAAAAACTCAAAAAAAACTAATACCAGGACTAAGTTTCCACCTTGGCCGACCTAGTCCCAATATACATTTTTCTTCAGTAATTCTTGCATTTTTTTCCTAGATTATGTAACTTTTGTTTCCTTTAGTTTATGCTTGGTTCCAGTTTTGTTATTATTTGTTATATGGTTATTATT
Source organism: Sequoiadendron giganteum (assembly GCA_007115665.2). NCBI lineage: Eukaryota > Viridiplantae > Streptophyta > Pinopsida > Cupressales > Cupressaceae > Sequoiadendron > Sequoiadendron giganteum. Next base: position 131,476,663 of record CM021108.1, on the reverse strand, counting down.
AGCTTAAAATGACACTTATGAGTAGCATTAAAGCTTTACATGTTAAATTTTCTGCTTTAGTTCCTAGTTCTTTCAAAGTCAATTCAGTGGAACATACACTTGAAAAGATAGAAACCTCACATAATAAAATTCATGTAGATTTATTCACTATAGGAATACTATATCGTCTAAACCTTTTAGTAGCGATGATTTTGATAAGTTAGATGAAGCCCTTCAAGGCTTCCTCTCACTCACTTCATCAACTAAGATTGGTGATGATATAGTTAAACCTTGCCTACCCTTGTCTTCCAAACCTCTTAGTTGTGATGATATGGGTATGTTAGATGAATTCCTCCAAGATTTCATCTCCCCTACTTCATCCACTATGGTTTGTTGTGATGAACAACCTAAAACAAAAGATGTCAATTTCATCCAACCTCAATTTTTTCTTTATCCCCCTTCCCCTACACCTCTAACCCCATCCCAACCTAAGTTTACCCTTTATTTTTTACCCTCCTAAGGATGATACTATTGCTCATACTCATTATACCCATTATAACCCACATCCCCAAAAACCATTTATCTCCACTTCCCTCCCCTTACCCAATCCTATCTTACCTGTGGATCCTCATTTAAACCAACAACTTAGGGAGTATGATTTGGTTGAACTATGTAGAAAAACTCCCATCAGGATATCCATTTGGGATCTCCTTTAGAATTCTCCTAACTATCATTCTATAATTAAATTATTTTTGCAACAAATAGTGGTCCCTCCTTGTACGAATGCTAATGATGTGGTTGCTCTCCTACACGAAATGAACACAACTAATGTGGACAATACTTTCTATCAACATGAGCTCCCTCCATTAGAGTTAAGCAACCAAAATGAATCCTTTATGATTATAGCCCAGTATGATCGAATAGGTATCAAAAGTACCCTCATTGAAAATGGTTCTACCCTCCATGTGTGCAACATGAAGCTACTTGACAGGTTACATCTTGATCGATCGCAAATCATATATGATTCCTTATCCATTAGAGGATTTAACAATGTTACAAAGAAGGCTCTTGGTGTCCTCACATTACCCATTACTATCAAAATGGTTATGCTGCAAACTCTTATTCATGTCATGCCCTATGAACTTTTTTATAATCGGGTATGTGCGGGATCATGATGGGCCAAAAAGTGGCGATATGTAAGCCATATGATGGTCCATGTGGCTGACGACTTTTTTTTTACCCAAAATTAATGAAATGAAAAGGGTTTTTAGAGGAGATTCTCAACTTTCCACCAATTTAAATTATGCTTTACTTTGAATTTAATAAATAATTATTATTCATTTTCTATTAGAATTATGAATAAAGTCCTAATTGATAGGTTGATTCAAAAAAATCTATAACTTTCAAATGGTATCACATTTTTCGAATTTGAAACATGCATCACATTCTATGCTTTACATACTATAGGATTAAAATCGAAAAAATTGAATTTCATGAATTTTTGACCAAGTTAAGGTTGTTAGACAGACAAGCTTTTATATTTTTTAAAAGTTGTAATAAAAAAATCATAATTAATTATTTACTTGGAAAACAATTATAAAAAAGTATGCATCACATTGAGACATGAGTCCTCTACTTATATCTAAAATATTTCAAAAAAATATTATCATTTTATTGTGGTTAGGGTGGTCAGATAGACACCTACTTCTTATTTTTACCCTAAAATTTAAATACTACTGCATTGAAATTTTAAATTTTCACCAAATAGTTCTTTTTAAAAAAATAAAGGTCTAGTAGTTTAGAAAATACATTTAATTTTCTATAGATTCTACTTTTACATTTTTTTGAATTAATATAGATAACTTATTCAAATTATTACATCAAGTTGTCTAACTCTGATTTTTTATCTTTTTATTGCCACTTAAGGGCCTATTTTTTCCATGATGATCCTGCACATACCCAATCTTCTCTTGGGATGACCATGGATACATGATATGCATGTGGTACCCTTGACCCTTCATCAAAAAATGACGTATGTCTATAATAAAAAAGTTTATCAAATTGACATAGACCTCAAACTTGAGAGTTGCTTACAACATGAAAAGAGCACATCAAGTCCTCTCCATACCTTAATTCCTACCTCCAATATTTGCCCTCCTGAAAAGGACCAACCTAAAGATAAACCCAACTTTAATTTACTTAGTGACGATTGGGGATCTTTAGAATTTACCCATTCCTTTATGGGTGAGTGTATTGTCACACGAAAAGAGGATAATCAACAAGAACAATAAATTTTCCTATCTACCCAACAAGAACACCCTCCCCAATCATCTACCACATCTATTTTGGAATAACATGCAACTTATACAATGAATTTTGATGAGATATATTATCAACAATTGCCTAACCCACAAGAAATGGAGAGACTTTATGGACGTGGTTATGATCTTGTGAAACAATTAGGCTAAAATGGTAAAGGATGCGGCAAAAATGAATAAGGTGTCCATGTACCCATTGAACCTAATAAGCAAGGAACTAAAAATGGTCTATGTATTTCCTTTTCTAAAGCTACAAAATCCAATCAATGACCCTCTCTCAACATCAAAACTATAATGTATACATCAAGAACCAGCCTCATACTTAAGCATCATAAATTTCTTGATGTAGATTCTCCCCTATTCACCTATGTTCATGATGACAATGATTTGAAACACTTTTTATGTGCTTCAGATAGAAGTTCTTGCTCCAAGAGATATGCCTCATGTGTTATGTTTGTTGCCAAAAAGTGTAGTCTTCAACACTTTTTCACTCATTTTGGCATTTTTTTACCTTGATTCAATTTTGTAAGCTTGCAATTCAACAATAACCTGATGGAATTTTACTAAGGTTCTCTGAAGTGTTGTAACACATTTCCTTGGTTTTCTAAGACCCTTTCAATATAATTCACCTAAACAACACCCTTTTACCCCTTTCCAAGACTTGTGCCAAGGTGTTGTAAGGCATTTTGACATCTTCCTAGGCTCATCATCCATTAATTAACTCCTTTCTTATGCTAATTTGTCCCCTTTATGTACTTGTAGTCCTGAATTAAGTGTGTTTTAGGAGGAAAACTTGATAAACTTCATTAAACATTATTTAATTTTTGACCATCACTTAAAATTGCCCAAGTAGACTAGGTCGCCACCTTGGGTGACCTAGTCCCTTTTGGCTTAAAATTCAAAATTAAAACATAAATCTTGCGGGAATTTTCCCCTAAACCCCTAAGGTTGGCTTATCATGTGTCATTTTGGGGAAAATTAGGGTTTATCATGTACAAGTAAGGGTTTTCATCCTCATTTTGACCTCTCCTTAGACCATTTTTTACCTTCACTCAATCTTCACAAGTACTCTTGTACTCAAGCTTCCCAAGCAAGCAAAGTCCATTGGAGTTGATTCATGCATGTTGCAATCTTCAACAACAAAGGCTTTGGTAAGTGTTTGTAGTGGATTTATCATTCAATCATTCATTCCTTTCATTATATTTCATTTGAATTTGATTATCACCAAAGGGGTTTGACTAAGGTAAACCCCTAATCTATAACCCTAAACCTTTGTCTTCTCTTTGCATGTGTGATTTGTAGGTTTTTGTATGTAGGTTTGTCAAGAAGAAATGTGTTAGAAAGGTGTCCTCAACCCATCAAGATCACTCAAGTCAACAAAGCCTTAGATGAAGCTTGGAGACCTCTCTCAGCGTGTTTTTTGCAGAATCTAAACCAAATAGCTGTGGGGATCTGGAGTGCAAACCGAAGCCTCCAATCTCTAATCCTAGATCCTTAGAAACTTAGAAGAGGACTAGGTCGCCCATAATGGTGACCTAGTCTCTTTGAACTGTCTTTCATGGATTTTAACATTTCTCGATACCCATTTGATAGAAACCCACTCGAATAGATTTTATCGATAGGAGGACTAGGTCGCCCAACTTGGTGCAAGTGTCCCTGTGAATATTCTTTTATAGATTGTAGAACATTTCAGGGCTCCTCATCTGCAACATCTCATTTCTAGGTGTAAAATACTGAATCCTCGAGTTTACTTTTTGTTTTGCATACATTAGGGAATTTTGGATTAGTTTGCATTATTTTATGTTTAATTTGTTTACATTTCATACATTAGATTCTATCATTTCATTTTTTGTTTTTAGCCACACCACACACACACATCAAAAGCTTATCAATCATACCGTATCTTTGAATGAAATCACCAAATACCCATATCACTAAGGTGAAAGAGTGTCATTCCTAAACCAAGAGCTCCTAGGTGAAAAATACTAGGGGCCTAGTAAAGGGAATTCTCTTTCCCTTGTTTGTATATGTTTTTGGTGGTTCACTATGATAAGTTCTGAACACACCCTTAGTAATGTTAATGAACCTCACATGAGCATTGAACCATATGATCCAGAGATTCCTAAGTCCAAAACACTCCCTTTAGGCAATACCCTTGATATACCGATGGAAATTGATGGCAAAGATAAAGTCATTAAAATCAGGAAGTGCCATTATGATGAGGAACAAGAGGACCTTGCAACCTTGATTCACACTTTTTTTGAACTATTTTCTTGGAAATATTTTGATATGCATAGAATAGATCCCCAGTTAGTTACCCAAAACATTGTCCTTGCTGAAAATGCTAAGCCAGTTTGCCAAAATATTCACAAAATGAATCATAAGATAGCCTTGCATGTTAAAGGAGAACTTGAAAACATCCTTGATGCAGGTTTCATTTTCCCCATTGATTATTCTCCTTGGATATCAAACATTCTCATGGTGGCCAAAATTGATAATTATGTTAGGATATGTATTAATTTTAGAGACTTGAAGAAGGCCTCTTTAAAAGATGACTTTTGTCTTCCTAACATCGATATGATCATGGATTCCACTGCTGGACATGCTTTGTTATCCTTTATGGATGAATTTTTTGGGTATAATGTAATCTTTAGCAGACCCCAAGATCAATACAAGATGAGCTTTAAATCCACTTGGGGAACATTTTGTTGGGTTATGATGCCTTTTGGTTTAAAGAGCACTGGTGCTACTTATCAACAAGAAATGACTTTAATCTTCCATGTTTACATCCACAAAATATTAGAAGATTATGTTGATGAAATTATTCCTAAATCCTTAACTCGTCAAGATAATGTGAATTTCCTTCAAAAAATCTTCGAATGTATGTGCAAATATAACATGCGCTTAAATCCCAAAAAGGGTGTCTTTAGAGTAGAGAGTGGTAAAATGTTAGGGTTTATCATATCTCATAGAGGCATGGAGGTGGATACAAAGAAAATTGATGCTATAATTAACATGCCACCACCTTGTAACATCTCCCAATTATCTACATTAGAAGGACAAATACAATCCATTCATCATTTTGTGACTTTCTTGGTTGATCATGTGTTACCCTTCATGCATCTCCTTAAAAAGCATGTCAATTTCACTTGGAATGACAATTGTAAATAGGCCTTTTAGAGTTTAAAATAATATCTCATAACTCCACCTATTTTACACCCTATTATACACAACCAACCCTTCAACCTTTATATAGTTGCTTCTACCCATGCTCTTGCTGTATTGTTGGCTCAACAAGATTCCAACAGTAAAGAGCATCCTTTTTATTTTATTAGTAGGATGCTCTTTGATTATGAGACCCGTTACTTAACAATTGAAAAATAATGTTTGGCTCTTGTATTCTCTATGAGTAATTTGTGACATTACTTACCTAATTTTGAAGAACAAGTGATGAATCTTTTTGACCCTCTGGGTGATCCCACAATAATGGGTTACACTTTATGGCCAAACTTGACATTGAAATCAACATTTTTTTACCAGATCTTCACTTATGTATGCCTATAGAAGCTAAACCATTAAGAATTTGAAGATGAATCGAACTATTGATTTGTGATATTTTGTGTTGAGAATATAATTATATTTTTTTTAAAATATTAAAAAAAAATTGTGAATTATTTTATGAAGTTTTTATTAACTAATTTTTTTGACTAAACATCATTTTCAAAAACTGATGCTTACTTAAAGCTGCATAAATTTTTTTATAGAAAGAATACAATTCTAATTTCTTAAATACAATGTTTTCAGACCATTATCTATTGGATGGATATATTTTCGTATTTTTTTGATGCATATATATATTTTAATTAATTTTCTAATTTAGAGTAATTATAATCTAGATATATTATACTTTCAGCTACATAACTTTTTTTGTATTCATTTGAATTAACTTATTATTTTTTTGTTGGAATAAGGACATCAATATCTAGTGTACATGCATTTTTAAGAAATTTTTTTCTCTCTTTTCCTAATTTTTCATATGTGTGAAATAAAGACCTCGATGTTCATTGAAAAACCTACATTCACAAGAAATAAAATAGATCTTTCAAGACGCCTTGCTAAATGGGTCATGTTGTTAACTGACTTTGACCATAAGTTTATTGCTCAAAAATTCATCAAAGGCCAAGCCCTAACCGACCACTTAGCTAATGCTCCTTCACCTTTAGTGTTACCCACCAATGACTCTTTCTTCAATGATAGTGTGTTTACTATAAACCTTCCTACATGGGAATTGTACTTTGTTGGATCCAAGTGTAGAATAGGCTCTGATGCTAGATTTATTTTAAGTCCACTCGTAGGAAAGCCTATTCCATTATCCTATCACCTTAATTTCCTATGTATGAACAATACAGCTAAGTACAAATTGTTAATCATTGGATTACATGTTGCTTTGGTCATGGTGGTTAAGGAATACAAGATCTATGGTTATTCAGAATTAGTGATTAAATATTTTAATGGTCTCTATCAAACTAAAAATGATAAATTATCACAATATAAGGATCTCATTCTCAATTTGTTAGAGAAATTTGCCTCCTTCACCATTGATAGCATCCCTTGCAAAGACAATTTCCATGTGGATGCAGTGGCTAGTGTAGCCTCTCTTATATGTCATGTAGATCCTTATGAAATTGTAGTGTTTACCATCCATCCCATTATGAAACCCTCTATTAGTGATGGACCTGATGATGTCTGGCCCACTTTTCCTAATAATCAGTGTGAATGGTATGATACCATCTTTAATTATCTCAAAGATGGTACTATTCCCAAACCTATAAGAAATACCCGCATTTGCCTCAAAACATTAGCCACTAAATATATAATCCTTTCCGATAAATTGTATAGAAGATCCTTTGATGCAATCCTTTTGTGATGCGTCAAGGATGTTGAAACTCATGTCGCCCTCGAGCAAGCTCATTCTGGTATGTGTGGAGACATTTCGGTGGAAAAAACTTAGTGCAAAAACTTCTTTGCATGGGTTATTACTGGAAAAACATGGAAAAAGATTTCTATGTGTATGTTAAGTGATGTCATTAGTGCTAGGAACATAGTCATTTGATCCATGCTCCTACTTCTGAGATTTGTACCCAGATGCCTATTTGGTCATTCTTGGTGTAGAGATTAGATCTAGTTGGAAAAATCTCCCCACCCTCTTTTGCTGGATATACGTTCATCATTATTGCTATCGACTATTTCACCAAATGGGTCAAAGCTATTCCCCTCCACTCCACAACTACTGAGGTGATATGTCGTTTCTTATTCAAACACATTATTGCCCTCTTCGGCCTTCCTTTCGTGTTAGTCTCAGATAAAGGTACTCCATTTAAGAACAACGATGTGAAGAAGTTTCTTGAGACCTTCCATATTCAACATCATTTTTCAACACATTATTAACCTCAATCCAATGGGAAAGCTGAAAGTACTAATCAAATCCTTGAACAAATCCTTAAGAAGACTATTAATCAAAACCAAAAAAATTGGCATACACAATTGCAATATCTATTATGGGCATATCACAAAAGTGTTTGTTCTTCTATTAGGAATACCCCTTTCACCCTTGTTTATGGTATTGAGGCTATCCTACCTCTAGAGTTAAAAATCCCCACATTGAGGATTTCTCTCCAAGGTCTTGTCCATAATGACACTTATGCAGAACAATGCCCACACCAACTTGAAATTCTTGATGAACAACGCATTAACGCTCTCCAACATCTTCAAGCTTACGCTAAATAGTTGCAGCACAAACATGATGTTGGTGTCATTCCTAGGAAATTTAACAAAGGTGATTTGGTTTTATATGAAAATCAATGTAACACCACCACTGATTATGCTGAAAAAAATAATTCCTAATTGGTTAGGCCCCTATGTGATCAATATGAATTATGGATTTGGAGCTTATACCTTAACCGAGCATGATGGAACTCCTCTTAAAGATCCTTTTAATGTCGCGTATTTGTGCAGGTATTACATATGATCCCCCTTTGAATGGTATGAATTATAAAACAGTGTGGCTAAATCTATTAGATTATATTCTATAGGCTTTCTCATTGCTTCATTCTGTACAAATTGTTATGCATGTGTCTTGAACACTAAAGTTATTATTTAATTCATTTTTATAATTACTTTAAATTTCATACTATTCACCCTTTTTCCTTCCTGTGTGTTATGTTACATTAAAATCATAAGTGCATAACATATTTCCTCTTTATGTTGAATCTAATATAAATTCCAAATATGTTTTAATCGGATCACATACATTCTTCTAAATCATGTTGCTATTAATTAAATACTGTACCGAAGGTTATTTAGTTAATCACATTGCAATTTAACATCACACAAATAAATTACACTATCTAAAATACAAATGCATATATACATATATCAAAAATTATTTTTGTACATATCATCATAGTATACAATGTCACTAAGGATTATGATTACCAAATCCCTCGGGATTTGGTACTCAACCTACATTAGTAGCAGAATGTTGGGAGATAGTCGTGCATGATCGTGATTGTGATCATGATCCACTAAATCTGAGTGTGAAATCCATCCCCTCTATCCACATGAGTGTCAACCACTGCTCACTTTCTATTTGGTACCTCTCTACTTATAATTGTATCACCTCTCTCTCCACCTCTACTAGGGGCTGTGATGGTTGTGCCTATGGCGCAACCACCAATCAGCAGATCTTCCTCCTCAGGCCCTCATAAGATACCCATAGTTTCGTGAAGGGTCTAAGGGTATCTGGCTCTCGCTCCATGATCGATGGGGGCATGTAGTCAATGTCCATTTCCTCTTCATCAAACGTTGCCAGCACTATCTCTGCAGCTTCTTGATGTAGGAACTCTCACCAACCCTCCATAGGACCTACAAAATCAAACAAGAATTTTATAAGTAACACATCATGATATATATATGCATTAAATCATATATCATAATATAACACATACACACATCAACATTAAATATCATCACCTATGTCTCTGGTGGAATGTGGAATGTCTACCTCATCCTATGTAGGGGGCATGGATGAAGTGTTCACCTCCCCTCGACTATGATTGCTCACACCTACTATTTCTACTATGCGAGATCTAGTCATATATATAGGTGAGATCTCTCCCTACTCATATCGGTCCCTGGCTATTGCATCATCATCATCACTCAGGGGTGGGTCCTCTACTCTCTCGTCCCCCTCCTCATCCTCCTCCTCTCCCTCCTATCGATCATAATATGAGTCTGCCTCCTCATCATACTCCTCATCAATAATATCTATAAATATGTCAGCAAACCTATACTGTGTATCCTCGGCTCTTTCCTTTATCTCTCTCCTCCCCCTCATCTGGCATAGGCTTATCCTCTCTGATTGTCTCATCTATCAAGAACATTGGATTTGTTCACGATGCTCTCCACCACTCCACATGGTCCCATGTGGCCCCAAGATCATCTACATCATCCATAGGTGGTTGGTCCTGATCCAAATAGTTGGAGTCAGTCTCGATGACATCATCCAGTGTGAACTATGTTGTACCCCCTGGCCTCTGACCACTCTGAATAGACCTCTTGAATGATGATTATGGTTGCAGTGGTGTCTATACCTATCCAAAATACCGAAAAACCTGATCCTAGTAGAACAGATGTAAAGGAGACTCATTTAAAGGTATGGTTTAAAACTAGTGAGGTTCTATCCAAGGGGGTTTGATTGAAGGTGGTTTGATCAAACCCTCTTCAATTGGAGTGCTTAAAATGGAACTTTTTAAGGCTTAAATAATTATATTTTTGAAAAATATGTGATTTTAGCAAAAATCAAAATTTCTCATAAATTATAAACCACTATTGTGGCAGAACCCCTATCCAAACTACTAAAAAAGTTGATCATAGTAGACCAGATGTACTATGTGATTGTGGCATCCTACTAGGAACTTGCTCATCTGCAACCTCCTCAACTATTTAGTATGATCTGGCCACTGTAGAAACAACTGATATGGCCTCCACAATATATCCTCCTCATCTAGTCAGTCGAATCTCACCCTCCAAAAGTGTAGATCACTGTTCTGCCATAGTCATCTTAATGGATAGCCAAATGCTCTTGGATAGATCACTAGTGTTAGATACAGGAATCCAAATTTTCATGTACATGTGATATTCTCTAAGAATCATACATGTAAGAGCATACAATGTACCATACTATCTAGCTCTTAGAATACAAATTGACCAAGGTCATACTACAAATGTGCTAGAATGCATCGTCCCCATGCATAAAAAGTCTATTGCTTTTCCATCCCTCCTATTAGATATGTACAAGACCACCCTCCAAATGTGTTTGTCGTCCATTTAGCAAGAGAACTAGTGCTATGGTGTGCATCATAATTTTCCTCACCACTGGTTCTCACGAATAGAGTAACATCACTAGCTCAATCTTCCCTGCAACTCTATCATCATGTACTCAACCATTGAGGTAGTATCACATGTCTACCTGCTACTCTTGGAAGAACTGTCCCCTCTATAATTGAACTCACTCCCCCCAAATAGGGACTCAAAATATGCGATGTACATCCTCTAACATGATGGTCATCTCACCTGTCAGTAGGTGAAAGGTGCATGTATCGACATTCCACCTCTCACACAACGCCATCAACATAGCATCATGATATCTCATTGAAAGCATGAGATATGCCTACTATATCCCCATTACCTGTAGATGCTCCATCTCTACTATTGATAAAGCTAGAGCCAATTCTCTCAATAAACTCAGCTATATACCGCCTAGACACTAATGAGAATGAGTGGGTACCTATATAAATCATCAAAATATGCTATCTAAATCATCTAATTTCATCAATTCTACTCTAGTTCATCATGGAAGTGTGCTAATGTGGCTATAGTGTGCTTTTACTATGGCCCTAGACAGTTTAGAACCCTTTTGGTACACTTTGCGAAGAAACAAGACACTTTGCAAAGAAATAGGACACTTTGTGAAGAAAAGGGGCACTTTACGAAAAAAGGGACACTTTTCGAACCTTTTTTCCTAGGATCCTAATCTAATCTAAAAATTCATTAAATTCATTCTATAATAAAAAAATCACAAAGAAAAGGCTCCAGAATCAACTGACCTCTTATTAGTGGTTGTCACTTGCCACCTGATCTCGCAACACATCTAATCTCGCAGGGGTGAAATCATGTGTGCTCGATATCCTCTTGCTCTCTCCTCATCACTCTTCAACACTAAAAAAGGTAAATGAGAAACTAAGTGCAGGTTTATTCTATTTTCATTTCTTTTAACTAACTCATTTTTACACACATGTGCACCATTGTATCTTTTTTTTACCTTTTTAGCCTTTTAGTGTGCTTTTTCATTCAAACCAACATACCGGATGCTAGTGAACTCCATTTTTTATGTCATTTGTTGAGTTAGAATCATGTTTCCACTCTCTACATCATCACTCACCTATCGTTATGAGGCATGGTACTTGGATATTCCCTCTAATATGTGTGTCCTCATTCGACGTGGTTAGATTGCTACCTTGACTCCACCTTCGTAAAGCAAGCGAAATCAAGGGGGGCATACATTTACCCTCAGATTCAATCTCTAGGGATTAGAGAAGAGGATTTCTAGGATTGCTAATGAATTTTTGTTGTAGAATGCAATTCCTAACGTTGTGATTTTATAAATAACTACACTAGGGCTTCATTCTCCCACATTTTAAATAAGTATCTTTTATGAAAATAAGGTGCATTGTTTGTTTAGAGTGCTTTAACTTACATAGGAACATAGATTCATGGATGATAAAGTGGGGGCTAAATGTGTCACCAAAAAATGTATACCTTTGAAGAAAAGGAAAATTTTGTGCCCGTTTTGGTCCCAGTTTAGGTCCCACTTCATCAATTATCACCCTAAAACAACACTTATAGGCCCCTAAGGTTGGTCAATTTTGACTTTGAGGCCTGATATACCTAAGGGATCATTCAACCCTTGACAAGAAATATCAAAATTAATCAAAATCCATTATTCCCACTGTAAAATCCCTTAGTGGGACTAGGTCGCCCAAGTTGGCAACCTAGTCCTTTTTGAGGATTTTTGAAGTTTCAAGTGGGAAAATGAATATTTTATCATAAATTCCCGATGGGTGTCCGCCTCTTAGGTCAAAATTCGTGACAATTAGGTCTTGTTCCTTATAAAGTCTTGTTTTTAGGTCATTTTTCCACTCTCTCTTAGTCATTTTTCACATCCAACTCCAAGAATCAAGTGAAAACATCTTCCTCAAGAAGATTCATCTCTCTCACAGAAAAATTTAAGGCTTTTGGACAGAAAAATAGGTCTTTTTGTAGGTTTTCAAGCTCACTCCACACTCAAGCTCACACATTGAAAAAGGTTGAAGATATATGCCTATGGAGATTCATGGAGAAATCTAGGTTGAAGAGGTGAAACTAGCCACCAAATCACACCTGAAGACTATTTTCGAAGTGACTCCATCTTCTACTTTCAGCCCATTTTCAGCTTTGAGGTTTGCATCCCATTTGAATTCCTTGTTACATTAATTTGCAATGGTGTAGGGTTTCTACAGTTGAGCTCTTGCATCATTTCAAATCTATTACTTACATCTTATTCTAGTACAATAGAATAGGGTTTTGCTTTATTTGAGGTTTTCCTAGTTCTAAACACACTTAGCGCTAGGGTTTATGCAGATTTTTTATTCCATTACAAGTTCAAATACAAACTAGGGGTTTTACCAAGGAAAAACCCACATTAGAAACCCAAATATGTTTTGTTTTTCAAGTTGTTTTGCATATTTGAGTTTGGATTCTTCTGAAGAAACAAAACACAGACATAGGCCTCCTTGTGCATTTTTTAGTTTTGTAGAAAATTTGAAAGGGACTAGGTCACCCATAGTGGTGACCTGATCCAACTAGAGGTTCCCAACACATAAAATTGTAGATTTGGAGACCTAGTTGGCAGAAATGGCTTACAGAATAGTTTTCCTAAAAAGGGACTAGGTCGCCCCAGTTGGAGTAAGTGTCCCAACTGGTTCAAAATTTAGATTTTCTAGATTTTTCGAGGCTTTCACAACTTCCTCTTCGGCCTACTTCAGTTTCTAGGTGCACTCATTTTCTCGAACAGGTTATTTTACTTAGTTTAATCTTCCTTTAGTATTGTTATAATACATTATGTGTTTTTCGGCATCCTAGAATTTCTTACTTAATGTTGATTAGTTAGGGTTTCATGTTATATTTCAATACTTTGCTTATTTTATTGCATATTCAATCTCAAGCATTGAATGAATCACAAGATTTAATGCCCTCGATTGGTAAAGAGAAACCCTCTTCTTCCTAGGTGAAAAACCCTAGAAAGTTTTAGAGGACTCATTCCTTACCTTTATCCAAAGCATTAAATTTTTTGGTTCAACTTCTAAGTCTAGAATCTTCTTTTTAAAATTTGGATGCTTAGATAGATTGGAGATTCAATGAATTTTGGGTTTTGAGGTTGAAAACCTTCCTAGTAAGTATTTGGGGATGCCATTGACAAGTAACAAAACATCTAAAAGAGAATGGTGGCATTTCAATAAAAGGATACAAGAAATGTTTTCCTCATGGAAAGGCAAGTGGCTTTCCTTGGTAGGGATAATTACTCTCATCAAGGTTTCTATGATGGTTGTTTTGGTTTATAATATGTCAGTTTTTCAAATTCCCAGTGAGGTTGTGAAGCATCTTGAGGAGGTGAAAAGAAGCTTCTTATGGAGGGGAAACAAAGAAAAATGTAAGTATAATTTAGTTATTAAATGGGATGTGGTGTGTAGCCCAGTTAATTAGGGTGGGTTAGGCATCAGAAAATATAGAGATATGAATATATAGATTTGGGAATGAAATTAGTTTAGACAATATATAGTGAGTAGAAAAATTTATTGAGCTAGACCCTGCAAGCCAAATATTTACAACACAATGTGGATAATTTGTTCTATAGTGAGCTCCCTAGAGGCTCTAGCATTTGGAATTTTCTCAAGACATGTTTTCATTTCCTCAGCTCATATATGATTTCAAAGCTAGACAGAGGTGACAAAATAAGATTTTGGAGTGACTACTAGCTGGAGGACAAAGCTGTTGTTGATCACCCTCTTCACATTCCCTTGTTGATACACTTAAAAGGTTTTGAAGGCATGTGAGTGAAGGATTATATCAAAGGAAACCCCCATTTCAGATCCTAGAAGAAATTAGATACTCATGTCAAGGAGATGAGGCATGTGTGTGATGGGATACAGGTGAAAATTGAGAGATGACCTTTGTTGGGCATTGTCCAAGAGGACAAATTGGTTTCAGAAAGGGCATGGTAGTGGGGTGATGATGGTCAAAGAAGCCTTCCTCACCTATTTCTCTAAGTCTTCAACCAAGGGTAATTTCAAAATTTGGAATAAATATGGTATACCAAAAGTGAATGCCTTTTTGTGGATCACATGGAAGAGAGCTCTGACATAGGAAAAATTTTAGTAGATGGGCAAGGTTGGCCCCTCTCATTGTGTCATGTGCAAAGTCTAGGAGGAAAGAAAAAATCACCTTTTCCCACATTGCGAGGTGGCTTGGAAAATTTGAAATCATTTTTGGGGAAGGTGGGGTCTTCATATGGCTATTCCTAAAGATATTGATGGTCTTCTAGAGTCTTGGGTGGTGAAGATAGTGATTTTGAGTCTTTAACTAATCTCGGGTGTGGCATTTGTTGTCATTGTGTGGAATATCTGGTTTAGAGATGAAGAATGGTCGTTTGATAGGCTTGGGATAGAGTGGTTGGGACAATAGAAGAGCTTAGGGAAACACACAAGAAAGATAGTTGGGCCTTGGATGCTATTGAGATTAATTGGGCTAATGCTTGGCCCAAATTTAGGGAGATGGTTCAAGTCCCGATGCCTTCTCTTGGCACTAAGAAGAATCCTAGGTGGGAGGCTCCTAATCAAGGGTAGTTCAAGTTGAACTTTGATGGTGTAGCCAAAGGTAACCCTGGTAAATTCGATGGTGGGGGTATCTATAGGGATGCTTCAGGGAAGACAATATTGATATATGCCTTAGATTTGGGCAGTGACACTAATAATCAAGCTGGAGCGAAATTTGTGTTGTGGGGTTTGATGCTAGCCATGGATAAAGGATGGAAAAATATATGGATTGAAGGTGAATCCAAGCTGGTCTCTAGGGCTTTGAAGGGGGGTGAGCTACATAAATGCATATTGGATGTGATTGTAGAAGTGACAAAAAGCTATCTAAGTGAATTGGAGGGGGTGGTAATTAGTCATATTGGCAGGCTTGGCAACTAGGTCATAGGCTGGATTGCAAACAAGGGCATTGATCTCAGACACAAGATTGTCCTATCCAATAAAGTTTGGATGAACAAAATTCCGTTTGATGTTGCTTAGTTGGCAACAAAAAATAGGAGTGACTTAGTTTATGCTCACAGGGTCACTGAGGTGGCAAAATAATGTTTTCTAGTTTTTTATGTCTTTCCCACTTTGGAGTTTCTTTGTTTGTGTTGACCCCTCTTGATCGAGTTGGGCACAACAATTAATTTTGTTCTCTCAGATCGCCAAGTTTGGGAAGTCTCCCTCTTATTTATTTTTTCCGGTTCCTCATCCATTAAAATCGGGTATCTTATACCAAAAAAATTATATACATAGAAAATATAAATAATTAAGTAAATTTACTATTTATAATTATTAATTTAGAAAATATATTAATATAATATTTTAAATTAATTTTGCAATTACTTTAAAGTACAAAAAAAGTGTAATTTTATAAAAAAAAAGATATTTAATTTTTATATATAATAATAATTAATATAATTATGTCATTGAAGTTTTATTTTATTTTATAATTATTTTACTACCAATGTTTGTTGGGAAATGTATTGTTAGTGTTCGTGAGTTGTTAAAATAACTCATGTAACTATTTATGATTATATGTTGAGCTCTTAAACAACTCATATAATTAGGGACCCATATAATTAGGGAGTGGTTCCTATAATGTAGGAGTCAAAACTCCTATAAATATGTATTGAACAATGAGAATATGAAAGTATTATTATTGTGTGAAAGCTTTTCTCCACCTCTTCCCAAATTCCTAATATATTGTGCCTATTATATTGTGATGTAGAGATATTATTGGCACTTACTAGGAAAACTAAAGCTCCTCTTTGTAATTTGTGAATAAGGTCGAAGCCATGATTAGAAGCTGATGTATTATAGGAGTGGGAGATACCTTTCGTTCAGGGATGTCAATAGGAGTTGAAAATCCTTATTACCTCTATACCTATCCCTCTCAGCATTCGATCATTGTTTGCAAGGCTCCAATCCTAGTGGTGTCTGGTTTCAACCTTCTATTTGCATCTCTAATTCTTTTAAGATCTTATTATTTCACTAGTGAGAGTATGTTTGTGGGGCTTCTTTTGTGAAGAGCTGCGTAGCATTAAAGGCCCAAATTCCTTTGAAAGCGATAAACTTCCATAGAGGAAGATGCCATGATATTAGTGAAGCTCGATTGTTGTTAGCAGATATTACATTCTGGAGCAGGGATGGCTCAAAAATTGTATCAAATTTCACCGCAGGGAAGATCTCATTGTCTTGACAACAGTTTCATTAGATAGGCTCGACACTCCGGCCATGGTAACTATTATTTCTTCTCCATTTGAATCCATGCTATAAATACCCAAATGTGTTGTAGTTTGATGACTATCTGATCGAGCAACAAGGGGAAGCCAAGCATGTTGTAATATTGAGAAACGTTAGCATTCAATGCACCCATTGCATCAAGTGAAAGGCGATCTATTTGATCAAGGAAAATCGTGCTTGCCTTATAGAAGGAAATTTTATTAGGAGCTTCTATTTGTATGGAAACGATCGAAAGTGAGGATAAAAGATTAACTCCTGCCACTTAGTATTGTTCTTTGGATCGTTCTTTTCCTAATGTGGTCAGTGTGGAATCCATGAAGGATGTCTAAATGTTATGGTCCTGCAACCAAGAAAGGTATGGTGGTTCTTTATTCTTGAATTCTGGTATTGGGTACTATTTCTTATTATAATTTATCATTAGTTTGTGTAATAGTCTACAAGTCAAATTTTATTATTTTATTTTTAAATAGGGTTTATTTTTCATGAGTCATTTACTATTGATTCAAAATGAAAAAGTGTCAAATAGTAATGAAAAAAAAAAATTGCTTCATTTGTAATTGGATGCACTCTCACTTGTATGTGGCATCCATTTTGTTGGAGGCATTCTAAAATTGAACTTCAAAGTCATATTTAATAAGTAAGTAACAAACCCATTGGAGGATGGAGGCATCATAGGTTGGAGGACAATCAGCATCCTCTTGTCAGTCACCAACGACGGGGTCGTTTATTAGCTATGGTGGCATTTTATTTTTTATTGTGCAGTGTGTTTTCTTTAGCTTTTCTGTTTGGTGTGTGAATGCTGAAAAAATGAATGTATTGAAGAGTAGATGAATACAGGGGTCCTCTAGCTATGGTGATCCTTTGACTATCGTACTTCGTTAGAAGATGATCAATTGGTGAATACGTTCATTGTAAATGGTGATCATGCGCATCAAGATCCAGACAGTAGTATGCAACTTGATATGATTTTCTTTTCAAAGTTCTTGGTTGTGTGAATAAATGGAAATTTCACATTGTGGGGGGGGGGGAATAATAACCAATGTTCCATTTCCCATTTCACGCCAAAATGAATAAAGTCAAGGGAAACTTACAGTGGTAGTGGCAGTTGTCTATGTTGTTCAAGATTGAGCGGCAGTGATCAATAACAATTACTATAATTAAGAACATTTTGTTCTTATAGAATGTAATGTGGAACCTTTCCTTATATGGATTTTTAAGATAATTTGTAATATGTATGTTGATTTCCATATAAATTCCTTGATGTACAAGCATAGTGGTGAATAAAAGCACTAGTGTAATACAATTCATGGATCTAGAAAACAACACAAGGTGGATAGTTCATGGGTTCATGTTCATGTCCATGTTTGTGGTAAACCTGTGTGAAAACCATGAAAGGATGATGGGAGGTGCCTTTAATTTTGAATCAAGATCATGACCCATAAGAGTTGGGCTTCTTGCAAATAAAGGGTCTGAGTTCTTACCATGTTCACACTAAGGGGGGGGATGTTGGGAAATATTATTAGTGTTCACATAATGTGAGTTGTTAACATAACTCATGTAGCTATTTGTGATTATTTATTAAGGTTTGTTTGTTTGTTTGCTGAGTTATTAAAACAACTCATATAATTAGGGAGTGGTTCCTATAATGTAGGAATCAAAACTCCTATAAGTATCTAGTGTATGGAACAATGGGAATATGAAAGTAGTATTATTGTGTGCAAAATTTTCTCCAACTCTCCCAAATTCCTAATAATGTTATCATTTTTAAAAGAAATTTCAATGTTAGCTTAGTGTATATATTAATAGCTAGTATACATATTTGACTAAAGTTATTTTATTTTATTTTACTTTCTAATTATTATACTACTTATAGTGTTTAACATGTAAATAGAAATTAATATACAATACTTATTAAAAATAAATAAAAATTATTAAGTTTAATTTTTAAAAGGTAAAATATAATTATATAATATTCACTATATTTAAAAAATAAATAAAAAATAATTAAAGAGAAATTATATGTTACAATCAAATAAAAAAATTCTCAAATAAATAAATCAAATTATTTATAAATAAAATAACTCCTTAACAATTTGATATCTTTCATATTTCTAAATAAATATATTTAAGATATCTATTGTAGTTAGTTATATACAATGTAACATACATTTTCATTTTTGAAAATTATTTTTTTCTTTATTTTTTTCTTTATTATTTAATGAAAGTAATTTTATTTTTTGTTTGTTTCAATTTCAATTTTGATTTTATGCCTAATCATTATTAACATATAAAAATTCTAAAATTAATATTGAAAGAAATTTAAGGTACACATTAGTCAAGTCTATCTAGAATGTTTTTAAGAATATATGTATTTTTTATCTTTATAAACAAAATTTCAAAGTCCATTTGATTTTAAATATTAATAATTATTATTTATATACAAAGAAAAACTAAAACAATAAATAATATGAGCATAAGTATATAGTCAAGGTGAGTGACTTACTTAAAATTGAGAAACAAAGGCTATGAAGTATTGGTCATAAGTTTAAGAACTACACAATTAGATTATATTATAATTGGTCTAGCTATCTAAAGATAATAATGTGTGTGTGTGAAAATAAATTGTATTTTTTTTTTTTTTGGCGAAAGGCTAAAAGCCAATATATATATATATATATATATATATAATAAAAGTTACAAAATAAGCTTTACCCAATTGACCCCATAGCATACGGGACACTTGATTGGACGATCCCCGATGGTCTTTAGTGTCAAAGTCTTTGTTTCATAAAAAGGGCCCCATGCTTTATATTATGGAAATGTCACCTTAGTCAGAGTTTTAGCTTATAATATCTTGTGGGATCCGAACCTAACTTTAACTTGATTGTCCAACCACCAATACTAGTCAGTCCTTTGGAGTCCATCAAATGGGGTCCTCACAAGCACATAATATTGGCCAACATTGAAAAAGCGTTAGAGACATAGGATTAGATGTCGATATCACCGACCACACAAAGGCATATCGAGCGATAGGACTAATCGGGTCCAATGCCATATGAACAATATGTTGTGTACACCCGATGAGCCGATATCACTGACCTCACAATGAATTATTGAGCAATAGAATCAATTAGGTGGGGCGCCATATGAACAATATGTTGTGTACACCCGATGTGTCGACACCCAAAAGCCCGATACTCCATATAGAAAGGATAAAAAGTAGCCACCAAAGGAGCCACCTGTGGAAAATATGCAAGAGGGACTAGAGGAACAAAGGAGTCATCAACCAAAAGCTTGATATGCTATGTAGACCCAATGTGCCGAAAACCAAAAGCCCATTACTCCATATAACAAGGATATGAAGTAGCTGCCAAAGGAGCCACCTCATATCATGCTCATGCTTTCAAATCTCAGAGTATATTTTCTAAGCTTTCTTGATCTATAATTTCTTGAAAATCAGGAAAATATTTTAGGTTATCATTATTTTTCATTATTGTTACCTCTATTTTTTAACACCCCATATTTGCTAAATAATCTGCAACCTTTTTCCCCTCATGATATGTATGTGAGATCTAGAATATTTCAACCTCATCCATTAACTCCCACACATTTTCTAAGATATACCTTAGATTCCAGTTATGACATTTCCTTTCCTTACACATGTTTACAATTACAAGTGAATCTCCTTCAATGTGAATCTTATTGATGTGAAATTTCCTTGCTAATTACAAACCATAAAGAATGGCCAATGACTCCACTATATTATTTGTACCCGAAGGGATATGAATCGATCTAGCTTCTTTCAATTTACCCCAATAATCTATAATGCAAACACCTACCCTTGAAGAGCTTGGATTCCCTCTAGATACACCATCAAAATTAAGCTTGAAAAAACCTATCAACAGTGGGTGCCATTTGATTAGGCTTTTATTCACCTTCAATTTGGAAGACAATTTAATACTCCCTTTAAAAGGTAGAATAATACCTAAGTTCCAACCCTTAAGTATGCTTTGATCCCATGAGGTAAACTGAGAACTAACATTATTTTGATCCTGTACATATGCATTGACCACTTCTGTAATTTTTTTTTCAATTGTTACATGGACATAGTGATCTGGTACTGAAACTTTTCTAAATATGCATTTATTTCATTCCCACCAAATGGACCATATGACAAAATCTGGAACTAGATGCCGAATACATGCAAAAAATAAAGTCTTATATAGAACTGGCCATGAAGAAAAGAGATCCCATACCAAGTTTTGAAATGGAGTATGAAAACTCATCTTTTGTATGACAAATTCCTAGCAACTTTGGGTGAATGAAATTTTCAAAAAAAAATGATCAAGATTTTCCAAACACTTACCACACAAAACACAATTAAATAGGTTTGCTATACCGAATTTTACTAGAAGATCACTTGTGAGTACTCTTTTCCTCAGCACAAGCCATGCAAAACACCTTGCCTTTGGTAACACCATATTACTCCAAAAAAGATGAATATTCTCTTTGAGACTGCAAATGGTTATCCTTGTTAAGGACTAACTTGTAACCCTGTTTGACTGAGTAACTACCATATTTTGAAGGAGAC
This sequence comes from Sequoiadendron giganteum, assembly GCA_007115665.2. Classification (NCBI taxonomy): domain Eukaryota; kingdom Viridiplantae; phylum Streptophyta; class Pinopsida; order Cupressales; family Cupressaceae; genus Sequoiadendron; species Sequoiadendron giganteum. The sequence goes on along the minus strand of CM021108.1, from coordinate 131,455,079 downwards.
CAAATAATATGATCTTCTTTTGCTGATAAGATGGTTTTTCTTGCTACTAGAACCTTATGAAGATAAATCTTTTGTTCATTAGATAACTGATAGTTTGAAAAATCTTTCCATATTACTTTTCCTAAAGAGATCTCTACTGCACATACATAATCAATTAATTTGGAATCGCATAAAGAAGATATAATTTGAATGACAGCTTAAAGGGATTGACAATCTCTCAATGGTGGATGGCCATTCCAAGAGTCATCCCGAAAATTCACTACTTCCCCATTATTGACCTCCCAAGAAACAAAATTTTTGATTACTTTTTCACAAGATAACATAAAGTTCCACATAGAAGATCCTATAGGTGGGTTAGAGCCTGTGATAATTCTTGAAGGTTCTTGATTGTCGAGATACTTTTCCTACATAAGTGTGTACCATTTGGAATCAGGCTTAGTATACATCTACCAAACCAATTTCCCCCCAAAGGCTATATTACACTTTGAGATATCATGCAAACCTATTCCACCTTTGTTTTTCTCTGACGACATGGAATCCAAAGAGATCAAAGGAAATTTCTAACATCATTCATGTTTCCTTTCCATAAAAATCCTCTGATCACTTTCTATATTTGATCAATTACTGATCTAGGTGCCTTGAGGACTAAGATAAAATAATTGGGGATAGCTGACAACACAATTTTAAAAAAAAGAATCCTCCCTAATAAAAAAAACCAATAGGCTTTCCAAGCACATACTTTCAGATTGATTATTTCAATAACATTAGTCCAAAAGGATGGTTTATTAGAACCCATAAAGAAAGGAATACCCTAATACTTACAAGGTAAACTTGCCTCTTGAAAACCTAGCACTTGAATAATCTTTCTTTTTAAAGTTTCTTTAGTGTTGAAGACATGCACTTTTGAATTTTATGCATTTATCTTTTGTCCTAACAACTCAGAGTATCTATCTAGAATAATTTTTATTTTTCGAGCTTCATTAACATTCTCCCTTCCATATATTAAGGTATCATCTGCAAAAATATTGTGTGTAACTGACAAAATATTTTGTGGAATATGTACCCCTTGTCATAAACCCTGATTATGCTTCTCTTTTATATTCCTTCTCAAAGATTCTTCCATAATTGTAAAAAGAAAAGGTGAAAGAGGATCACCTTGTCTTACACCTTGTGTGGCTCTAAAAACCCCCGAAGAAGAACCATTAATTAATATAAAAAATAATTCTCTTGATAAGAAAGATAAAATATGTTTACACCACTTGTTTGAAAACCCAAACTTGATCAAAAATTTCAAGAGGAAATTCCAATCAACCCTATCATATGCTTTCATCATGTCTAACTTTATAATAAAATATGGAAGATAAGTAGTTTTAGTAGAGTGAAGAATCTCATGTGCTATTAGAGCCCCTTCTACTATTTCTCTACCTGACACAAAACCACCTTACTCTTGTGAAATGATTTTTGGAATTAAATGTTGCAACCTTTGATAAAAAAATTTGTTGAAAATTTTATAAACTGCGTTACACAAAGAAATTGACCTAAATTCAGCAAAAGCTTTAGGCTCTTTTGACTTTGGCAATAGAAGAATAATTGTAACATTAAAGTTCTTGAGGATCTTTCCTGACTTCCTTGATTCCTCCAAGGCTAGAAGCAAGTCAAAACCCACAACATCCCAACATTTCTGAAAAAAAAGGCAATGAAACCATTAGGGCCTGAGGCCTTGTTTAGAGCAAGAGAAAAAACCACATTTCTCAATTCTTCTAATGAAAAAGGGTTCATTAGTTCAACATTGTCTGCTCGAGAGCTAAGGGTCTGTATTGCAGCCAAAAAATCTTGATCATCTTCCCTTCGTTGTGTAGAATCAGGTTTAATAGGAGCGAGAAAATTCTTAAAAATATTTACACCTTCTTCTTGGATCTCATTTTCACTTGTCAATCGTTTACCTATTTCTATTTCCTAAATTAATAAGATGATTTGTGCTACTCTTTTTGGTTGCGTTGATGCATGAAAAAATGTTGTAATGCGATATCCTTCTCTCAACCATAATTCTCTTGACTTCTCATGCCAATAAATTTCCTCTCTTTTCTCTAGTTCTTCCCAAACTAATTGGAGATTTTTTAATTTTACATATGTATTCGAATCCATTCCATTTTGAATAATATGTTCATGGACTTCTTCCATTTCTTTCCTACTATATCTTTCTATTCAGAAACATTTTTAAATACTTGCACATTCAAATTTTTAATCCCCCCCTTGATGAATTGTAATTTCTTAAATAACTGAAACATTTTGACGCCCCTATAATGTGGTGCACTCACGCACCATTTTCTGAGCAAGAGCAAGAACAGTGGATGCCTGAACCTCATTTTTTCAGATTTGAAGGAGGCCTTGTGTTGAGGGGGCATATTCCTATTCTTTATCAATAACGAGATATCATAGTGATTTGAACATACAAATGGAAAAATTTGTGAGGATATGAGAAAAGGTTTGAGAACCCAATTTAGTGAAGTCAAGAATCTATCTGACCAAACAAATATTTCTGAAAAATCTCTTCTCCTATTCATCCAAGTGAAACTACCTTTTTCTGGTAGCACATCCCTTAAAGAATTATCCATAATAAAATTCTCAAAATCTTCCATATTTTTTCTAGGGTGGACAATACCTCCATGCTTCTCCTTGAGAGATACTTTAGCATTAAAATCCCCTAATATTGTAGCATTAAAACTTATACTATTAATATTTAGAAAAGATTATATGTTAAAGTAATTTTCTTGTTTATTTTTTAATATAAATAAAATTTTAAGAAATTTATTCAATTTAGTTATTATTAATAGTCGAAAATCTATCTATAATGTATATTATTTTGGATATGAAGGTTAGTATTTCTAAGTTTGATAGTGTAAAGAATTTGAGTATCATTTCAAAGATATTTTTAATCTAAAATTCCATCTTCGGATTTTGTTTCTCCCCCTGCAACACACGAAGAAATCCTCAACAATCCAAAGAAGAGTACAATGAAGTCTAGGTGGAGGTGAAAAATAAAAAGAAGATAGGAAACTTTGTTTAACTGGTGTGGGGTTGGGTGATCCAGTCCATTCATGGGCTGATATCTATGTAATCTCCTTTTTGAAATTAATAAAGGGTGCTACTCCTTGGTAGCAATTTATTGAGCAAAAATATTAAAATTCATTAGGTATTAAATAAAATAAAAATTTATTAATATAATAACTCCTTAATAAATTGATATCTTTCACATTTCTAAATAAATATATTTAAGATATCTATTGTAGTTAATTATATACAATGTAACATAAATTTTAATATTTAAAAATAATTTATTTTCTATAATTTGTTTTATTATTTTATTTAGTGAAAAGTAATTTTATTTTTTATTTGTTTGAATTTGAATTTGAATTTTATGCATAATCATTAATAACACAAAAATATTATAATAAAAATTATAAAACTAATCTTCAAAAAAAATAAAGGTATAAATTAGTTGAAAGTCTATCTAGAATTTTTTAAAATATATATATACTTTTTATTTTTATAAAGAAAATTTCAAAGTCAATTTTATTTTAAATATTAATTATTGTTTTATATCCAAAGAAAAACTAAATCAATAATTATATACAATGTAACATAAATTTTAATTTTGAAAAATAATTTATTTTCTATAATTTGTTTTATTATTTTATTTAACGAAAAGTAATTATATTTTTTATTTGTTTCAATTTAAATTTAAATTTTATGCATAATCATTAATAACACAAAAATATAAATATAAAAATTATAAAATTAATCTTCAAAGAAATTTAAGGTACAAATTAGTTGAAAGTCTATATATAAAGTAAATTTCAAAATCCATTTTATTTTAAATACTAATAATTATTGTTTTATATACAAAGAGAAACTAAATTAATAATTATATATAATGTAACATAAATTTTAATTTTTAAAATTAATTTATTTTATTATTTTATTATTTTATTTAAGAATAGTAATTTTATTTTTTAGTTGTTTCAATTTAAAATTTAATTTTATACATAGTCCTTAATAATACAAAAATATTAATATAAAATTATAAAATTAATCTAAAAAAATTAAGGTACAAATTAGTTGAAAGTCTACTTGGAATGTTTTAAAATATATACAGCAAATTTCAAAGTCTATTTTATTTTAAATATTAATAATTATTGTTTTATAGCCAAGCAAAAACTAAATCAATAAACTATATGAGCATAAATATATAGTGAAGGTAAGCGACTTACTGAAAATCGAGAATCAAAGGCTACAAAATATTGGTCATAATTTCTGGTCATAAGTTGAAGAACTACACGTTTACATTATATTATAATTGGTTTAGTTATCTAAGCTAAATATCTTTTAAATAAATAATGGTTATATATATGTGCGGGGTGATAAAAATGGATTGTAATAAAAAAATATACATTATATGTTAAAAGTAATTTTCATTGTTTAAATTATTTTAGAAAATTTAATATTTTGTTATTATTTTTTATTTTTATGTTATGATTTATTTTTATATAATATATTTAATTTAGTTATTATTAATAGTGAAAAATTTATTTATAATTTGTATTATTTTAAATATGAAGATTAGTATTTTAAGTTTGATGGTGTAAAGAATTTGAGTATCAATTCAAAGATATTTTTAATCTAAAATTTTATCTCTAATATATAGATATCTTCATACTAACAATTTCTTATAAAATGTTTGTGCATTATAAGGAAGAGGTTAGAGACAACATTAATTGGTTGAGGTTTCTATAAGAGTACCCAGACTATAATTATGTTATTGAATGAATTTTGTAATAGTCATTGCATTGCTTTTGATTTTGGCTCTAATCCCTATTCCTTTTTAATGTTTTTTATATTGTTATTGGTTAGATATTTCTCTATTGATATTTTGTTGTAAAAGGTTTTTAAAAGTGTTAATTTTTGTAGCTTGAAAGGTGGGATGTGAGTTGGATTTTCAGCAACAGTAGTTTTTTTTTAATTCTTTAATAGAATGTTTTTGAGTTTGTGAGTTTAGGATAAAACTAAGAGTGATTTTATGTGTGATTTAAAGCCAAAGAATGCAAGGAAAGTTTCTTTTCTTGCACACTAAGTAAAGTAGCTGGGCTCTATATATGTAAGATTGTTGTAGCAAACTTGCATTTTATTTTTGAAGAAAAAGTTTGTTGTTAGGTTGAATAGAAGATCCAACATTTGTAGTTTTTTCCCCATATTGATTTTTTTTTGGTAATTATGTGTTATTGTGCATCTGTGATTGGCTTGTTGTTATTTTTGCTTCCAATGTTATTAGTTGTTATTTAACCTAGTGTATTAATTGTTATAAATCATATATTTGATTATATTATGTGAATTTATTGTGCAATTAATCTATATCTAGGTTATAAGAGATTAACATGGTATTAGAGCTCTAAACTTTGAATATGAAGCCAAGATTTGTGAGGAAGATTTCAAGAAAAAAGAAAGATTTTCATCTCCATTTTTTATTTTTTGTGTGGCTATGGCAACCACTATTTGATATGAGAACAGGCTTGAGGGTGCATCTAACTTCATGTAGTGGAAGGTTCAAATTACATCTATTCTCAAGGAGAACATGCTATGGATCTATGCTAGTACATAAGTGTCACCACCAACAAATGATCTTGTTGCCTTAGATTCGCATGAATTCAAAGAGGCCAAGGCTTAGAGGATTATCTTGGGTGGAGTAAGAGATCATTTAATTCCTCTTTTATCAAGGAATGACACCACCAAGGAGATGGGGGATATGCTGAAAAGACTTTATTAGAGTGACTATCAGAGTCATAAGATGATGCTCAAGGACAAATTGCATAATACCAAGATGTCCAAAGGTGAGGGTGTGACCTCTTACTTATCCAAGCTAACATAGGTCAGGGATGAGTTGACTATTGTTGGAGAGACAATTGATGAAGATGAGTTGGTGTGTATAGCCTTGAATAGATTTTTGAAGCACTAGGAAGTGTTTGTCAAGTCTGTTGTCAGTAGAGATCGGCTACTTGATTGGGCAAGGCTTTGGAATGATTTTTTTCAAGAGGAGATCCGTGAAGATGCTCATCGAGGAGATCAAACAAAGAAGGGTCAAAATGAATAAAATATTGCTCTTGCAAGCAAGGGTAAGCAAAATTCTAATAGAGGGAAAACATATGGTTTTTCTTCCAAGAGTGGGAAGAAGAAAGATCTAAGCAAGATAAAATGTTTTTTCTTCCATCAAATTGGTAACTATGCCAATCAATGTCTGAATAAGAAAAATAAGGACAAGCAGAAAAAACAAGTTGCTGCTACAATAGAGGTGGACGAGTTTGCATCACGATTTGAGAATTATTTTTCACTTATTTCTTGTCTCTCAAGTTCAACTACCAATAGGGTATGGTATATTGACAATGGGGATTCTTGCCACATGACAAGAGTCAGAGAATGTTTCACCAAGTTTGAGGAGAAGATGTTGCATTTCTATATTGAGCTTGGAGACAATTCCAAGTACCATGCAACTAGTATTCGCACTATCAAGTTTCATAGGGATTCTGGTAAAGCCTAGTTGGTGGAGGATGTGTTGTATGTCCCTAGCATGAAAAAGAATATAATCTCAATTTTTTCTTTGGAAGACAAGGGTTACATCGTCACCTTTGAGAGGGGGATATTATATATTCCTCCCAAGGATTCCAAGGTTGCAAAAGTGATTTGATTCAGGCATGGCAGCTTGTTTTGATTACAATTTGAGCCAACACATGCATTGGTAAGTAGCTAGAGTGGGCTAGGAGAATTGTGGTATAAGAGGATAGCTCACCTTCTTCATGGATCACTTAATATTCTCAAGGAAATAGTGACGAGGCTACGTGAGATGAAGACAAAAAAGTATGAGGTACATGCAAAGGTTGTGCACTTGGGAAATATGCCAAGACTAGTTTTCCAAGCAACAACACTGGATTTGAAGGGATTTTGGATCTCTTACACTCAGATGTGTGTGGCCCTATGTCAAAAAAATCCTTGAATGGATATGATTATTATGTTGGTTTCATTGATGATTTCTCTAGGAAGACATGTATATATTTCATGAAGAATAAATATGAGGTCTTTAGTAGGTTCAAAGAGTTTAAGGCTCACGTGGAGAACCAAGGAAGATCAAGCTATTAAGGTTAGATAATGGAGGTGAGTATATCTCAAATTCCTTCAAATATTTATGTGCTCAAGAAGGTATCAAGAAAGAGTTGATAGTTTCGTACAACCCTCAGCAGAATGGGGTTGTTGAATGAAAAACTAGGGATATAGTTGGAGCAGCCAAGGCCATGCTTCATGATCAAGATCTTCCTTGGTTATTATGGGTAGAAGATTGTAATACAATTGTGTATTTGCATAGTAGGATCCCACACAATGTTGGGAAAATTGACTCTAAAATATGTGTTCACCGGTCAAAAGCCAAATTTGGGACACATTCACAACTTTGGATTCCTTGTGTATTGTCACATTCCCGTGGAGAAGAGAACCAAGTTGGAACCTACTGTAGAGAAGAGTATCCTTGTTGGGTATAGTGAAACTTTTAAGGCATATTGGGTTTACATTCTTTCCCTTAGGAAAATAGTTGTTCGTAGAGATGTGAAGTTCGAGGAAGAGAGGGCTCTTAAAAAGTCTAGCAGGTTGATGAATGAGGAGGAGTAGTCACCTATCATTGAGGCAGCACAAATTCCTCAAACTTTAATCATGCAAGATGGAGAGAAGAGAAAGCAAGTCGAGTAGAAGGAGGAGTAAATAATGCCTCAGCCTCAAATTCTTATTATTGAGAAGAGAAGAAACATGGCAACTGAGCAGACATTGAGAGAGGCCCAAGAGTATGCTGGTGATCCTCAAGATTTAGTTGGACAAAGAAAAGCTCCCAAACATTATTCTGAGTATGTGGCACTTATGAGTGAACTAATTAAAGTAAATCCTTCCAGCTTTCAGGAGGAATCAAAACACCAAGTATGGAGGGATGCTATGGTGGAAGAGTATCCATCCATCATGAAGAATAGTGTGTGGGAGGTAGTACCACATAAATAAGATAAGTTTGTAGTGGGCTCAAGATGGTTGTATAAGATTAAGCATGTTGTAGATGGTAGTGCAAAAAATTTCAAATCCTGGTTTGTGGCTAAGGGGTTTTCTCATAAGGAAGGAGTTGACTATGACAATAAATTTTCTCTAGTAGCTAGGTACTCATCCATAAGAGCTATCATTTCTATAACACCATATTTGGGTTGGAGGTTTCACCAGATGGATGTAAAGATGACCTTCCTCAATGGAGTGATTGAGCAAGATATTTACATAGAGCAACCATAAGGATTTGAAGAAAATGGAGCTATTCTCATGTATGCAAGTTGAAAAGAGCAATGTATGGACTCAAGCAGGCTCCTAGGGTATGGTATTCATGTATTGACAAGTAATTGCAGAGTGTGGGCTTCATCAAAAGTGAGGTGGATCCAAAAGTGTACCATGTTCATGCAAAGGGAGAACTTCTCATATTAGTGTTATATATTGATGACCTATTTCTCATAGTGTCAGAGGAGCGCTTGCATGAGACTTTGAGATGAAGGAATTGGGGTTGATGCACTACTTTTTAGGATTGGAGTTGTGGAAGAAAGAGGGGGAGATCTTCCTTGGAAAAGGGAAGTACTTAATGGATATCTTGAAGTGATTTAGGATGGAGAAATGTAAGCCATGTCTATGTCACTTCTGAACAATTGGAAGAATATTGATGCTTCCAAATTAGAGGCAATGGATCTGACTTTATACAGATAGTTGATAGAATATCTTATGTATTTGGTCAACACTAGGCTAGACATTTGTTTTGTAGTTAAATCACTTAATCAGTTTATGGTGCAACCTAAATGTGTGCACTAGATAGTTGTGAAGCATTTTTTGAGATATATTGAAGGCACAATTGATTATGGGCTGAATTATGTTCAATAGGATGGAGTGGAACTCAAGAGGTTTACCGATGTAGATTGGGTAGGCACTACAACTGATCTAAAGAGCACTTTAGGGTGCAGTTTCAATTTGGGATAAAGAGCAGTCTCTAGGTATTGTAGGAAACATAAGTCAGTTGTGTTGAGTTATGTAATGGCCAAGTATATGGTAGCCAGCATGGCTACATGTGAGGCTATCTGGCTTCGAAAAATTCTAGCTAGGCTCTTTGATCAGTAGCTAGATCTTACTGTTATTTACTATGATAATCATAGTTGTATCAAAATCTTTGAGAATCTAGTGTTTCGTGACAAGTTAAACCACATTGAGATCAAGTACCACTTCATCAGAGATTGTGTGAAGGGGACAGTGAAGCTCCAATACATTCCTATGGACGAAAAAATAGCAGATTTCCTGCCCAAGGCCTTGATGAAGAGTAAGTTTGAATTCTTCAGGGATAAGTTGGGTGTTGTGCAAAATATCTTCCTCACTAAGAGGGAGTGTTGATTTTTCTAGCTCAAAAGGTGGGATGTCGGTGGTGGCAAGAAGTTGAATCCACTTTTTGGCCAAAAAGTGGAAGTGTTTTCCCTAATTTTCAAAGTTTGACACATTTGACCTTAAAATTTGAAGCACTTAGAGATGGAATCTTCAAAAAATTCACTAATAATAAAATGTAGTACTCGGAGTCCAGTTTCCAAATATGTAATTTATTTCAATACCTAGATTGTAAAAATTGAGTTTCAATAGGCATTTTTAAAAACCATTGTTTAAAAGTCACTTTTTTTTACCATACCATGCATGTGTACAAAATCCATATTTTGACCTAAATTATCATATTTTTCTAAATCCTTTTGGGAAAAGATTTTTGGCTCACTGAAGCTTGTTTTGGATATTTTTTTGTAATTTTTTATTGATTTTTTTTTTTTTGTTAAATTTGTACTAGGCATATTTGTCATTTTGAAAAATCGTCGTGTATGACACGCATACGATGACCTAAACTTATCATTTTTAAATTTTTTTATATTAAATTGAAAATAATTGTATGAAGTTTGTTCTCATGCAATCTGTTTATCAAAATGTTATGTTGATCAAAAGTTATTAAAATAGTAAAAAACCATGACATTTAAAGTTTATGGACTAGTTTCATTAGAAAATAATTGAAAAATATAAAAAAATGATCTAATTGTAAAAAAATTTACATATTTGGAATCTGCATTGTTTCATCTAAAATGGGTTTTAATTTCATCAAAAAATTCTACAAAATAAGTTGTCAGCCATATGTCCAAACTCGGTATTTTTCTTTAACATTGTTAGAACCTTCAACTTCCAGGTCAAACCAAGTTGAAGTCTTAGGTTCAAACATCCAATATTTTTCCTGAACCAAAATCAAAGGCAAAAGCTCGACCACAAAGCAAAACCAATTTCAAATTTTTAAAAAATGGATCTCGTTCTATAATCGAGATCTCGTTCCTAATATTTAATGCGGTGATCATTGACAAGGAAACAGGATCTGATTTTGTAAATGAGATCCCGTTCCTTTGCCAACATTCCCCACAATAAATATTGGGAATGGGATTTATGATTTAGGGTGATAGGATGGCTTAAGGGGATCTATGTCTAGTGAGGTCCTAGGACAAAATGACAGGGCTCAAGTGAATAAAATTTGGTGACATTGCCCAAGGTAACCAAATTTCAGTAACGGCCTAGGAAAAAATGATATATTTAGCCCATTTAGGGTTTAGAGTTTAGATTTTAGGGTTAACGATAATAGGATGGCTTAAGGGGATCTTTGTACTAAGGTTCTACGACAAAATTCCATGGCTTAAGTGAATCAAATTCGGTGGAGTTGCCTAAGGCAACCCAATTTGATTTTAAGGTCGTAAGACAAAATGAATTCTTTAGTGTTAAGGGTTTACATTTTAGAGTTCAAGGCTTAGGGTTTAGCGAACTTAGGTTGAAGTTTGGGTGGCCCTTGGAATAATGGATTTGCAAGTTAGTGCCTAGTTTATGAATATTTTTTATTTTATGAATAGATTGACTATTTCCATAATAGAAACACATAATTATGTATGATTAAGATTGATTTTGATGTATATTTTAACTGGATATTTTTTTAATTGAATATAAGATTATTTTATTTAACATTTTTTTCATTAATATTAAACTCACTTAAATGAATTTTATGATATAAAATTAGTTAATGTTGAATCAAGTATTTTATTTTAGATTGTTTGTAATTGAAAGAACCTAAATGAACAAAGAAAATAAAAATATTTAGACTATTTAGTATCTAGGTAACTAGTGAAAAAAATGAGATTTTAGACTAAGAGAGATCAAAACATAAAATAGAAATGAATGTTGAATACTATTTGTCAAAATAAAGAAATCTAGGAAATCATAAACAAGCACCAATGAACAATAGGATTATTGTATTCACTTCTCTATGTAATGAAAGAAGTAGCAACCTTCTTTAATAGGAGAAATAACTTCATCAAGATCCACAAGATGTGGAGTTCAGGATCAAGATCCACCCAAAGTGGAAATGAGTGGAATGCAAAACTCACCAATAGAGACAACTAACTAGATAACTAACTAGGATTAAGCAAGCCAAGTGTGAATTAAACACCAACACCCCCACTTTAGCATAGCTTAGGTGGGTAGAAGAAATGTGTCCCGACTACAAGCCAAAGGAGGTACCTAAGTACATAGAAAACTCTAAAAAACTAGAGTAAGATAGAAAATGCAATGGGAAAAAACTATCCTCCAAAAAGAGAGAGTAAAGAAGAGAAGACTAGAAAGCCCCCCCTAAAGATGATCCAGCTATTGATGTAGACCACACCCCAAGAAGAGCTCGTAGATGAATGAACTTGTTCTAAGTGAAAGGTGTTAGAGTAAAGGTTTTAACTTAATTGTGTTGATTAAGTTACCTTTATTAAGCTACTTTAGACTCCAAGATCACCTGCATGCAAATGGATACCTGTCACAAGGAAGAGAATGGATGAAGAAAAACAAACAAGGGTTTGATGCTCTGAAAAATGGAGAAAGTATATTATCAGAACAAAAAGGAAATTGATATTATAATAGTGTGAAATATACAAAGGGATCAATCCTTATAAAAGGAGATCGTGCAAACCCTAAAGAAATCCTAATAGGAAAAACCTTAAAAGAAGCCCTAATAGGAAAACATTTAATAATTAATATAATTATTAAATGTCACTTTATGCAAACTAATATGAAATCTTAAGAAGGGAATAAAGGTAACTTAATCAGCACAATTAAGTTAAAACCTTTACTCTAACACCCCCCCTTAGGATGAGCAATAGTGCAGCTACAAACAAATGCAAGAAAGCAAAGGTAACTACAATGTAGGAAGGCAACATGGGACCCAATCAACTAGGCTAGATCAAGTACCCAAATACAATCAAATCTCTGTAAAGTGGAGAAATAGAGAAAATCTCATGGGAAAAGCTCTACTCCAAAAACAAATGCAGAGAGTCAAGAAGAACATCACTAAAGTAGAAGAAGTTGCAAACAATTGTCCAAAGATGACTGCTATGGTGTTGAAGAACCTCCGTTGAAGATAAGATGATCAAGATCAAGAAGACAACAATCTACATGAGTCCCCCAAATGACACTACTTGAATCAGATGGCAAACAAAGGCAAACACCTAGAATGAAGATATAGATGGCACAAGTACCAATAGTCTGAAAACACTGATCAACTAAGAATGGAATATTCCTTCAAAGGTGAAGCGAAAGAAGCATTAGCATGAATAGTATAATACCCCCCCATAATGTTGAACTGGGAGAGCCTGACAGATCCACTGAAATTGTGTGTAACACCCTATAGTGCATGAGGAAGAAGAAACAACATCTGAAAGTGCGTAGAAAGCACTTGCAACTGAAAAAGTGGTGTGCAAAACAAAGCACACATGCATGAGGCTGGAATCATATGGATCCATTGTCTTTGTGGAGGGACACTCAGCAAACAAAGGTGTGATGGCAAAATAAAGACACTACGCAACCCCCCCATGGCACTTTATAAAATAGTGCGAGTACAAAATATGGCATAACCTTATGTGCAAAATCCCCAAAATTGCATGTACAGTAGTGTGGCACTTTATCTCAGTGCATTTACATAAAATATTTTCTTACAAATGATTCTCAAAATGCTCACAAAGGACAAAAACTAGAAATATATGAAGAACAGCCAAAAACAAAGCATCCCATGCAAATGAGAAGTTCCCAAGATAAAATATGTCCAAGTAATTCACCAGAGTGTGAGAACACAAAAGATTGAATAAAATATACCTAGAGGGAAATCTAATGCATACAAAAAAGAAAGTAGTGCTTGAACTGATGAATGTTCACATCTGCCTCCATGATGGAAAATAACTTCAAATTTGTGTAGATGACAAAATCTGAAAAAATGGCCTACACCACTATGAAGTGCTCGAAACTAGCTTTCCGTTGATATCTCATTTGCCAAAAACGGACACCGTGGCCAAAAGTTATGAATTTTTCAAAAACTGAATTTAGTTTGAAGGAAGCGGGTTTTCTAACAAAAAAACATTTATTTCTAATTTGATTTCTGGAAGATTTTCTTGTTGTTTGTAGACAAAAATAAAAACCCAGAAATATTTTGATGCTAGAAACAAAACCCAAAAATTGTTTTTTGATCGAACAAGTATAAGATTAAAAAATAAGTTTTTTGACCTTCAACCAGGAGGAAAAATGACGTCGGACACTTTTTGGACTGCGATTTTCTCTAGATCTGTGTAAGATATGCAAAATCTAAAAGATACCCAGTTCCAATTTCGACGCTAGTTACAAAACCCAAAAATTGTTTTTCCTCCCAATAAGCGAAAACTGGATTTTTGAAGCCAAAATGATGATAGCTCCAATAAAAAATGGCTTGCAACAAACCCTTGTAGCTCAAAATTCTTCAAAGAAGAACAAACATGTAGCAGGAAAGCTCTGATACCATGTAGAAGTTGAGAAATCCAACTTCAGACTCCAAGATCACCTACACACAAATGGATGCCTATCACAAGGAAGAGATTGGATGGAGAAAAACAAACAAGGGTTTGATGCTCTGAAAAATGGAGAAAGTATATTATCAGAACAAAAGGGAAATTGATATTATGATATTGTGAAATATACAAAGGGATCAATCTTTATAAAAGGAGATCATGCAAACCCTAAAGAAACCCTAATAGGAAAAACCTTAAAAGAAGCCCTAATAGGAAAACATTTAATAATTAATATAATTATTAAATGTCACTTTATGCAAACTAACATGAAATCTTAAGAAAGGAATAAAGGTAACTTAATCAACACAATTAAGTTAAAACCTTTACTCTAACAATATATCAACCTCCAATTGAATCCCTGAACTTGATGAAGATGAATCCTCATTATCACCCTCACTGTCATAGCTAGAAGAATCTAAATCAGGATCCTGCTATGAATGATCTGAATCATCAAGGTGTAGTGAGTCCAAGTTGGAAATGCTAAGTGTAGATTCATTGGGACTCTCATCAAACTTAACACTTCTCTCAATGAACAACTCATGTGTAGTAGGGTGGAGTAGGTGATAACCCTTAACACCATTTGGGTATCCAACAAAAATACAAGGTTTGGATTGAGGATCCATAGCCTTGCGTTGCTCCTTTGGAATACATTCCATTGTTGGAGTCCCAAAAACTCTAAAATGATCAAGTGATGGTTTTGTTCCTTTCCAAGCTTCAAAAGGTGTTATGCCTTTCAATGCTTTATGAGGTACCCTGTTTCGAATATAACATGCACAGTTGATAGCTTCTACCCAAAATTTTGGTTCAAGTTCTTTATGATGAATCATGTTGTTTGCCATTTCTTTCAATGACATGTTCTTGCATTCTGCAACTCCATTTTGTTGGGGAGTGTAAGGAATTGTATTTTGTAATTCAATCCCCTCTGTTGTGCAAAACTGCTCAAACCTGTTGTTAACATACTCATGCCCATTATCTATTCTTAGAAGTTTGATTGATTTCTCAGATTGTTTTTCAACTAAGGCTTTGAATTCTTCAAAGCATTCAAAGACTTCAGATTTTTGCCTAAGGAAGAAAATCCAAGTGTACCTTGAGAAGTCATCAAGAAATTTAAAAACATATCTTTCTTTAGTGGAGGATGTGTGTGGAAATTGTCCTGAAACATCACTATGAAAAAGTTCTAAGATTTGTGATTCCTTCAATGCTTTACCTTTGTCAAAATTTTGTTTTGGATGCTTGCCTAGTGCACAACCTTCACAAATCCCTTTAGAAAATTTGACATTGCGCAACCCTATTACCATATTTTTTTGATTGAGTTGTTTGAGATAGCAAAAGTTTAAGTGGCCAAATCGATCATGCCATAGCTTTCTTGTCTCATTAGAATGAGTGAGTACAACTTTTGGAGGAGGACTTTTAGCAAAACTAGAAAAAGTATACAATCTCAATTGATGATCTTCTTTTCCCGTTGCTATCAATTTTTTTCTATTTAATTCCTTGATTTCAACTTCATTTGGAGTAAATTTAACTATCATACCTTGGCCTAGATGAGTTATTTGATACATAGAAAGAAGATTATTTGATAGTGAAGGTACATTGCGAACTTTTTGGACTATTCCACCTTCAACTTCAATAGACCCTCTTCCTTTAACCAATGCTAGAGTATCATCACCTAAGGTGATTGAAAACATGCCACATGATTCCAAGGATGAGAACTCAACTTGTGATGATCCCATATGATGAGTAGCACCTGAATCTATTATCCAAGATGGGGATGAGGATGAAATAGTAACTAAATCTTTGCCTTTTTCCTTCTCGTTTGCCTTTGATTTATCCTAATTTGATGAAGATGTGTTGAATGAATCTAGAACCCCTATGTTGTTCTTCTTGAGAAGATGAGTAAGGTGGTCTAACTGCTTCTTCATACACTGATGTTCTTCATGATTAGGATTTTTACAATAGGCACATTTAGGTAACTCTTTCCTAGATTTCTTTTGCTTAGAGTTGCCTTCATTTTTATCAGCTTTGTTATCAAATTTGTTGTCTTTTTTTATAATCCTTGTCCTTCTGATTCTATTATTTCTTGCCCTTAGAAGATTTTTCTTTCTCATTTCCTGCAATGAGTGCTTGAGATTTACTATTCTTCACAGTTCCCATTTGTATTAACTTATCTTGCTCCCTTGTTAGATCAGCAATGAAGTTATCAAGAGAGGGCATGGCCAATGAAGTTCCAAGAGCTCTCTTTATATAGTAAAAGATAGATACAAAAACAGAGTATCTAGAACCTAACTTTGACAAAATTTATAGAATTAACTGATTTTATTTCTTATCAATACCACATTCTTTAAGTTGCAACCTCAAGAACTTGAACTTGATAAAAAAATCTTGAAGAGAAGTAAAGTTTCTTGGACTTCATACTATGAGCTCATTTTCTAGCTCATGACCCCTAAATTCATCTATCTTGCCAAATAGCTTATCAAGACCTTCATAGATTTCATTGGGTGTTTTCAAGGACTGAATATGAAATAGTAATTCAGGTGATACATTAAGACATAAAAAACCCAAAGCTTGATCTCTCTTATTAAACCATTTTTCCTTATCCTTAGCAGCTGTAAGTTCTTTTTCAAGATTCATGACTACCCTAAACAAGCCTCTATTAATAAGAGAAATTGACATTTGTATTTTCCAATCATGATAATTAAAAAACGTTAAAGGTGGAATAGTGACATTAGAATCCATTGTACTTTAGTTGCTGAATTGAGTGCAGAAAGAAAGATGTTTAAGAGCTTTGCAGAAGTAAACAAACTCAAAAGCTCATGACCCCCCTTGATTATGTTTGATTCCCCCCAATTTTGGCACTTTATATTAAGGAGTGCATGTAAGGAAAAAATATATTGACAAATTTTTAACCAGTACAATTGTTTCCTCCAAAAACAATTTTGTGACAAAAAAATTTGAGTGGAAGAAAGATGCATGAAAGAAGTGATGGGAGCTGGTGGCTATTCCTCTGCTGGTTCGTGATGGGAGTAGCAACAAATCAAATGTCAAAAAGGTATGCCTCGAGTCTCCTTCAAACGCTACACATAAGGAAAATGAAGATTCGCACCAAATGTAAACAAATGATGGCGCAATCGGACCCCTTATGCATCAGATGATTTCCATGTGAGTGAACTCAGCCAACCACTCTTCCCAAACAGACAAACGAACCCTTTCCAGCGCGACCTTCATCCGCTTCCACTTTCCACCGACGCGAATAACACACAAAGACCACTCAAAAAATTAGATTCAGATTGACGCCTTCAGGAGAACTGCGTGATCTTTACTCAGATAGCGCCTGATTATTGAATCGGGTCTCCTCCAAAATCTGCGACTTGAGCAGAGATTGATGTCTCTCTGACAACAGATTTAGAAGCCTCTGCCAATGATTTGAAAGGTGCACATCAAACCATGGGTTCCATCCGCATGCCTCAACAAAGTAAAAATTAAAAAACCTTCACTTCCGTGTGAATGCCCATGCCAATATTTTCACCAGACGCAGATATTCAGATTGCTTCCATCAGAGAAAAAAACTAACGCCATCAGAGATTCACCAGTCGCTGCCAATTTCCTGCAGATTATATACACATAGGGCAAAACACAAAATACAATAGAATTTGATCATATAGACTTGCTAATATCTCCATTCTAATGCTCTGATACTAAAATAAGGAAATCTAGGAAATCAGAAACAAGCACCAATGAACAATAGGAATATTGTATTCACTTTTCTGAGTAATGAAAGGAGGAGCAACCTTTTTTAATAGGAGAAACAACTTGATCAAGATCCACAAGATGTGCAGATCAGGATCAAGATCCATCCGAAGTGGAAAAGAGTGGAGTGCAAAACTCACCAATCAAGACAGCTAACTAGACAGCTAACTAGGCTTAATCAAGCCAAGTGTGAATTAAACACCAACACTATCTAACTAAATTTGCTAACTAATTTTGCAAACAAACATTGATTAAATTTATGTTCATTCTAACTATTCTTTAACATATCAATATTTACCAACTAATGATAGTCCTAATCCTATTATTTCAAGAACACAAGAAGAAAAAATAAACATTTAATTCCCAATCCTCACAAGGAAGTAATACAAGGTCTATTTTTATACCCTATTTTATATTCTCCACACTCCTTATTAAATATTGATAGAATATTTTATCAAACTAAGGAGAATATTCTTAAGAAAAGATGAAATAAGAGCTTAAGGAAAATGATATCACTAGAAAGATAATAAAAAATGTGAAGGATGAGAAAATGGTGCAAGAAGTTGAGGAATCTCAAGGAGAAGAAAATGATCATGAAGATTCAATTATCATAAATTTGATTATGAAAGAGGTAGATATCTTAATGAATAAAATGGAAAGAAAGATTCACAAAGACATACAAGATATCAATGTAAAAGAAACTATGCAAACTCTCATCCTCCAACAAGCCTTGGGTTTAAGGAATCCATATAATTAAATATAATTTCCTTCTTAGGAAGATAATTTCCCTTCTTTTGTCCCCACTTGACTAGAATATAACATTCAAAATAGAAAAAGAATCATTAAGCCACCAAAAAGGGATTTGTCTTAGATTGCAACTATGTTGTATAGTCTTAAAGAACCACTTGAAGAAACCAAGAACCTTATGCACCATATTTTTTAATTACTTAAAGGATCAAAATTTGTTGAGATTGATACCTCATTAATTGATTTAGGTAATAGTTAGCTAACCCTAGTAGATTATCAAATAAAGATTATTTTAATATAGGTAAGAAAACTATAGAACACAATGGATGAAAGCTATAGTGTCTACTATTGTATCTAGGATGGGTAAGGATTGGTAGACCAAGCAAGAATTGAATTCAAATATGTCATATATTGAACATCTTGTCTTAATAAATTAATAAGACCCTCAAGTATGAAATAGATAGTTTTATCAGTATTCCTATCATAATTTCTCAACAATAAGACTCTACATTATCTAGGATAAAATTTTTGGTAACCTCCATTAAGTAGTGGATGAAAGGATTGAATAAATATTTCTATAAAGTAATTAATAAGAGTATGGATCTCCATAGTGGTCTTTGAAAACAAGACTAATAAATATAAAGGATTTCAAGGATTGTTAAGATGAGATAACTAATCATTCTTATAGCCTTCCTCTAATTGAAATGATTTGCATGATGAAGTGTGAGACTTTAATCAAGGAAAACATATTGGAAATAAAGGATATATTAAAGTAGTTGAATGTCTAGCGTGAATGTCAATGTGATGTTCCTTCCTACATAAGGATTTTTTTCTCTTATGAATTTAAGTGTTTTAATTTCACTTAAAAATCAATAAATCTTGGAATATATTGAATCTAAAATTAGAAAAATAGACAATAAAAAAACATAGATGAAGCTAGATTTTGAATTTAGAGTGTGTTTTTTATTTTTATCTCATCTTTTTAATAGCAGTGATTATTTGACCTATAATTAATTATCAAAATTTATATAAAAGATAGAACTAAATGAAAATTCATATAGCAATACTATACTCATTTCACAAAAAATGGAACGTTTTTCAAATCTAATTATAATTTAACATTGAAACTAAAGTTTAACATATCATTTTCTCCATACAATGCAAATGAAATTTAAAACATTTAAGCAATGCAAATGAATTTTCTTGTGCTCGAATATTAGGGTTTTCAAAATCAAAATGATTTGTTCGATTTCAATTTAGGGTTTTAGCAAAAAAAAATTGTTTCAATTCAATTCAGGGTTTCAATTTCTAAGAAAATAGGGTTTTTAATGCAATTTTTTAGTTTCATTTCAAACTAGAGTTTTGAAATTCATGTTTTTTGCTTTGATTTGAATTCAAAATTTCAAAAAGCTTGATTAGGGTTTCTAAATGCAAATTTTTAATTCATTTCAATTTCTAGGGTTTTCAAATGCAATTTTTTTCGTTTTGTTTCAATTAGGGTTTTCAAATACAATTTATTTTGGTTTGATCAAACAATTCAGGTTTCAAAAGCTAAATTCTTAATCTATTTGTACAATTCCTCATTTCTACAATAATAGGAAATAAAATTCTTAAAAAGTAATTTTTTTATGAAATAAACATGCTTAAAATAATTAATTTATTGACAATTTCAACCTGGAATGAAAAAATACCAAAAAAGAGGGAGAGTACGATACCAGGAGGTCTTCTGGGTCACTGTCACTCAGAAATCGGGATCTTGTGCACTGCTCATAAGACTGAAGATTTGTTCATTCTTTTAAAAATAAATACTATTACGAAACGGGATCCTGATTTGTAAAAAAAAAGGATCTCAATTTTTACAAATTGGGATCCCATTTTTTACAAATCAGGATCTCGTTTCATAGTAATCGAGATCCCATTCCCTGTCCATCGATTCATGACCCTCTAGCAAACACGATCCTAATTTTCAAAAAGTGGGATCCCGTTTTTAAAAATCATGATCCCCTTTATGCTAAGTTGATTTCATTTTTTCGGCTAAGGCAAAAACTTCTAGGTTTCATGAACCCAACTTTGTGCATTCACCTATGTGGAGTTTCTTTAAAGCAACTCGAGTTGGATTTTCAACAACAGTACTTTTTTTAATTCTTTAATAGAATATTTTCGAGTTTATGAGGCTGGGATAAAACTAAGAGTGATTTAATGTGTGATTTAAAGCCAAAAACTACAAGGAAAGTTTATTTTCTTGCACACTAAGTAAAGCAACTAGGATCTATATATGTAAGATTGTTGTAGCAAACTTGCATTGTATTTTTGAAGAGAAATTTTTTTGTTAGGCTGAATAGAAGATCCAACATTTGCAGGTTTTTCCCCATACTGGGGTTTCTTGGGTAATTATGTGTTCTTGTGCATCTGTGATTAGCTTGTTATTTTTTCTTTCATTGTTATTAGTCATTATTTAACCCAATGTATCAATTGTTATAACTAAGATATTTGATTATATTCTATGAATTTATTGTGCAATTAATCTGTAGCTGGGTTATAAGAAATTAATAAAAAGCTTGATAAACTCTATTTACCTTGGAATCAAAATCAAATATATTTTATTTATATAAACAAAAGAACCAATGTTGAATATGGTAAGAATCCAACATACCTAACATTTTTCAAATCATTTTTATAGTTTTTAATCTTCCAATTAAATATTATAATTATCATTTATAAATTAAAAATTCTTATAAAAAACAAATGTCAAATAAAATATTATAACATATATTATAAATAATGTATGAAAAATATCATTATTATAATAAATATTATTTTAAAATTATATTAAATTTTAAAGTAATTCAAAAATCTACGAAACACTCTTTCATACTTATAGGGAAGAAATTTGAAAACCAATTTGATTTAATATGTTATAATAATAATTATTTACATTCGAATCAAAGCCAAAACAATAAATTTAGTTTTCATAAACAAATAGTCAAAGCAAACAAATTTGTTATGCAATAGTCATAAGTTATAGGGAAACTAAAAATATATTTATGATGTTGAACATACAAATGAGTCGAATATAATTTGTATTCGTATTAATTGAATAAGAACAGTCAAATTCAAAAAATAATATTTTAAGGACGACTCATGTGCATATAACAACTGTACATATCTCTCATAAACCAAAGCTGATAGAAGAAACACAAAGTATTTGTCATTAACTAAATAAGAAAAACATTGGGCGGTGGGATATGACATTCTACCTTGAGCGTCATGCTACCTTGGGATTGTACAATAAAGTTTGATGAGCAGGGAGGGAAGTTTTGATAAAGAAACATTTCTGGCCATGGAAGAGAATATACATTTTGATGCCCATAACAACAACAATGAAAGATTCATTCAAGCTAACACAAGATGTTAAAGGTTTGTAAATTCACTAGGCTAGCTAGTCGTGCAAGCATCCATAACTTTTCAAGCAGTTGTAGCCTTTTAAAAAATAAACTAATTCTCTATTATGACCTAAAGAAACATGGGACTGTCTATTACGTTTGGATAATCTTTATATAAGCACGCGAAGATCCCGATACAAAAAGTTTCTAAGAATTCGAGGACAAAAACGGTCTTCCATGCTAATCTTCCCAATAGCATATAGTGATTCAAGTCAAGTCACTATGCTTTATATATATTTATTTGTTCAACTGTCGCGGGTCAGAAGCGGCAAGAGATTTGTTTAGAACTAAATCTCTGTACAGAGGACAAAGTCCTCGTTGACAGATGAATTAAAAAAAGTAGAGGGAAAATGATTGAGTCTTCTTTCAAGACCAGTGCAAGCCGGCAGTAGTTTTATAACTATAAGAATTACAAGGAAGGTGTGGTTACGGCATGTTGTGTCGGTGAAATACTATGTCTTGTTTTATATTGACATATTGTGTTAGTCTTTTGATCCCACAGCCCTCCTCCCCATGAATTCCTCCTTTCATGATTTGCAGATTCAGGGAACACAGGATTATAATGAAAATCTTTTTGTTTTACTTTTGTGGGGATGATTTTAAATATTGTAATTAATTTTCAGTGTCTCTTGCTGGAGAAATTATCCTATTGTACACCCATTCGGAATAAAATTGAATACGCCCACATCATCATTGATCAGTTTCCCTGGGTGATGAAATTCGGGTATCGTACATAGATTAGAGACCTTTTTAAATAAACCCACAACATCATTGACCGGATTAGCTATTTGGGTTTTCTTCTTTGGGTGATAAGATTTGCAAGCAAAGAAGTC
Source organism: Sequoiadendron giganteum (assembly GCA_007115665.2). NCBI lineage: Eukaryota > Viridiplantae > Streptophyta > Pinopsida > Cupressales > Cupressaceae > Sequoiadendron > Sequoiadendron giganteum. The sequence goes on along the minus strand of CM021108.1, from coordinate 131,432,294 downwards.
TCTGCACTTAAGTTTCTGGTTTGGGTGGTTAGATTTATAGGTTTTGAGATTTTTTGTTTTTAGGGTTTTTTAATGCTGTAGAGGTGATGTTATGGCTGGAAATCTAACGATGATGTGGAGTAGAGAAGAACAAGCGTTTGCTGAGGACACTGAAGGAAGTACTTGGCCCCCTCGCTCGTACACATGTTCCTTTTGCAGAAAGATTTTTAGGTCTGCACAAGCATTGGGAGGTCACATGAATGTTCATAGGAGGGATCGTGCTCGCCTTCGTCAAGGTATTCCAATTGATGTTGATCATAATAATTCATATGCCCCTGATAGCAGTTTTCCTTTTGATCATCCTCCTCGTGAACTGTATTATGTCTATCAACCCCAATCTCCAGATCTTCTATACAATTCAAATGATATTTCATCTGAGAGATCGTCATTTCCCAATATATTCTCTGCTCCTAGCAATTCTCAGTTAAGATATGCAGGTTCTAATCCCTCTGGTCCTGTTATATTACCGGGCAACCCTGTATGTTCCATAGCTGTTAGTACCGTGAAAGAGGATTCTTCTATATCTCAGCCTATATCTACATTTTCTTCAAGTATTCCTGCACCATCTACTGTTCTTTCAATGTCCCCCTACAGTTATAGCACCACCCCTTCTATTGATTTGGAAAACTCCGTTTCTTCTTCTTCCTGTGAGACTGTACAGGAGCCAATTTCTACTGGTTCGAAAGAGTTAGCAGAGGTTAAAGAGACACGACTTCTTTTCAAGGATGAGAACTTTAAAGTTGGTACATCATATGAGAATGTATTCCGTAACAAGAGAATTAGATGCAGCCAAAGTGGAAGTTCAGACATGGAAGATTTGGATCTTGAATTGAGGCTAGGAGAAAGACCTGCAACTGATAAGTAATGTTTTCTATAATTATTTTGTGTATTATGAGTTTTTTTTGAGTGAGTTGTATTTATTGCTCATGGTAGAGCTAATTGCACTTTTGGTTACAAATTATTGAAGATCTTATATTTTTTGTGTACAGTACTTTCATAATGTATTCCATCGTTGCAGAGAAAAATAAATATGGAAAGATTGCCTAATCTTTAGCTCAATAGTAGTACTTTCATCAATCTTGCATGTTGAAACTAATACCCAGACGGTATTACTGTAAAATCTAAGCCTGGTCTCTTGTGATGCAAGATTTGACACAATCTAATCCAAATTCAAATGAATTTTGAATAATTAGCATTCAAATAGAATAGTAAGTAGTCATTCCCAAACAAACCCTTCTTTAGACAAAATCAAGGCTGAACTGATTTTGTGCACTGGCAGACAAGTTGACCAATAATTGAGTTGTCTCACTTGTTTTTCTTGTATCAAGTAGTGTTTTTAGGTAAATTCAATTCCTTGAATTCTCTGGTTTTTCATTTGAGTATGCTTCTAGTCGTACTTCATTACACATATGTGCTATTTTTTTTTAAGATGTTATGCTTACTACGAGGTATATATAATTTGATGAGTAAATGGTTTTTAACTTTAAAATGAAAGATAAGAATTTGTGTTAACACATTCACATCATTACACTCTATCTCTTGTTATCATTGTAGAATGTTTTTAGATCTTTTGTTTTCAATGATTATGAAACGTAATTTCATGACAACAATATATGCATATTCAGAGATTTTTTCTTCAATGCAGACATAAGAGGCATTCATAGTCTGGATTACGTTCAGTGGGATAGGTACAAATCAAATTATTAAGAGGTACTCATATTCTGGTTTACGTTCATTGGTGTGGGTGCCAAGTAAAATTTTGTTCTTACTTTTTATTATTTTTCTATCAAAAGAACCTCAACAACAATTGGGTATGCAGTAGCTCAAACCTTATCTAGCATGGCAGTGAACACATGCAAACAAACAGAGAAATGAAAACAAAAGAAAAAGCACGTTTCTTTTCCAATGTCTTACTCGGTTTAACTTGAGAATATTTTCAGCATTTCAAGGAAGATCTGATTGGTAGATAATAATTGTTAATCTCTGAGTTTTAATGAATTTATAGTCTGTCAAAAGTTGTCTATGATTGGAAATCGACAAATTAATGTCTTTTATTTCTGTAGTTCTGTCGTTTCTGTAGATATTAGTGAAAACTAAGAGTCATCCTCAGACTGAAAGGAATCTTTCATGAGCTCTGCATAGGCTTACTTGTGCTGTCAGTGTGATGGCTATAATAGAAAAATGTAGAACCTATTCTAAAGAACCTATTCTAGTGACGGTTGTATTTGGTGTTTACCTAGTAATTGCTTCCCTTTTCTATTATATAGCTCGAAAGGTGCAAGTATTTTATATGTATTGGCATATATATTACAGAACAGACAGAAACAGTTCACCACCCGGGTAGATCCATGAAACCATAATAATGCACATGATTCTGAGAGCATGTATGTCTGGTGTGCCGAGCCTGCGTTTGTTTACATATTTCTTAATGGTAAAATGCTTTTTCTTATAAAAATTAATACTGTGCAATGCTGTTGCTGCTTTAAAAAACTCTTTTATGGGTCTTCATGTTGAAGACAACCCTTTTTACTCAGATTTGAGGCTTTTAAAATAGAAAAAGGTTTTAGGAATAATATTTTTTGAGAAATTTTGATCTAAAAATATTTTAGTATCGTACTCAGGATTAAAACACTTATTAGATAGAGCCTTGATCACTAAGTAAACTCCCTGAGCTTACATTAGCGGATTCACCAACCACAAGAGAACCAGATCCATCACTTAAAAGTACTTGTCCCATCCGCATATCTGTTAAAATTATATTCCAGTACTTATAGGTCAGAATATATATCCCAGATTAAGCTACTTAATCTATGTTTAATTATTTGTCTCTCATGAGTTGCCTATTTACCTCTACACCTCTGCGCAGTTAATTGAATTGAAGTCCGGAATAATCTGGGTTGTTTCCTGTTTTCTTCTCCAATAGATCCGAAGGCCTGAATAGACCTGAACAAGTTATACCCAGAACTTCCGAATTAAAGAAAAGATTAAGAAGATGATTTTTCTGACATGTATAGCAAATCATTAATTCTCAAAAAGTTTCAGGCTTGAATCATACAAAAGAGCGTTTTTTTGTAAGGATTATAAACCATCTTCCTTTTTCTGACCAGTTCATCTGTTGAAGTATACAGAGGCTTCAAAATCCCTCGACCTTGGCATTCCATTAATTTACAGATGTCTTCTTTACAAGATTTCTAACTCATTAAAATTCTTCGGCTTATTATGAAATAAACATTTTTGTGGAATTATTCATTACAGTTATAAGTCTTTCTATTGAGATTTTTATGGAGCACAGCAGCACTTGTGCTTATTTCCTTATACTTTCATTTCAACCCTTATGAATTCCATGAAGAACCTTTTGGAATAATGATTGTCAGTTGAAATTCCTATTTCTCATGCTTCTTACAAATCTAAGTACTTTTAATAGTATTTCTATAGCTGGGATAGAACCTGATCTTTCCAGCCTTTATCTTCCTTCCCTCAGACATCCAAGTCCACTGGTTGGCTTAATTCGCCCTTGTTTTTGAGCTTCCTGTAATTTATCTTTGACAACAATGAATGGCTTTTCGTTTAAGCAGTTCTTTATCAATTCATGGTGAATTTTTAGTTAATTGAATTGCTCGGTTTCATTCTTATCATGTTTTCTCGGTAATTACTTGTTAAAAGGATATTCTGATTGCGTAGGATTATGGAACAGGAAATTCTGAACAGTTTAACATTTACAGGATAGATGGTCCATTTGCAATGTCTCTTTCTCTATATGTTATAATATTTGTAATATCTGCAATTTGTTTGGAGTATGTTCAGAATAGTGAACAGGCTAACATTTAGAAGATAGATTGTTGATTTGCTATATCTCTCTACAGACTAATATCTTTGATAACCGTCACTATTTGTTGGGTGATCCGAACAATGAATGGTGAAAAGAAAATGCTTTGGATTTATTGTAAATTATACTACCAAGGAATAAATAATATTGACAATTAAAATCTCGGTGCTTAAAATAATATCTCTTATCTAGTAAAATATCTCCAATTCTATATACTTTATTGTCTAAACATTGAACGCTGAACATATTTTATTCTTCTTTGCATAAATATATGTCACAATTGATTTTCTATTTACACAATTGTATTTGCACTGCTCCTTGTTGAATCAAATAATTATATATGTTTTGTTTTTATATAAATAAATAAAACAATGTTAATAGTGACACAATATAATTATTGTTATAAGTTTGCAACATTTTTTTATTACAATACATGATAACATGATGAGGTTATTAATTATCAAATCTATTTTTGTTTTAAGAAGAGAGTTTACTATTTTTTGAACTTTAAATCATAATGTCATTATCAAGACAAACAATATCATCAAGTTGATTTTAGGTCATCTACTAAACCAACTCAATCAAAATATGAAATCCAACTAACAAAAAAATGTTTTTGTTGTGTAAAAATTTCATATAATTAATTATGCATTTTGATAGACCAAAAGATTCGTTTTGCTACTCTCATGTAATTTTAAGTTGATTGGACATAAATCTACAAGACTTACTACAAAAGAGGTGCTTAGCCTAACATGTAAAGAATTCCTACAACATTAAAAGGAATTCCATCAACATTACTACTCCCATCTTCTTTGCTCAAATTTTTAACTTGTGATAACTGAGTTGTGAAAGATATATTAGACTATTTTCCAACCTCTTAATAAGAGTGCCATCGACAAACATTACTCTCATCTTGCTTTCTCAACATTTCACCTTGTGCTAGTGGACTTGCATCTTCTTTACCTTTCTAAATCTCCTAAATAAATCTTTGGTTTTATTTTCTTTTCAAATAAAGATATTACAATTTAGTAGATATACATTCATTATAAAGAGATATTACATTAATCAAAGAATAGTTGTCTCAATATGCATCGTCACTGTATGGTTTAATTCATGTGTTGTGATAGAACTATTTACTATAAGTATCAAGCCATCTACACAAATAAAATAATTAAAAATTTACTATATTATTATTTTGAATGTAGTGTGAATTCATTTTGACCTCCAATAAATCCATGCTATTGGATATAACTAAAAAATCAAGAATACTAAGATTTAAAGTATTATTTCAAACCATATAATGCCGTTATTGGTTTCCTTATTGGTAAAATATCAATGGTTATATTGCACTTGAAATTATTCCATGATTCCATACTATTCAAGAGTGAAATTTCACACTTTCTTAGAAAACCTGTCACTTATAATCAATTGTAATTTTTAACACTATACTTACCATAGCCCAACAAGATAACACTAAAAATGTTTATTCATAGTATATTTCATGGACTTGTGCATATCATTTAGTAATTAAACTTAACTTATTCCTTTAAATTATGTCATCAATATTTTATTTATTTTTGCACATATCCACTCAATAATCTTATCCCCTTTTTACCCTTTCAATGTTCAAAATACTCCCATGCTTCATTCATCTTACTTTCATTTGTTTCTTATTTCAATTTTCTATATCAAAGTGTATTCCTCATTATACATTCATATAAACTTGGATAACATTGAATTTATAAAAATAAAGTAGATGTAACTATCTTATTAATACCCTCTTCATCAAATGGTAAATATTTTGTATGCTAGATTTTTTTCATTCATATTGAAGGATCTCAAGTTGATTTTGGACTAAAACATATAATTGAACTTTTAAAATAATTTCTTGGTTATGAAATTATACTTCTAATAATTTCTTATAATTTAAGGGATCTAAAATTATTAATTTTTCCAATTACATAACTTCTATCCACACTCCCTCCTTAGCAGAGACCACATGTCATCTGAACATAATTACTCTTCTCAAATTTAGATTTTGAAATATATGTTATTTAATATTTTTATATGTAATGCACAAAAATGCATGAAATTCATTATTTAATGAATCTTATATCAAATATATTTTGGAATATCTACATATTCTAATCAACCAAAATATCTAAAATGTCCCACTCTAGACCTTATATTAGACTATGGCTCTTTTAGTATAATTCCTTTTTCTTTTTTTTTTGTGTGTGTGTCCACTGAATTTTCATAATACTCATTTCCTATATATTTTTCTTCTAACATTGACTATCTCATTCTTAGAAGAGTAAGAAAAATTCACTCTAGTATGTATTATGTAGTAAGTTATATTTTAAATTAATTATTAGTAATTTATATAGTTAAATTATTATAATATAAACTCATCTCCACAATGAATCCTAGAGATTTCAATAAAATGGATTTTTTTTTCTTTCAATAAAAAATTCAAAAATTACAAAAACCAAACACTTAATATTTTCATAAAATAGAACTAAGTAATTTAGTAATCATACATAAGTGTTAAGAAATAAAAATCACATGGATTATCAAAGTTTCTCAATCAAAAATTAAAGTTCCATATATGATAGAAATTATTTTTGGATAAACATGTTCCATTTCATGTTCATGTTTCCATGGTTCTAAACAAATTTTAGTGAACCCATTGGAATATAATGTGTTTGGTGTCACACTATTGGTCTTAGGTGGTGCATTAATCTAAATTTTGATTTTTTTAGGTTTAAGATTTAATTGCCATAGAAAATCTTGTTTCTCCACTTTTTGAGACATAAATCTAGTTTAAACCATGGTTTTTGTGCCATGTAGCACTCACTAAGCTATTCTAAATACTCAAGACTCTTTAAATTTTAGTCAATGACCCATGCTAATTAATTTTTAACCTAAAAAGATAACTAATACTAATATTTGCAATTTTTTGAGTATAGGAATTCTACACTTAAAACTTCATTTAAATTTTGAACTATGATCCAAAATCTTCTTGGATGTGAAGAAAGTTAAAATCCATCTTCAACTTTTAGAATTTTTCATTTGCACCTTAATCAAGGTCATAAGAATTTTGAAGGCCCAATTTACCTATACTACTCCATGCATTGGTCATACCACTCATTTGTTCTTTCTCAAATCTTAAGAATCTAAGTAAATATGTTAATCCAATGCATAAGAGTATGTGTTCATGACTCATCATGTATTGAACTAGTTTATCCTTTACTAAAAAACAAGAGGAAAATGAGGGAAAGCCATGTGTCAGTATTTGACCTCATTAATATTCCACATGACACAATCTTAATTATATTAAATGGGGACCTATAAATAGTTTAATTAGAATAAAATTTCTCTTCACATCTTAGTTTCATAATGCAAAAGGATCATTTACATAGTTAAATTCAAATTTTTTTAATGTATTTTAGAGCCACTCCAAATCTATGTAGAAATATGATGCTCCAAAAAAAATTTGTAATTTAGTTTATCCTAAATTTGTCAACCAAATTAGTTGACACAAGAAAATCTAGAACTTACACTTCACTATTTTACATTATCTTTGACTTAACCTAGATTCTATGGGTGACACAAAAGTGTCACATTTTATATTAATCTAGAAGGAAATGTGGAAACCACTTGTAGGACACACATCCATAACTTAAGAATCAAAATTCAATGTTGGTCATTCTATAGTATACTTCAGCTGAATAATAGTTGGGATTCTTAAAATAAAATAATATTAAATTAAGAAAATATATATATTAGACTTAATTATTCTTTGGATAAAAATTAAGAATAGGAAACTCTCTCCAAAGCTTCAAGCTTTAAGAAAGAGATACCCGACTTGATCTCATTTCGTACTCTCGAAATATCATAAAAAAATATTTTACTTGAGTCAAAATATTTCATATGAATTAACTAGGAACACATATGACTAAGGTGAGGCTTTTTCAATATGGACTTAACACAAATTTAATTCCTACCTCCATGATGTTTTTATCTCTATCTATCATTTTGATTAATCTTGGTTGTTTTCTTCCCTAAATTCTTTTGGGTATAAAATCCATAGGCTTTTTCAATATGGACTTAACACAAATTTAATTCCTACCTCCATGATGTTTTTATCTCTATCTATCATTTTCATTAATCTTGGTTGTTTTCTTCCCTAAATTCTTTTGGGTATAAAATCCATTAAATTTTGATTTAATTGGTTTTAAACTCTTTTAATAACATAAAATTGACAAGAATACATGGTAGAGAGATGATGACTATAAGTTCTAGCACATGAACCTACATGTTATAAAACATAAAAATATAACTTATTTAGAATTTATCCTAATTTTATAAAACTATCTTCATGACCTATAGGATTATCACCTCATCTATTTTATATCTTTTAGTCAGCTTTTAATCTTGTATACCTTGCCATTTATAAAAAAACTTAATTTTTTTCCTTTAAATGATAAATTCAACCCTCATGTAAATGCCTTAGCTAATGCAGACTCTATATTAATTGAATTACCACTAGAAGAGTTGCTCGCATGCATGCTATTTTTATCCATGCGTTTTCTTGCATGCATCTAGTATTGTATCATTTTTGGCTCTTCATCTTTTGAAATAATAAGAGAGTGCACCTTCCATAGTTTTTGAAAAGGAAAAAATAGTTTTACAGGGCTCTGAAACCAAAAAGTAAAAACACCAAAAGATAGAGCAAAACAATTCCAAGCAAACAGACAGCTATCCCAAAAAGGAAATGACAGCACAAAGAGACAACAGGGTCCAAAGAAAGGATTGCCAAAAAGCCAGAAACAAACACCACCGCACTACTCCAAGGTGTTCATCAACTCCTTGGCCTCCTTATCAGCATCCTTCATATCCTGTAACCCCTGCTTGAAGATTTGAACCATATGTGAAGAAATCGGGGTCTTCCTCTTCGTATTAGCCCAGGTGCGAGTCAAAATCCCTTCAACAGTAGATCTGCTGCAACCCCTGTCCACATCCAAATCCACGACTAGCGAGCCCTTTTGATTTTTTTTGAGCTTTTCCACCATAGCATTGATGATAATGGTGTTATGCCTGGCAATTTTGTGATTATTCTCCATAGTGGCCCTAATATTTTGGCCAATCTTGGACAAATTACACTCGAGCCTGGTTAATCTTTCCTCCTGCGAATGTTGTCTTTTCCTTGGTAAGGGGGTTTCCTGTCCTTCATTCTCTTTGCGACTCCAGCTAATCTTCTACTCCAAATCCATGACTCTATTGCTGAGATCTCTATTACGGCCTTTTAAATCACAGACTTCCTTCTAGGTCCACTTGAGAATAGTGAAAAGGCCATCCATACTTTTTTCCGCCACACTCACAATGTCCTCAGTCTTGAGCTTATTCAAGGCAAAATTAATTTCATCTTGATTAGGGGAATCATTAGGGGTATTCCCAAAACCACCAAACGCAGGGGCACTAGGGGTTGACTCTTTACTGACCATAGGTTTATCAGAAAGAATTTCCATAGAATTCTCAGAGTACGAGACTAATTTCATAACAGAGGTACCTTTAAAACCCAAGACCAAACCTAGAGTAGGGCAGCCAGGAGACAGCTGGGGATTAAGACACGGCGATGAGGCAAAACCCGAGATAGGGCAATCGTGCAAAGGCTGCAGAATAGGACATGAAGGCGGAGCAGAATCCATAAGGTCATTTCGACAAGACAGGGACTGGGGAGAAATGGTATTAGGACCAACAGGGGCACAAGTAGGATGGGCCAAGGGGTCATTCTCCCTGCTACTTTCAGTATCCTCATCATTCAATTCCCCAATATCAACAATTTTAGGCAAAGCAGGTAAATTTTGATAATACTCATAGATGAGCCTGACAAGACCAGGGTGAATAATAGAAGTCCTCCTAGGGTTTCTTTCAAATTCATCAAGGCAATTCTTCAAAGAAGAGAATAAGTAAAAAGGCAAAGAGATACGAACCTTGTGACGGAAATGGTTCAGAATGGCAAAGTGATAACCATATGCCCTGGTGAAGCACCCGTCAACCGTGATATACTCCATTAGAACTCTTAAAACGTTCCTCTAGATAGATTTAATGGACTCCACATCAAAGTAGCTATTGGAAACCTTAACCAATTTAACCTTCTCCTTGTCTTTTTTAGGAAATCTTATGACCGCTTCATCAGAGAACCGACGGTCTCGATAAAATTTCACGCCCTCAATCGAAAGACCAATAATCTCACCGATTATTTCCTCATTCATCTTAACATTCCTACCAAACAACACAATCTCACCATTTTTCCAATTTTTGGCAAAATAGTCCAGCATCCTCTCGTCAGTACTATGGAGCTTTTCCAGAAACGAGACTAAACCTCCCTTTTCAATTCTTTCCCAGGCTTTAGCATTCTTTCTATGCTCTTGAAAGTTGCTTAGCTCCACATGTTTTCTCTTTCCCCCCATCTTCAAAGCTCTGTTATACCACACCCTACAGTTGCTCTGGGTCCCATTTAAGCATATTTTATCAAACACCCAAAAAGCGTGCCAGAGACTCTTGAAAAAGAAAATGACGTCGATCCCATCAAATCTAATGAAATCGACGTACCTAATCTTTATCCTCTTCATCATGATGAAGAAAAGCTTCTCTTCCATGCATTGAATCATAATAAATTAGTGCTTTTACCTTAGAATGGAGGTAGTCATTCTTCCTCCATGTGTTTTCCCCGCCCCTCTTAACCCCTTCATTGGTGAAATAATCAGCAACCTTATTGGCTTCTCTGTAGGTGTGAGACACTTTCACTTTATTGAATTTACTTAATAAGATTATTGTATCTTCGATCCACTTTTTAATGGTCCATGAGGGAGGGGTAAGCCCAAGAATGCAATTTATTATATTCATAGAATCACCCTCCAACCAAAGACATTTTGTGTTCATCTTGAAAGCTAAGTTAACCGCATGATAAGCCCCTACAACTTCTACAACATGATTAGTTTGGGTACCGATGTCCATAGCAAAAGCCACAATAAAAGCCCCCGAGTTGTTCCTTAAAACACACCCACTGCCAGCATTCCCAGGGTTGCCTTTAGCAGCACCATCAAAATTGGCTTTCAACCAACCCAAAGGCAGCAAAGACTAACTAGCATTCTCCCTCCCACAAACATCAGGCGTGGGTACATTTAACGCTACTAATTTTGAATTCCACTTTTCACCCATAGCAATATCCAAAGGAGACCAAATAGCTTTATCAACCATTTTTCTTCGGATTAGGGATAAATTTTCCTTTATTGCCCTTACAATTTTTTCATGCAAGTCCCCCTCCACCATCTCTTTATCCCTAAACACTCTGTTGTTCCTTTCCTTCCAAATATTCCATGACACAAAAGGTAGAACAAAAGACCAGAGCTTTTGCACAAAAGGATGTTTTGAAGGAGCTTTCCATTGCAAGAAAAAGACTTCAACAGAACCAGGGGAAACCCGAACCAAATCAAGCAGCTCAAAAATTTTACCCCAAATGTGCAAAACAAAAGGGCAATGAAGAAAAAGATGATTAACAGTCTCAACATCGTTCCTGCACATGTAGCACCTATTAGGTAATTGAATTCCTCTTTTTCCAGGATTGTTCAAAGTGAGAATCTTATTCTGTAGCATTATCCAATAGAAGGTATTGATTTTAGGAATTAGGTGATTAATCCAAGCCTTAGCCCAAAAGGGCGGAGGCTCCATCAGGCTAGCCAACATAGAAGTAGTAGAAGAAACTGAAAAAAGGCTAGACGGATTATCTAACCAAACAGCAAGATCATCCACCTGGTGTTGAGCTAGTCTTAGGGCCCTGAAGGCTTACTGAACCGGGCTAAGCTCCTGACTAATGGTCTTCAAATCAACCCAACCCCCATTCCTCCAGTAATCTTTAACCAAGACCCCGAATTCCCTTTTATAATGATCCATCCATTTACTGAATTTCTCATCTCTGATTAAAGGGTTTTTAAAAAGCCATCTATCTTCCCAAAACCTAACATAATTTCCTTTTCCTACCAGCCAACCAGTTCCCATTTCCAACAACTTTCTACCTCTACTCATATCATTCCAACAAACAGACCCACGAGGTAAAAAAGAAGAATTTATAACCTCATTAAGAGACTCATAGTTACTAAAATATTTGGCTTTTAAGGTATCTTGCCATTCCCCTCTCAAAGTAAGAGTTCTCCAAAGCTGTTTAGCAAGAAGGGACAAATTCAGCACTTTAATTTTTCTTAAACCTAGGCCCCCTCTCGATTTAGGTCTACAAACCAGATCCCATCCAACGAGTGGCATTCTCTTCTTATCCTCCACTCCAGACCAGAGAAACCTTTTCTGAATTTTTTCAATGGCCTCAGCATATTTAGCAGGAATTTTAAATAAGCTAAGAGCATACATAGGGAGATTTTGCAAGGATGCCTTTAGAAGCTGGATTTTTCCAGCTTGACTGAGAAGAGCTCCTTTCCACCCCGACAACTTCTTATTGAATTTTTCAACCAAAGAGATCCAGAATGAGTCCAAGGGTTTAATGCAAAGAGGCAAACCAAGATAGGTTGACGGAAGGGGCTCAATCCGACATCCAAGAATTTGAGCAAGTTTAACTTGTCTATGCTCTAGAGTATTGAGGAAGAAAATTGAACTCTTAGCCCTATTAACAACTTGCCCAGAAACAGATTCATAAAGATTCAGAATTCTTTTGAAAGTCTTAGCTTCAGCCACGGTAGATCTTCCCATGAGAATGGTGTCATCAACAAATTGTTGGTGGGAACAGGTTAGAAGAGAAGAGGAAGGTCTTAAACCAGCGAGGGATCTTTGATCAATAAGCTTTTTAATATTTCTTCCCAAACTCTCAGCCAAAATAGTAAACAGAATAGGAGAGATAGGATCTCCCTGTCTGAGGCCTCTGGAAGTCTGAAAAAACCTCGATGGTGACCCGTTCACAATGACAGAAGAAGTAACTGTCGACACAAGCTCGTTCACCATCTTGAATGACTCTGTTATTAAAACCAAACTTGGCCAGGATTTTAAATAAAAAATTCCACTCAACCCGATCATAGGCTTTGGAAATGTCCAATTTAAGAATGAACCCTTCAGTCTTCGATACCATTAAAGAATGTAAATTCTCATGAATAGTAATAACAGAGTCTAGAATGTACCTACCTGGCACAAAACCATTCTGCTATGGAGCAATCATTTGAGGAAGCACAAAAGCAATCTTGTAGTTAAGACCTTCGAAATAATTTTATAGATAGAATTGCACAGGCTGATTGGCCGAAAAGCTTGAAACTCCGAAGCCCCAGGTTTTTTTGGAATAAGGACCACAAAAGTAGCATTAAGTTCTTTCAAAAGACATCTTGATCCAAAGAATTCCTTGACAGCATTCTCAACATCCACCACAACAATTTCCTAGAACACTTGGAAGAAGAATAAGGGAAAAGCCATCTGGTCCTGGAGCTTTGTTGCCATCAAAAGAGAAAACAACTTTCCTAATTTCAGCCTTGGAAGGAATAGCAGTGATCATAGAATTTTCGTTGTGACCAATCACCTGGGGTATAGCCTCAATCAAGGAATCTTGAGCTTCAGGAACAATCTCTCCACTACAAGAAAGAAGGTTGCTGAAAAAAAGGACAGCCTATTTCTTAATATCATCTTCCTCCTCAAACCTCATCCCATTAACATCAACGTAAGCGATTCTGTTAGCAGCCCTATGTTTCGAAGCAGACAGATGAAAAAATCTGGTGTTCCTATCTCCCTCAGTCAACCAAGACACCCTAGATCTTTGCCGCCAAAAAACTTCCTCTTTAGCAATGATGTCATGCACTTGAATGAGAAGTTCATTTTCCTTTTCTCTGTAATTATCAATGTACCCCCATTTCTGGATTTTAGCCTGGATCTCCTGAATTTTACCCTTAATTTCCATCTTAGTTCCAAAAATATTTCCAAAGGCATCCTTTTTCCATCTCCTCAAATTAAATTTCACTTCCTTTAATTTTTTAGCAATCCTGAACATAGTTGTACTAGTAATATCAATATTCCACCATCTACTGATTTCCTCAAAGATTCGAGGATGAGATAGCCAGAATTTTTTGAATCTGAAAGGGGAGTTCTTTTTCACCTTAGTAGGATCCCCATTAAACAAATGGGAAAATGATCAGATCCAACCCTTGATAAAGCTCTCAAAGCACAAAAATAGTCTATAAACCAATGACCAGAAACAAGGGCCCTATCGAGTCTCACTTGGATCAAGTCAAGTCCTAACCTCCTATTAGTCCAGGTATAAGAAGCACCTTGCAGGTCAAGGTCAATCAAGGCATTACTATTAATGAAGTCGGAGAGACCTGAAATACTATCCCAGTTAATTTGAGAACCCCCAAATTTTTCATCATTTAGGAGAGGAGTATTGAAGTCTCCCATGACCACCCAGTGCTCATTAGCAAAACATTTTCAAAAACCAGACAACTCATGCCAAAAGGAATTTCTAGCATTCTTACAATTCGGGGCATATATATTGGATTGAATCCAGCAAAAATTGTCTCTTATGTGGGTAAATCTGGTGGCCACTAAATTACCATTCTCCATTAAGGGCTCACCTTTAATAAACAACTTGTTCCAAAAAGTAACAATTCCCCCCGAAGCACCCACAGAACTATTTCCATGAGCCCCACAATTCTGAAATTTTTTAAAGCATTCTACTTTATCTTTAGGCATTTTTGTTTCTTGAACAAGAAGAATATCAGGTTTGTGGTCCCTAACAAAATTTTGCAAAACATCCTTTTTATGACGGCTATTCAGCCCTCTTATATTCCATGACATGATTTTCATTTCTTACCTGGGGATTGAAGTATCTCCGGGATGGTCATTTGGATCCCATCCGCAATATCCTGAAGGCTGCCTTGTTCCCTTTGCCATTTTTCTGATCTCCTTCCCTGGCAAGGCTTAGTATTCCCACAGTCCGCCTTGGCCCTAGTTCTAGGTGATCATTCCACTTGAGGTTTCCATCCTCTTTTTTTTTTCCTTCTTTGACCTTGAATGTGAAATAACCTCCTCCCATTCAGTCTCATCTTGGCTTTCCAGCTCTCTTCCTAATTCCAAATCCTTCTCAGGAAACAACCTCTGATCCCAAGGAAGGGTTTCCATTAAGCTATTCTTGGCTTCTGAAGTATTGACATTAGGTGTTTTCATTTTCACGCTTTGGGTCTCATAAGTTTCCCTCACAACTTCCAAAGTGGCATTCTCCAGTTCCTGTTCCCCTTTTGAGCAAGGGTTAACAAAATGAAAGTGAGAAGGGACAGGTAATCCTATCTCCAGGGACAAGCCCTTAATGGGTATTTCCTCCAGACCAGGAACATTCATACTTCCATCCATCACCAAAGGTGAAGGCAAAAAAAAACCCATTTCTTCACCTCTTATTTCAGCCTTCTTCTGAGTATCCCGGGCTCCCTCCACAGAATTAGTTTCTTCCTTTCTATCCACCTGTGGTGAAATCAAGTATTTAGGATCCTTAGGATCTGAAAAGCTAGTGCAATCTAAACTAGGGCATGCATACTTTTGTGAACATCTCTGGTTCTCCTTCAAATCTTGAGCAGAAGTGTGTCTTTCAAGATTCTCCTTTGCACCTGGGACAGGAATTTGCTTCTCCTCCTTAGCTTTTTTTCTCCAAACAGTCTTAGGGTTGGAAACTTTCTCCATTTCACTTTTATTATTAATCAGGCACTTTTTCGCCCAATGCCTAGACTTTCGACATTTAAAGCAAACAAAGGGTGTGGTCTCGAATTCAATAGCTTGCTTCCAAACCCCCATCTTGGATTGGATGTCAATCGAAGAAGGGAGATCAACATTTTGAGAAACCCTGACACAGATTCTAGCAAAGACCAAGCGCTTTCTATCCGCAGTCATTGAGTCAATGGACAAAAGTTCTCCAAAAGAACTAGCAATCCCATTGAGAATATCCGTATTCCAATACTCCAAAGGAAGACCAGGCAATCTAGCCTAGACCGGCACCATTTCAAAGATGGAGTCAGACAGATCAACCCTAGAAGACCACTTCTTTAGGGCCAGGGAAGACTTTCCAATAACCCAGGGGCCATCGCTCCTAACAACCCTAAAGTCCACTTTGCAAGTGAACTGAAAGGCAAAAAAACCTCTAGGGAGCGGCGCCACTGAAACCAGTCCACTGGTTTTCCATTTGTTCTTAACAAACTCCCTTACAACTTCAATATTAGGTCTAGGACCCAAAAATTTTCCAACCAAAACATTCTCCATCTTTGCAATATTATGGTCTATGATTTCATCCGGCACAGAGATAGAAAACTTTCCAGACCCCGGGTCAGAAAGAATACGCACAGGGGGAAAAGAAGATATGTTATTTGGCTTAACACCAAACAACGAAGACCATGTATTACCCTTTTCTCCCCCTTTATCTGACATTTCCACGACAACCTTGGATTCTAAAATTCCATCCTTTCCACCTAGGTCAACCTGGACTTTTTCACGAATGTGCTTTTCGAAAGAGCCTGACTTACCTTTCTCAGAACTCGAAGAAGTCTCCGCATTCGCCTGAGATTCCCTCGAACCCCCGCCCGCTACACTGGTCGAAGATTCAAAACCAGGCTTTTCCCGCTCGCTTGCTCCTGTTCCCGTGCTCATCTTCTTGTTTTTTTACCAGTGCACCTTCCATAGTTAACCTTTAGTTATCAATTTTAACTATGGATATTTTGTAGTAATATTTATTTTAAATTTTTTTCATGTTTTCTTTTCTTTTCTTTTCAATAAACTCTTTTTGTAGCCTCTCCCTATTCATGAATGGAATAAGGTTTGAGGTTTTTAAATATGTTTCTAATATTCCAAGACTTACATTTTTATACATGATGTAGTTAAATTTACTAATGTGATGTAGCATAAAGGGATAAATCACACCTTTTCCTACATCACAATGGAAGGAATGAAAAATGATCACAAACACCCACTTCATGACTAACCATTGTGAAAGAGCCAAAATGGTGGATCATGGTTTTGGTTCATTCTTTGGGGGTTGATTGATTGATTTATAATTAACTTAATTTGATGATGTAAATCTATATATAGGTTAATTTTTCAACTACAAAAAATTGTTATAATTTTAGAGAAGGCAAAAACAAAAACATAAAAAATAGTTATAAAACAATAGAGATAAAGAAAGTTGGCATAGGAATGTGAGCCCAAATTGGTTGGATTGGGGAATTGGTACCCTAGACCTAGAATGGAGGACATTCAAAATTGTAATTAATATCTCATTTGGCCATTATCTATATGTTCGTCCTTTATGGACTCAATTCCTAAACTATGTCTATCGTTGATTAATTCCACTTTCCCTAATTTGTTGATATGTAAGGTTTGAATTCTTGTTTGAGAAATTAGGTCTTCAATATTCTCCCAAATTCACATCAAATATATCACCTAGAGACAAGAGAGAGGAGAATGGTTTTTTCATATAGGGAATTTCCTTATTCAAACCCCATTTTGTCATTTCTACCTTCACAACGGTTGTGGTGATGTAAAAGAGCACTTATCCTAAGTCAGAAAGAGGAGAATTTATTAAAGAATGATAAATTGATAATTTTTGTAGCTTAATACTTAGATATGCATTCCTTGATGGAGTAAAGTAATTTTACTCATTACCATCAAGGAGAATTAGAATTTTGATTTGAAGTCCTACAAGTGTTAGTGCTCATGAAGTAAATAAACATGAAACATGAATAAAATCACATGAAAAGTTTGTGCATTGCTAACATGATACTTGAATCAAATATTGCTCTAATAATCCTAATAATTATGCTCTTAACCATGTCTTAGGATGCTCAATTTCTCAATAAATTCATTTGGATTCATTAGGAATTAAAAAAATGAAATAATTATATTTATATGCATTTATTTAATTTCCTACAAGATTAATTACCGACATTTGACAAAAGAATTCAAATTTGTAAACAGGTAAAAGTAGAAAGCTGTGTAACACTTTATAAAGGAAATATCCAACGTTGAACCAAATTTTAAACTTGAAGCATTAAAAGGTGGAATATATGTTTTGAATTTTGAAATAATGTAAACTAGTAAAATGTAGATTTTTTAGTATATTTTATTTAATAAATTGACACTATAGTTTAGTTGTCAATAAAATGCCGAAAAAATAAAGTTACATGAGAATTCAATATTTTTATAGTAATTTTTTTTTCTTTCATTTTTTTTGTGTGTATTTATAGCTTGAAACTTTAGTGCATGGATATATTTTTTTCCAATTTTGATAAATATATATTTTAAAATAAATATTAAAATGTTTGTGTATTAAAAAATAGTTGTTTCCATTCAATATCAACTTTCATATTAAATATTTATCTAAAATAGAAAAAAAAGTTATACCATCTTGATATAGATTGTTTTATCTAGTGCATCATATTTTTTTCAATTTTTTTTAATAAGTTTTAGTATTTTTGCTTGGCATGGTAATGAACCTAATATTTTATGTTGATAGCCTACTTTTAGTAAAAATAAAAAATAAAACATAAATAATAATTAAACTATATATATATATATATTTGAAAACTACACTTATCAATCTACAAAAGGGTATTTTTTATATTTTAAAAAAATAAAAATTACATGAGTAGGTTTTATTCAAACCTCAAGTTTTTTAAATAATTTTTCTTTTAAGAAAATTGACCTTAAAGTGGTGTTACATATGCATTTAGCCAATATTTTTTGTTGGAAAAGTTGTGGAAATATCTAACTTAGCCAAAATGAATATTACTAGATCATATGTTTGACCAAAATTGATTTTTAGTTAGAAATACTTAAATTCAATTGTGCTGATAAGTTGGCCAAATGTGTGACACAAATTTGTACTATGACCCAAACATTAAAATGCTAACACTAAAATATTTAAATGGGGGCCAAAGCAGGTGGGATAGGGGTGCTAGAACCCTAGTATAGACCTATTTAAGGCCTTTTTGTGTTAAATAAATATTAATTGATATTTCCAATAAATTTAAATTTGGTTTTCTAAATATGATCATAAAATGGGAAATTTAAGAGCATGAATAGGTCCAAGCACATAGAGGGGAGCTAAACCTAGTGCAAAATTGACAGGGGTGATAATTTATGATGCTACATTTGTACCCTTCTTTAGTGATAGTATGAAATCACTATCATGATCACAACAAATTAATGACAAGCCAAGTAATTTTATCTGAACATTGGAGAGATAGGATAGCATCAAATCGAGGGGATGCACTAGCCCCCAAGCTTAATATCCTATGACACAACAATGTAAATAAAAAAAGTTCACACACATGGGGTGCAATGTAACATGACAAATATGAAGTATACATGATGAAAACACAAAATCTAAATAAAAAATAAATAAGTAAAACAACATACACAAAACAAATATGCAAAAGACACAGAGTAGACACATAACAAAAAAAAGAAATACAATGAAAACAAAATACAAAAACTTAAGGTTGGTGTACACTAAAAAGGATTCCAATCCATAAGCTAAAGAGACCCTACTGTTAAATTTATCTCAAATGCCAAACATCATACCTTGAACATGATGTTAGAAAAAATGGTGCTCTCTTGAGGATCAACAAGTTGTGTTATTCTAGATCACTCTTGAGAAATATAGACCCACTAGCTAGCAAGCTACATTATTCTAGTTGTTCATGCAATATGAGGGGTTTCACAAGGCTAGGAAGCCGAACTATTCAAGTTGACTAATGAAACACATGGCTCCATTTGCAAGAGGGTGATCCCACAATAGTGGTTTACAATTTTTGGCCAAACTGGACACTGAAATTATTGTGTTTAACTAAATATTCACATTCGGGAACCTATAGCGGCTAAACCGTGAGGAATTTGAAGATGATGCAAAATAGAGTCTCGTCACATTTTGTCTGTAGATTCTAAAAATATTTTTTCAAAATTTTTGGAATCATATTTCACTTCTTTTTCCATCTCCCACGAAAACTGGTTTTTTTCTTTAGAAAATAACATTTAAAAAAGTGACACACACTGTATAACGCATAACTTTTTTTCCATGAAGGATAAAATTATAATTCTTTTGAATTTAGATTTGTAACTCTGATATCTATTGCTTCCACTTGGTTAGATAGATTTTTACTAAATATTTTTTCTTTAATCAAGTTTCAAAGTCAAACCAATTACAATTCAGACATAGCACAACCGTATAACGTGTAATGTTTTTTGTATATATCAAAATTTAATTTTAATTTTTTTTGGATCAACGACTTCAATATCTGGTGCACTCATATTTTTCAGTTTTTTTTTGATAATCTGCTTATTTTCCACATGTGCACAACATAGATCTTCATTTTTGATAAAAAACCTATGTTTAATAAAACTAAAAAAGCAAATACATAATAAAATGAGTTTCCTTTATTAGGTCTTGGGACCTTGTAAACTAAATGATATTAATTGTGCCTTATTTAGGGTGTTGTATAGTGTACCTTTACACTTTCACACTAACCTAGGGCTTCAGTAATAAATTGGGCTTCTTTATGCCTTATTTGGTCTTATTTTGTATCACAATCCTTAATTAATATATCTTTCCGTGATTAATCCTGACATTTACCAATAACCAATCATAATTCATGTGTTTTTGAATTGTGTGGCCTAGATTTAGTGATCTAGGACTCATACACCACCTTGGGCATATGGGTCCCACCTAATTTTTAAAGTCTCGATCCAGATTTCACATCAATCTAAGCATTTCTTGAAAAATGTGTCCCAAAGCATAGCCTAATGGGACTCATACGCCGGTTCTAGCATATGAGTCCCATGTGGCTTAAACGTAAATTAAATTCAAATTCTTGGTGGGATTCTATTCTCCTAGATCTGATGTTGGCTTGTAGTGTTGTAATTTTGGTAAATTTGGCATAAGCAAATATAAATAGAAAGTTATTTCACTTATTTTCACCTAAGACTTTTATGAGAGAATTCCTAATAGAAAATTGGAGTCTACAAGAGTTTACAAGATCATTCAAGAGTATTCAAAACCTGATTATCAAGTGTTTTAGAGAATTATTCAAGTATCAAGCATCATGTGAAAGTCATCATGCATCATGTTTGTTTTTGAGCTAACATTTCTGATGTAGGGTTTCATGATTCAAGAAAGCATTCAAGTCAAGATCCATATCATTCAAAAAAGATTCAAGATCTACATCCTTTGGAGCCATTTCATACCTGTTTGCAACACTTTATTTCTAGGGTTTTTTGAGTTGCATCATATCATTGTTTTCATTCTTAATTCCTCCTTTCCGTTTCATTTTGTTTTAAGGTTTGATTACCAAAATGGGGTTTGACCAAGGAAAACCCCTTTCTATTAAAAAATCAACATTTTCCCCTCTCTTTAGTGTGTGATTTGTAGACCTAGGTTGAAGACACAGTGAAGAGAAATATTGGAGAAAATCTATCAAGTTTGTAAAGTTTACACCTTGTTTACAAGATCATTAAAAGGCATCTGGAGAGCAAAATTCAACATTTGAGATCCAAAAATCAAGTTGAGAAGAAAGAGTATAGATTGAAGAGAAGATTCAGATCTTGATCCTCTGAAAATGATAAGAAAGATAAATATGAAACTTCTGGCATATGATTCCCAGTATAGTGACTTTTCTAGATTTCAAGAGTTCCAGAATTGTCACTACTAGATTTTTGTTCCTGCCTAGAAACCCTAGTCTGTGACTAAATCATCCAACCTAGCATATGAGTCTCAGTGTTCATTAAATTCAATATTTTTCATTATTTCAAGTCTTCATTCAAGATTCTATAGGTTTCCAGGTGCTCCTATGTACTTTTCTAGTTTACTGTTTTATTTTGGATTCATTTCTAGGTCATCTATTCAAGTCTTGCATATCATTAGGTTTTGCATGTTACTTGTCTTTCTGAGACCTAGCTTGGTGGTGAACCCTCTTTTAGTCCTTAATCACACCCTAGGATACCTTATTGCAATATCTCTTTCCCCCACTTCATCCTGGGATTGAGATCTCTAAGGTTTCCTTGAGTGAAATAAGAGTGAAATATGAACCTATCCACGTGCTCCATCTGCTAAAAGGTGGGTCACTCTATTCCCATTCTTACTACATCATTGGATTTAAATCACCTTAGGGGATGTACAAAAGTTTAATGTAATAGGGGATGAAATCATAAAGCCATGCCTTAGGAGGAATTATAAATACCACCACAAAGGGTGCACATCAATAATGTGTAAAGTCACACCTTAGGGGATATCATGCCTAATACCACCATTGAAGGATCACATGAACAATTCTATAAGCCACACCTTAGGGGATATTATGCCTTTAATACAACCACTAAAGGGGCATAACATAGATTGGAAGGCCATATCTTACGGGATATTTTGCATAATATCACCACTAAAGGGGCACATGAACAATGTGGGAAGCCACACTTTAGGGGACATCATGTCTAATACCAGCACTAAAGGGGAAAAAATTAGATTAAAAGGCCACATCTTAGGGGATATCATGCAAAATATCACCAGAAAAGGGGTATATTACTTGAATTATTAGAAGATGCCATAATTGACAAGGGGAATATGCCCCCTATTAAGATATTAGTGTCCTTGATACACTAATATTTTAAGGAGATAATAGATGAAGAGGGGATCCTTTAGAAAGGATAAACAAATCATAATAATTAGTTGTCCTTATATATAGTAGATATTGAAGGAGGAAAAGAGATTAAGAGGATGCACAATAACAATCATTTTTTGAAACCCTTTGATGTCTCTGTTCATCATGGTCCCCATGGCCATGGGTGACATACATCTCAAGACCGACATCAAGGCCTTCGTCAGTAGGATCGAGTTCCACAGGGCAACCATCAAGGAAATTTTAGATTTACAAACCTAACTGGGTACCTATCAATGCACGACAACAGCTGGACCATGAAGGGCTCCCAATTTTTAACATATGGGAGGATGGAACCCTATTCCAGCCTCTGCTAAACTACCAGTTGGGTGATTTATTTAGCCCTCATTCGAATGTCGAACCGAGATCTTGTGGCCCAAGAGCTCCATTCAATCCAAAAAGCCAAATCCAATACCAATCGTACGCAAACATTCTAAACAAGGGTAGTAAGGGCCCACAAAAATTCTCCAGTATTTCAAATGTTTTTGTGTTTCTTGCAAATCATCAGTCTCATTTTAGGTGTCTACAAACCAACTCACATCAATATGGTAGAAAGGCTTTTCAAGATGCTCAATCAAGGAAAAATGGTCCTCGAAAAAAGAGCATTCAAAAATCCAGAGGAAAGGGTTTGCATGGGCCTGAGAAGAGAAGAAATGGGCAACACTTTAGATGGAAAAAAAGACACTCAACAATGGAGAAGGAAGGATATCCAGTCTTCAAAGCGTCAGGTCAAGAAAAGTGTACAAGGAAATTGTGCAGAAGGGAAAAAGAAGTAGGTAGGGCTAGTCAATATTTCTTTTCCAAATGATTATCTACTTCCTCAAATTCAAGATCTCTAAGATAAAGCCCTAATCTGTAAGTAGATTGGAACCTCGTTCTTGATATAAATCTATTGAAAAAATTAATTCTAGATGAATGGGAAGGGGCTCAGAAATTTTTTTACCTAGATGAAGAGAAAGGAATATTCATTGTCATTTTTGAGGAAAATAGAAATAGGGATGAAATGTACAAACTAAAGTCATGGATTTATAATGGATCTGGCATGTATATTCAACCTTGGTGCCCAGATTTCAACTCTAACAAATTTTTTGTAATATTTTTTCCCTTTTGGATTCAGTTAAAGGGTTTGCCATTGGAATATAGGGAGTTAAAATTAATAGAGATAATGGAAAACCAGATGGGGATCTTCTTAAAACATGATTATTCCTTCTACAAAAATCCATCAGTTTCGGTTAGGGTTTGTGTCCTAGTTGACACTACAAAAACCTTTCCTGCAAAGATCCACATTAGTACCAAATATGGTATTTGGATTCAAGAGTTCTTTTATGGAGGATCTGGTAAATTTTTTTCATCAATTCCCTGCACTATGGATCATAGCAATCAAAACTGTCCTGGTAAGGTTACCCCTAATTATGAGGGAAAGCATCATATCGATGCTTCTAAAAGTCATTTGAATGAATCTATCGTGCACCCGGACAATGAGGTTGTCAATTGTGCTGACACCTTAGGAATTTTACATGAGAAAATGGTATGTCAAAAGATATCGAATAGTTTCCATTAGTATTCTCAAAGTGGTTCTTGCAATGCTTTGTCAATTTTCAAATCTATAGTCAAACATCCTATTTATCTGAATTTGTTGTTCTATAAGAAAGTAGATAAATTATGTTCTTGGTATCATGGGATATCTCTCCACTTGCACACTCCTTCTTTTCCATAGGTTTCAATGCAACATTTTGATTCCATTGTTAGGAAACTAATGTTTATAGGCTCTCTTGAGAATGTTCCACTCCCAAACAACTCCTCAAGAAAGGAAAGCAGGGCTTTGGAAGAGCCTCAAAAACAAGTATCTCTAGAGGCATGGCATAGTGAAAAAAAGGATGACTTGGAAGCATTGGCAGGAAACATGCTCGCTTCTTTGGCATCAGATATATGATTGATGAAATTGCAACTGAAGAAGGTTTTTTTTATTTTGGTAAGGAATTCTCAAGATTGGCATCTATCATAGATATGGGTTTCTCGTATTCAGGTAAGAATGCATAATTAGTGAGAATTTCTGAAGTTGAAGAGAAAATAGAGGCACCTGATACAAAATTCATTCATGATATTGTTGAGTTGAAGTCTACACACTCCCACCCCCATCTGGAGGAATTAGATAACGGTAAAGGGATTTTTTATTTTTCAAAGACTCTCTCTATTTCACAAAATCCCTGATAGCCTTTTTTAACAAAGTCCCCAAGGAAGAGGGGAAGAAAATCTAAATTGACAAAATTAAAAGAAGAAATTGAAGTTGGTGTGCAACAGACAATAGTTCAATTCATGGAAAATTCTACAAAAAAGCCTTTGAGGAGAATGTACTGCTCTCCTCAGGTCTAATGAAGATGATCATTTCATGGAACATCAAGGGCATTAATTCCCCTACAAGAGATCTCACATCAAGCACCAGATTGATTCTTGTGGAGCTCAAATTATTCTTCTACAAGAAATAAAAACATCAGTGGACACTTATGAGTCCTCAATCTAGAAGTTTTCTACATGGAAGTCAACTCACTCCCCAACTCAGGGTGCTTCAGGGGGGTTAGTATTACTATGGAATCACAAACATGTCTTTGTAACTCCTGCATAGAATGAAAATAATTTGCAGCTATTGGAGGTGGTCAAATTTGATCTCAAGTTCTGGATACTCAATGTTTATGGTCCCTTAACAACAATGGAAAATAAATTCCTATGGGATGAAATCACTTGAGTTCTTAGTGGCTTGGGGAATGCAAAAGTAGTTTTATCTGACCTGATTTCATTGCAATCACAAATTTGCATGAGAAATCTGGAGGAATCACACCACCGGTGAAGGTTATGGAAGACTTTAAATCTTTCATTCTTTTAAATGCTTTTCAAGACATTGTACCTTTGACAGGTAAATTTACTTGGACAAATAGGATAAAGGGATATCTTCAAATTACTGAGAGACTTGCTAGATTTCTAATTTCCTCAAATTAGGCACATCTCTCAATACGACATTTCTTTAGACATTTTGGTATATTTTAGTTCGAATCACTATGCTATTTCTTTAAATATTGCAAAAGCTTCCATGCGTAAATTCAAATCAACTTTTAAGTTTGAATGTATGTGGTTTTGGCATCTTGAATTTTTAACTCCCCTTAGGAAATGGTGGAGCAATTCTCCCTTTCAGGAAGGTACTAAAATGTTTCAGGATGATTTGGTTTTAATGGTAAATGGAGGCATTGAGTGCCTTCTTATCTGTTTGGAGCAAAATTTTTGGTTATTCTAAATGGCGCACCCTTTATTTTTTTGGGGCTACTCAGGGTGTCAGGCAAGGAGACCCCCTTTCACTGTTCCTTTTCATTATCATGGCAGAGGTGTTAAGCAATTCCATCTTGTTTAAGAAGAGTCAAGGGTTAATTCAGGGCATTAAGATTCATTCCACAAACATTTCGAAGATGCATTCCTTATTCGCAGATGATACCTTCTTGTTTGGTATTGCTTCATTCGCCGAGGCTACCCAATTGAAGGATGTGCTTACCAAATACTCCTATGCCTCAAGTCAAATAATCAATGTAGACAAGTCCAAATTTTTTGTCTTCAACACAAATGAGGCTCTACAATCAAGGATTGTGAGTTTTATAGGCTTTCAAAAAGTGGTTATTCCTTGTAAATACTTAGGAATCCCCTTCTTCATGGGCTCAGTGAAGGTTGCCTACTAGGTTAAGGTTTTAGATAGGATAAATTTTGCAATCATGAATTGGAAAGCTAGATGGTTGTTGTTATCTAGTAGGATCTTTCTTATCAAACATGTGTTGTATGCAATACCCAACTACTTCCTTGTAGTATTAAAGGATCCAAGGTTAGTGGTGCTTGAAATTGAGAAAATCATTAGAAACTTCTTATGGAAAGGGAATCTTTATAAATAAATAAAAAGTACCTCTTGTTTCTCTTGCTCATATGGCTTTGGATAAAAAGCAAGGTGGTGCTGGAATTCAAAATATTTCAGCTCGAGACAAGGCCTTTGGTGCTAAAAGTTTTTGGAAAATGTATGCCAAATCAAATTCAAGGTTGTGTAGATTGATGCAAGCTAAATATTTGGATAACAATAGTCCTTTTAGAATCCTCACCATCTCAAACCCAATATTTGGATGAGCTATCTGGAATTTTTCAGTTTCTTATAGAAACATCATTACTTCATTTTTTTCTTGGGAGATTCATAATGGAGAGAGTGTGATTTTTTGGAAAGACTCGTGGTGTAGTTATCCACCATTATAAGCCAACCCTGAATTACATGATTTCATGCAGGTTCTAACAGTTGTATGGGGTGAGAATTTTTTGAACTATGTTCAATCTATAGTTGCTTCTATGGGTAAAGGTGTTTGGCATATATATTTGGGCCCTTTAATAACCCAACAAAAACTCCAAATTCTATATAATACCTTATCTAAAAGGTTAGTTTTTCTCTCAGGTCAAGTAGAAAAAAATGTATGGGCCCCTTCAAAAAATGGTCAATACTTAGTTAAACTGGGCTACAAAGTGGTTCTTAATAATTTGAATCAAGTGGCTACTCAAAGGGCATATATTTTTTGTTGGGATGATAAAAAAAATCCAAAGGTGGGGAGTTTTTCTTGGTTAGCATTAAGCAAGAGGATCCCGACTAGTGACAAATTGTCAAAATTTAGGATATTTGACCCTTTCAAATGTCATCTTTGTTTGGAAGAGTTTCAAAATGTTGATCACTTGTTTATACAATGTAAATTTTCTCATGGTTGGTGGGATTTTATCAAAACCAAATTGAATCTACATCTCCCTTTTCCTAACACATTATTGGATTTATTTCAAAGTTGGCCAGTCTTATATCAGACTTCCTTTTTTGCATGTATTTGGTTTACCATTCCTGCCATTATGATTGGGTACATTTCATTGGAACGCAACCTCAGAATCTTAAAAGAAAAATTCATGTCACTAAAAGAGGTCGTTGCCAAAATTGAGAAATCAGTTTCTGAAGTGGTCAATGCGTATGTCACAAAATACAAACTCATTGAGTCCCATTTTACTTCATGGGATGGCACTCATGCAAAGTTGAAATCCTTTATGTTTTCCCTTTGTAGGTAGCTTGCATAAAGGCCCATGCACAAAGTTGTATAGGCATCAAATCAAATGGTCTACACCACAGTCTACGTATGTGAAATTAAATTTTGATGGAGCTTGGAGGGGAAACCTTGATATTTCAAGTGCTAGTGTTTGTTTAATAGATTCAAATGGTTCTGTTATAGCAATGCATTCTAATCACCTCCCCAAAAGCACAAATAATTTTGTTGAAGCACAGGTAGTGTTGTTTGGTCTGGAACTGTGTTGGAAATAATTCCAACTTCTGCGCTCCTCCTTTCTCCCCCTCGTTACTGCCACATGTTTTTCCATCACTCGCGGTACCGTGGTATTACCACCATACCATAGCCTTCCATTCTCTTGCCCGTGGTTGTGCGTCTTAACTGTCAACCTGCGGTCTTTCTCTTCGCAACCCACGGTTGTGCGGTTACCGCGGCCCCACGGTCTGCCTTCTCCCTCCTTGCGGTAGAGTTATTTCTCTTAGCTCTCCGTGCTACCGCTAGCTCACTAGGTTCTCCCCATGGTGGTGTGGTTTCCCCGTGTTACTGCGGCCACTTTGATCACCCCTCACGGTGGTGCAGTGACCTCGCGGTCCCGCATGCTCATCTCTTGCTCTTTGTGGTAGCGCGGTATCTCGTGCCTTCACCGGGATACCGCAGGCTGGTCCTTCCTCATGCGTGGTAGTATGGTTTTGATGAATTTGGTCGCGCTTTGGTGGACTTCTAGTTGGAGATTAATCAATTCAAAAAGAAAACATTTAAATATGATTTATTACTGTTTTATTGCTGCCAGGTCTTGGTATGATACGAAGGGAATTTGCTTTAACTCTTGTGCTACCTCACACGTTTTGTGGGTGCAAAGATTTAGATTATTTTATGATTATTCTAGAAGCTAATTTGATATATAGTTTTGGTTGCTCGATTGTTTTGAGGTGGGTGATAAGAAAAGATATAGCTCCCAAGACCAAAGAAAAATATTGTATCAGAAGTATGAAGCAGTTTTTGAAAGTGAAATTAGAAGATTGTAAAAAGTGTGTATTACTCTGTAGAAGCAAGATTGTAATAGAGAAGAGCAGCAACTCTATGGAAAGGAAAATTAAGGTTAAAGAATAAATATAATATAAAATTTCTAGGTGAAGAGTGTCTATTTCAAATTACTATTTTTCTGTGTTTAAATTTGATTTAATTTGTGTTTGTGCTCTTTTTGCTACTCTGCTCTCTGCTATTTTCCAACAAAGTGGTATCAGAGCAGTGTCGGTCAGGCTCACTGAGAGTAGAGTTATATGGGTTTTGTGTTTGAGATAGTCATACTAGGAATTCATTTAGTGGTGTTGCAGTCAAGAACAATAGTTATGTTTGCAAATCTAAGAAGCTTGTCTGGGGTTAGAAATTTGTGAAGAGAGTTGATAAAAAAAGATTTTTTTTTTTTAAAAAGAGGGTCACTGCAAAAAGAAGCCACAAGTGCTTTGTCAATAGAAAAGAAATTTTTCATTGTATAAGTCATTGAGTAAGTAAGAAGGCATTCCTAGAAAGGAAAATATCAGAAAGTGTTGAAAGTTTGCAAAAGTTGAAGCCAGTTTAGCTACCAGGGAGATTTAGGGTGTGTTTAAAGCTTAGGAAGATTTTTCTAAGCTAGTTGCAGGAAGAAGAAAACAGGAGGCTGTGTACATCAGAAGAGAGAAAGAGAATACTTGAAGATGAATCATTGAGAAGAGCCAGAAGACCTGTATTTTGAAGACAAAGAGAAGAAATTACTATCATAAGAGAAGCTATGCTGAAGAAGAAGATTGTGCAGAACATCAATTTTCTGATCAAACGAAGTGTTGCAGACATAACTGCTAAATTTCAGTTACAAAATCAGGTGAGATAAGTTGAAACTTCCTATTACAATTGGGGAAAGTAGGAAAAAGGGTTAAAAAAGAAAATGAAAATTTGGCATCTGCAAAAGATGTTTTAGAGGATGAACTAATTTTGCTTAAAGATGAATTGGATATTGTTAAAAATAACAATGGGTGTTTTATTGAAAGAATAAAAGAGATGTTGAAAGAGAAGTGTATACTACTAGATGAGAATGATGATATTGAGAAAGAATTAAGAAAATTTAAAGCTAGAAATGGAGAGCTAGAAGAAAGGTTGAAATCCTTTGAAGAAACTATGAAAAGAAATGAGGAATTTGAATAGAGAATAAAACCATTTAAAGAAATAAAGAAAAAGAATGAAGATTTGGAAGAGGTTTAAAAAAGGGTAGAAGAAGAAAATAGTTTACAGCTGAAGGAAATCACAAAACTAAAAGAAAAAAATGATAAACTAGGATCTTGCAATGATTGTGTGAAGTCAAAATCTTCAGCTTGTGATGTTTCCTATGACACAATAGATTTGTGTTCTTCATTTGAAAAATCTATTTTTTTTAAAATAATGGTGATAAAAAATGTCAAGATGAACATGATAAAGAATTTGCAAATCTTGCTAGCTGTGATAATATGTTAGAATCTGTAAAAGATGCTAATTGTTTTTAAGAGAATGTTGGGTTAAAAATCATGAAAAGAATGGGCTACACAGGACAAGGACTAGGAAAACATGATCAAGGAATGAGAGAGCCAATTAAGGCAACAATGAGGCCAAAGTATGAAGGTCTCAGGTATGTCCTAGGTAAAGGGAATGGTGCCACTAGCACATGTAAATTTTTTCATGAAATAAAGAGTGTGGAGTGTTCGCAGTGCCACAGAAAAGGTCACATCAAGGATAAGTGTTGCGATTTACACCCTTGCAGTCTTTGTGGTTCAAAGAATCATTATGAGAAAATGTGCTGGAATAAAATGTCAAAGAATGAATCTATTTTAGAATGCATAAAAATGGACTGTGGATGGGTTTGTGAATCAGGTTGGTAGAAGCTAATTGGTATGCTCAAGAGATTATACAAGTGTACATAAGTGAAGGTTAATAAAAATTATGAAAGTGATAAATGTTCAAAAGGGATGAAAGATGTTTTGAGTGAAAAGAAACTGATATTAAGCAAAACACTTGCAAATAGTGAAGATGCAAAATTTTAGTCTAATGTTTTGAAGAATTGAAGACATGAGTTGGTGAAACTACTGCTCCGAATGAAAAGGTCAAATGAGTGACATTATTATTGAGTGTTGAAAAGGTTTGACAGACTTGAAAAGTTAGAAAATATTGTTGTAATCACACAACAAGAAAGTGCAAGAAGAAGCCACAAGGGTTTCCAAGTTTGAGAGTTAGAAGTCCCATAAGCAAGGGGTCATATGCAAAAATTTATAAAGATTTAAAAAAATTAGTTGAAGCTACCACAACAAAACTTCAAGTTTGGGACAACAACAACTGTTAATGAAACAGTTAAAGAAATGCTCAAAGATGTTTTGAAAAGAAGGCATAAGAAGCTTTCAAGAAAGAAAATGACAATAAAATTTGATTGTGGATTAGAGAGAAGTCAATATCACATGGAAGAATAAAAAGGAGGAGTGCACAGCCACAACTATTAAAGATCACCATCTAGGGTAAAGTTTGAAAGTAACAACCAAGAGTCAGAGCCGCAACTCTCAAGTCATTCAACAAAGGTTTTTTTAGGTATGTAGAAAGGGATATGAGATGATAAATAATAGTTTCCAAGACTCTGAAATCTGAAAAGTTATTTTCATTAAGGAGAAGTTTGAAAACTTATAGCAGTTAAGAGGTGTCATGGGTTGTATGGCAGCAGCCACAATGTAAATAATTTCTTGGTCATATCCAATGATTACAGGACAAGGAAAGGAAGAGGTATCTGAAGTTTTTTTTTGAATAAAATGCTAATCAGAATTCTGAAAGAGATAGCTAGAATACTACCACAACAATTGGAGGAAAGTGAAATAGCTTTGAAATAACATAGGAAAATGCAACAACATTCTTTAAGCAGTATGAAGAAAAAAATGGAACTAATGACAGATTTCCCAAGCACCAGTAGTGTGTCTACATGGGAAGAGTTGAGAAAAATCAAGAATGATGTCACAAAATAGATTGAAAAGAATTGCAAGTAAAGAATGAGAAGGGATTCAAAGATTAAATGATAAACACCAAGCTGCATTTAGAAAGTCCGTGTTAAAGAAAGAATGAAACAAAATCACAAGGTTGTAGATGATGAAATCAAAAAACAAGATCAAAGCAGAGATTAGAGCTTACAAAAAAAAAAAAAGTCTCTACAATAATTGAAATAAATTGGATTGATACTCCTATAGATGAATTGGTTGACTTCATAGTTGCTCATTTATGTGAGAAATAAAGCGACAAATATGTGAATGATGCAGTTGTTGGAAACCATCAGGATAAGAAGCAAAAGATACAAGCTGAAGAACTTCATGTGCAAGTAGATTTCAAAAAAGAAAGCAAGCAGGTGCTATCTTGAATGGCATGGAAACAAGCTCATCAGCTGCCCAGAAGAGAGCATTCAAATTGCTGAAAGATGAAGAAGAAAGATTGAATCAAATAAGGAGAATTGAAGATTGGGAGAATGCCACAACATTCGTAATAATATTGGAGATTATTCGGGAGTGAGGATTGGAAGAATTCGATTGGGCATAGTGCTGGCAGAAGTTGAAAATTAAGGGGGAGTGTTGGAAATAATTCAAACTTCTGCACTCCTCCTTTCTCCCCCTCGTTACTACCACAGGTTTTTCCATCACTCGCGGTACCACGGTATTACCGCCATACCACAGCCTTCCATTCTCTTGCCCACAGTTGTGCATCTTAACTGTCACGCCGTGGCATTTGTCTTCGCAACCTGCGGCCCCATGGTCTGCCTTCTCCCTTCTTGCGGTAGAGCGGTTTCTCTTAGCTCCCCGTGCTACCGCTAGCTCACTAGATTCTCCCCGTGGTGGTGTGGTTTCCCCGTGTTACCGCGGCCGCTTTGATCGCCCCTCATGGTTGTGTGGTGGCCCCGCGGTCCCGCGTGCTCATCTCCTGCTCCTCGCGGTAGTGCGGTATCTCATGCCTTCACCGCAATACCGTAGGCCGGTCCTTCTTCATGTGTGGTAGCACGGTTTTGATGATTTTGGCGGAGCTTTGGTGGACTTCCAGCTAGCAATTAATCAATTCAAAAGGGCAGCATTTAAATATAATTTATTACTGTTTTATTGCTGCCAGGTCTTGGTATGATACGAAGGGAATTTGCTTTAACTCTTGTGTTGCCTCACATGTTTTGTGGGTGCAAAGATTTAGATTATTTTATGATTATTCTAGAAGCTAATTTGATATATAGTTTTGGTTGCTCGGTTGTTTTGCGGTGGGTGATAAGAAAAGATATAGCTCCCAAGAGCAGAGAAAAATATTGTATCAGAAGTATGAAGCATTTTTTGAAAGTGAAATTAGAGGAGTGTAAAATGTGTGTATTGCTCTGTAGAAGCAAGACTAATAGAGAAGAGCAGCAGCTCTGTGGAAAGGAAAATTAAGGTTAAAGAATGAATATAATATACAATTTCTGGGTCAAGAATGTCTATATCAAATTATTGTTTTTCTGTGTTTAAATTTGATTTAATTTGTATTTGTGCTCTTTTTGCTACTTTGCTCTCTGCTGTTTTCCAACAGGCCTTGGAGTTAGGCATATTGAAAATTCATATCGAAGGTGATTCATTGATAATTATCAACGCATGCAAGGAAAGAA
The DNA here is from genome assembly GCA_007115665.2 of Sequoiadendron giganteum. Classification (NCBI taxonomy): domain Eukaryota; kingdom Viridiplantae; phylum Streptophyta; class Pinopsida; order Cupressales; family Cupressaceae; genus Sequoiadendron; species Sequoiadendron giganteum. The sequence continues at coordinate 131,398,940 of CM021108.1, read as the reverse complement.
AGATACAGAGTTGGAGTTTAAACTACATTCTGCAAAGAGTTTGGCAATTGTTAGATAAGTTCCAGTCATTTGTAATTTCGCATATTTATCGGGAGGGCAACAAATTGGTAGATTGTTTAGCCAATATGGGCTGTGATTCGATTGAGATAGATTTTAAAAATAATCTAGACCAAATACAGGCGTTTCCTCATTTAGCATCTGTGGCAGAGCAAGATAAGTCTTATCTAAGTCATGTGCAAGTTAGTAAATTTCAACTACACTCAGGGTAATGGGTTTGTCTTATGGGTGCTAAACTTTCCACTGACCGAATCAGCTGCTGACTTGGCCTCGATCATTTGTGTCTTCCGAAGTAGTGGGGCCTAGGTCAGTCTATTCATTGTTCTTGGTAGAGAAGAGCTCGTTTTTAATTTTCTAACAATTTATGTTTGGCAGGTACAAGCTTGCCTTTCACAATGGTGTAAGCATTATTCAGCATGTCATATATACAATTTGTCAAAAGCATTAAAACAGTCATTGGGAGCGAGATACTTCACCCTGAGATGAGAAGGTCTGTGGAATTCATAGCGCAGAAGGTGGTAAAAGAAGAATATTCACAAAATGATGCTCTTTTGAAGGCATGCCAGAGCTATGACTTCTGGTCTGGAGAGGGTTACGTTGGGGGTCTCTTCCTGCGGTATTTTCTGCTCCATAGGAGCACGTATATGTCGCATTTTTCTGCTATAAAAAATCACTAGCCAAGAAGAGATCTGAGGATTATCTCCATGCTCTTAAAAAATCTATTGGGAGACTTGATGCTGAGTTCTCCATGCGTACTCGCTCAAGGGTAACGACCATCCTCACTTTGTTGACACGTGAGCATATGCCTCCGGTCATCAATATATTTGAAGCTTCACAAGCCATATCTCTGGACCTTAACAAGAATCCATTGGGCGAAGTTAGGGAATTTCAAGATGAAAGTGAAGTGCCAGTTGAGCTCTTCTTTCATGAGGTGGTTATGGATGCTTAAGCACTGATGGTTCTCTTTTTTGTTCGAAGTAATGTTGTAATTAGTTGTATCATGGTCGTCGTTATAGTATATTTAGCAATTTTTTGCTTTTACCTACAAATTTTGGCAAATGAATCATTATGGGTCTCTGTATGTTGGCAGCTTTTAGGTCACTGTTTGTAGGTGGTTCTTCGTCTTCAAAGTCAAACTCCGCTACAAGTTTTTGGGGTTGTTCATAATTGTTCGATGGGTTTATAGTATGTTCTTGGGTTTCCTCCATCCGAGCTTGTCAAATGTTCTTGGGTCCTTAATATGGGATTTAGTTGAACAAGTATATTTCAATATTGTACAGATTTCATATTATTATAATATATTATGGGTTCCTTATTCTTTATTTTTTATGTTTTAAAAATTAGTTTTCCTTTTCAGAAAAGTGTATGGAAAAGGACAATCATTGCATATATTAAAGTGTTGTTATCCATTGATGAAATATGATTGCACACAATGGCTTTGTGCCCCATACATTATAAAGAACATCGTACGATACTACAAATTCCACATATCAAGGAGAAACACCATTATTTTGTATGGATCTACATCAATATCATATAATTGAATCAAAACTTGTAGTTTTCTTTTTAAAGCACAACACTCATTAGTAGAATGCCCAAACATTTGATGATATACACAAGAGGATGAAACTAGTTTATTTTCTTGCTAGAGTTTCTCTCACAAGGAGGTGGGAAAGTGATCATTTCCCATGTCAAAAGTGTGCATAATGTATGGCTTATCTTGGAAAAGGGATTTGGAGTAGGATGCAGGTTGTCTCTTCTTGAACAATGAGGTGTTGATGATGGGGTAAAAGATGGAATACACATCTTATACAAAGGTGGAGGACCTTGGTAATTGAGTCCTATTGTAGAGGAATGTAATCTTTGTGAGCTAAGAGATAATAAATGCAATGCTCCTTATTTGTGTCTAAATGTTGTTTTAAAATGAATATAAATCCTTGATCGTAACATTTTCTAAGTCAATAGGTGTATTGCTAGGTTCATTTGCATGAGATGGATAAATAGATTGTGGCAATGGAGTGTCATTATTGGTAGAAGTGGAATTATTCTTATATATATGAAATGGGCGAGGAATGAATTTTAAAGGGATCTCTTTATGAGAGGAATAAAACATGTCAAGTTAAGGTACGATAAGCTTTACAAGATTTTTTCTAGTGTGAGTAGGTAAGGTTTGATTATTGCATATGAAATCTTCATGCTTGGGTGTTATGTTTTTAAGGAGAAATTTTCTTTGAAGGATGGGTAAGGTATTATTTATTGAGCTATGATGATCTCCTCCAAGATATCCTCACTAGGAGGGCATGCATTTGGAGAGAAGGATACATGAGCTTAATCTTCTATTGGAGAGGCATTTCCAAAAGTACAAAATGAAACATCAACCAAGGATTTTAAAGAAGGTGTCAATTTTCCAAATAATTAACACTTTGAATTTTTTTTACCAAAATTAAAATAATTATATATATTATGATATTTCTATCAGGATTCAACCGTGTAGTTTTCGAGTCAAACTCATTGACCCATGATTCATGGGTCAATGAGTTTGAATCGAAAACTACACAGTTGAATCCTAATAGCAATATCATAATTTGACACGCTATGGAAGAAACCTCCTACTTATCAATTATATATATTGTTTTTTTACAGAGAAATGCAGATAAATTAGGAACAGATCTAGACAAAAATGTTAGAGAGATTATTATCACTAAAATATGGTCCAAAAGAGTCTAGATAGCAGCACTAGCACCTTAGACTAGAGGGATTAAATTTCAATTTTTTAAAAATATAGAAATAAAATTCAATATTTGCGGATCCCAATTTTTAGATGTCTAGATTCGGAAATAGACAAGTTTAAGAAAATACAAAAAATCCTAATTTTTCTATGTAATACAAAATTATGCATATAATTTTAGATTTCTAAATTAATGAAATATGCTCCAAAGACAACTTTTAGATTGTAAAATGTAATAATTAACTAAATATACTTTGGAAATGTAAAAATTCAAACTTTTATATGAAAAACTATGCAAATATTTAAAATTTTAATGATTTTACTAAAATATGCATCCATATATAACAAATTCAAACACTCTTAGATTATATTGAGACCTTATACTGACCTAATTAAGAGTTCATAAGGTTTTCAAAATGTAACAAGTTTTGAGTTCACCAGATTATGATGTATACAGAAGGGATAAATCACACCTTTTCCTACTTCATAATGGAAGGAACCAAAAATGATCACAAACATCCACTTGGCTACTAATCATTGTGGAAGATTCAGAATGGCGACTAAGGGTTTTGGTTCTTACTTTGGGGGTTGATTGATTGATTTATAATTGACATAATTTGATGATACAATTGTATATATGTTAATTATGTAACTATAGAAAACTATTATGATTTCAAAGAAGCATAGAACATAAGCCAAAAGAAAAGGTAGAAAAAAGCGTAGAGACAAAGGAACGTGGCATAAAAATCTAAGCCCAAACTAGCTAAGACAAGATTGTTCACGCCATAGACCTGGAAGTCGAGACCTTAAAAATCAAAAGTTAGATCTCAATTGGCCGTTGTCTATAGGTTCTTTCTTTTCGCACTCAATTTCATAACTTCATCTATCACTAATTAATTCCACTTTCTCTAATTTTGTAACATGTGAGTTTTGTATGCTTGTTTCAAAAATTATGTCTTCAATATTCCCCCAAATTTACTTTAGATCTATCACCTGCTTAAAAGTGAGGGGCGAAGGGTTGTGACATATAGGGGATTTCCTAATTCAAACCCTAGTTTAGTATTTCTACCTCCCCAATGATTATGTTCATGTAAAAGAGTGCTTGCCCTAGGTCGGGTAGAGGGAAATGGATAAAAGAATGATAATTTAACAAGTGTTATAGCTTACCACTCGGATCTACATTCCTTGATGGACTAAATTCATTGTACTCATCACCTTCAAGGATAATTGGAAGCTTGATTTGAATTCCTGTAAGTTTTAGTGCTCACAAATCAAATAGACATGAAACCTGAATAAACTCACATGAAAACTTGATGCATTAACAACATGAAATAATGTTGCTAATTTTACTCTTGACTCATTTTAGGATGCTCAATTTCTCAATAAATTCACTAGGATTCGTTAGCATTTCAGATGGTGAAAAATACTTCAATTTATATACATTTATTTATTTATTTGCAAGATTAATTACCAACATTTGACAAATGAACTCAAATTTCTTAATTTTATACTACCAAAAATGAAATATGTAAGTTGGGGCCAAAATAGGATAGAGAAGTGAGTTAATGCCTTATTACAAACCGACTTTGGGGATTTTGTGTCATTAGATAAACATTAATTTATATTCCTAATTTAACCTCTTTCTAAATACTATCATAAAAAGGAAATTTAAGAGCACAAATGGGTCTAGGAACATAGAGCGAAGCTAAATGTAATGTGAAATTATTAGCATTGACAATTTACAATGCTACAACTAAGTATAGAAAAATTATAGGCTATATAGGGAAATTGTTTCAATCTTCATGTAATTACTCTCAATAGCTCCAAACCTTGAAATTCAATATTTGAATAGAAAAATTATTCTATTTTCCATTTATTCATTTTATTTTCTTGTGTTTCTTTCATTCCATTAGAGGGAAATTCCACATTTAAGATTATAAATTATACTAAATAATTGCATCATTATAAATAGAATTAGCACAACCATCATCTCTCAAAATTTGGATAATCTACATCCAAATTGTAAGAATCTAATTATTTTATTTTCTTTAGTTCAGTTTTTATAGATTACAATAGTAATTATTGTTGATTTATTATTTTTCCTTCAAAAATATAATATTTAGAAAATTGTTGGAGTTAATAGTAGACTGCATAGCTCCCAAAATTCACCTACAACCAAAACACCTATTGTGTATCTAAATCAAAAAATCCATTGACGTGTTCTATGCAACCTTCAGATACTGATCTATAAATATATATGATATTGAATAATGCATGTGAATTGTAATGATTATAATGTACAAATTAATTCTTATGAAAGGAAAATGTAAACCCTAGATGAGGATTTTATTAGATTGTGGTGAGTGTCCTTATCCTAATTAATGAGACAACTTGACCTAGATAAATAGTCCAATATACTAATAGAAAAGAACTCCCAAGTTTATATATTAATTAATTAAACTAAAAGGGGCCTAATAATTAATTAATTATAAGGTGATTACCTATTTACTCCAACATGCCCGGAAGAGAAACTTAGAGAGAAGCTAAAAACCTAATGAATAATTCAATGATGCATGTTGAATGGGTCAAAAATACAAGTCTTGATGGGGTACCCATGTACAAACAAATGATATCTCTCAAAATAATTTAAAAGGAGAAAACCACATGAGAAAGAAATGCTCTCCAAAAGAGAGAAAATCAAATAACTACTCTAGTGAAATGATAGAAGGAGGACTCAGTGTGACCCCGCAAGGACTGATTGTGTCACACAAGTACAATAGATGTATCCCTAATAAGAGATAGAGAAGATGAATATATGAATCACCCCACAAAGAAAGATCTCTTGTGTCAATGATGAATGTCAATGATGAATGTTTGAAGACAAAGCATAATCTAGTGGCTACAAACAAAATATCTCCCCTTAGCAATAAATAGATCCAATCGTGATTGGAGAAGACATTTGAATAAGCTAGATGAATAAGGAACCCAAATCCAAATGATTTGTTTCTTTGCAAACTTCTCAAATTTCCATATTTCAGAATAAGATGTGTAAGCATATGAATTCAATTGATCAAATAACATAAAATGAATCAATTAAACTAAACAAATGACTAATTAAAAGAAATAATCCAATTAAATTTGATAAAAAACACTAAGAAGATTCAATTAAAAAGCATTAAACATAATTCAAAGCAATTGAATCTAAACTAGTTTGCAAACCTCCCCATTTCATTGTGGGTTTGAAGAAAATTGAGTGATATGGGATGTGGATTGCTGTATTTTTTATAATCCATGTTGTTTGTAAAAGCTTGATGATGGTTGATAAGGTTGACTCATAGAAAATTATCTCAAATTGCTCAAGGATGAGTGATAAATTTGAGAGAATAAATTTGCATAAGAATGTGTGTTAGATTAATATGAAATGGCTTGGTATTTATAGATTTTTTAGATATTGCTCAATGGCCATGATTCAAAATGCTAATCAATGGATGAAACTAAATTGAGGATGAATACATGGATCAAGAATATATCAAGTTGTTCATAATCCATGAGGCATGGATTAATGATTAGATCAAGGTTCAGTAATCCATGAGAGACTCAATAATATCCCTTGAATTTAGGAATCATATTGGAGATATTTTGAGTTGGAGGGAAGGATTCAAAATTGAAAAGGGAATATTCCATGTGGGATATTCTTTGTGTAATTTGGAGGATTGGAGGAAAATTAGTTAATTAAACAATTCATCAAAATTATTTAATTATGCAAGTTGGAAGAAATGAGAACTTTAATTAAATAATTATGAATTATTTAATCAAGTAGGATTATTAACATTTCATTAAATAATATTGCATTATTTAATCAAATTGAAGAAAATAATGAATTATGATGAATTAATCAAATAACATCAATTATTCAATTAATAGGAGAATAAGGTGAATTTAACTAAATAATTAGACAATATTTAATAAAATAGAGGAATTAGGTGAATTATGCAAAAAAATGGTGTTAATATGTGAAATCAGGTGTGTGATATACTTCAAACATTTTTAGGTGTCTACATTTTCTCCCTCTTTGAAGCGATGTACCAATTGTGTTGCTTTAAAGAACTGATATTGCTCAAATTAAATTTTATTTTTTTCTAATTTTTCCTGATGCCCCACTATGCCCCAGTAGAGGAAGGAATGCTTGTGTAATGGTGGTGTGCTGCCCCCTTGAGAGATTGAGTGAAAAAAATAACTTTTTGGTTGATATTGCGATATAGCAGTGGGAGTGGTTTAGCTGCATATAGGAAAACAAATTAAGTCCTAGAATGAGTCAAGTACTAACTTGGGTGCATAAAAGGATAGAAAATGAGTCTTAGGGTCAAAACACTAGGTTTAGGAGGGAATATATGCTTATTTGAAGAAATTTCAAACTCATAAAAGCACACATTTGTTTGAGAAAACTTGAACTCTAGAGAGATTCCCTTGGAGAATTGTTGTGAAGACCTTGTGACAATGGAGTTAATTATTCATGCTTGACACCAAGCTAATTAATTCTATGAGTTCCAACACCCTCCTAGTTCAGGTGGCCACATACATACTTCGAAAAGCCTTCCTTTCATTTTTTTCTAGATAGTGAAATATAGCAAAGAAGTTAGGAAAAAAAAGTTTTAAAGTTTATTCAAGCACGCCTTTGTTACTAATGTTGTGCTTTTGTACAAAAGTGTAGATTCTCTACAAAGGCATGGATTTTTAAAACCCTTCGTACACTATTGCACTTCCTCAGTGCTTTTGTTACGCGCTATTTTTATAACCCTACACTTTTTTTTTTTGCTAACTTGTGTGCTTTTGCAGTAAACCAGTTCTTTTGCAATAGAAATGCACTTTTATACCTTGACAATCAGGTGTTTTTATGGAATGTCATATTTTTGTTCTTTTTGACTTTTTGACTTGGGTCTTTCTGCTTGATTTTTTAAAAAGCTTGATATTATGCATGTTTTATGTGCAAGTTGAGATAATTCCATTGATTTGCCAAGAGTGTAGACTGGTTATTTTAGAGCAGATGTCTAAGTTTGGTCTTCAGGGTATTACCTTCTTCTATGCTTTAGGACTGGTCCATGTCTTGTATATTCCCAATTTTCAAGCTCATTATGCATTGATCACTACTATTGTGGAGCGATGAAATTCCAAAGCCTCTTCATTTCACTTGTTGATTGGCAAGGCTATCATTACCTTAGAGGATGTATTGTGCATCCTCAAGGTGCCAATTCATGGTCCTCATGTTGTATATGATACTACTACAGTTGCTCAAGACCTTTTATGAGTACTAAGGGTACAAAAAATTACTTCGATTAAGTGTTATGTCGATCTTTGAGCTTATGTTGACACCATTGATGATGGTACCCTTGTCCTTGATAGCCTTATTATGGGAAAACTTGTTCTAGATAGATGTTGTTGTATGTTCAGTGCTAGATGGGAGAAAATTCTTGAGAGGATTCTCTAGGATGGTGTACACTTTTCATGGGGTCCATATATTCTTGCCCACCTTTACCATGACATTGTTGAACAATCCAAACAACTGAGAGGGGAGTGAATCAGTTATCCAAAAACACTATTATTTCTTAACTTAATCTAGAGAAATCATAAACCAATCATACATCAATTAAAATAGACATGAATATGCTAGCAGCAAACAACACCATGCACAATGAACACCAGAATTTACATGGAAACCCAAGATGGGAAAAACCACATAGAATGCTAATTTTTGAATTATAAAGCATCGGTTAAGGTAATTTTTACAAGGGCTCGGTACCAAAATGCTCATTGCCGGTGGGCTCACTGCCCAAGATATAAAAACCATTGATTACAAAATGGACAAAACATGAACTGATGAAGTTGCATCTACATATGCATGAATTTAGTTTCGGTTAAGAGCACAAAATGTGACTGCAGCAGATCCGGTGAGGAATCTTCTACACACCTTCCTTGCGCAACCTCTACAATATAGATTACGTCTTTCTAACACTTGCCTTTACTTCCTTCTCTATTTCTTGTCACACAATCCTTCGCATCCTTATCACTGTTCACAAATATCACACTTCTTGTTCAGAAACAACAAGGATGTTCTACATACATGTATATATACATATCCAGAGAGAAAAATGAGTCAACCTAGCAAAAAATGTCGGATTAAAGAACAACCTTGAAATATTCAATAGGGCTTGGCATGCTAGCATCAGAGCCAAAATATAGGTCACACATAAATATCTTCTTACCACATTACATCGGGACCCATAAATAGGTCATACATAAGATAAGTTCATCACTTAGCATAATTACCAAAAATGAGATATATTCCATATTTGATAGGAATGTCACAACCAAATCTTGATAAACATCATTTGATACGAACACCATAACGAAGACCAAATCTTGATCAACATTAATTTCAGTATTAGCTAGACATGTGCAATTAGTCATACCAAAAATTGTTTCAAGCTATGTGAATGTCCGGATAGCAAGGATACCCGGAATAATCTTTAGGTGCACAACAATCAATATCAAAAGATTATTCTTCAATATTCTACATTAATTTTCTTCCACAGATGTCCCAAAAAGAAGTACTATCATTATCTGGATCAAGGATAACATCCATACTACACAACATTATAGGATATATCATTTATATATATCATTCAGAGCATAACCTTCCAAATCCCAGGTTTTGACATCAATGACAACAATGCCACAACAAATTCTCAACAATCTTCATCTTTGACATTGATGGAAAAACAATAAAAACTCAAAAATACAAAAACTTGAAGTACTCCCCCTTAGCCAAGCAATTCAAATCCTATTTTTGTTTTTTTATTCCTTTTCTCCCCCTTTTTGGAATCAAAGCAAAAGGGACAAATTAGAACATTTAGAAACTTAAGTAAGAATAACACTTCTCATGAAAAAATTTCTTATACATTTCTCTCACAATTGGAAGAACCTTCTTTCAAGCTTACACTGAAGACACCATTCTTGCTCACCCACTTTCCTATAGAACCAACATTGAAAATGAAGATGAATCTGGAGATAGGAACTTATGTTCACAATTCTTTGCATCAGAAGGTATCCTGGAGAGATGATCTAAACTGACAAGTCTCAACAATTTATTTAACCAACCAAAAATTTTTAACCACATCTTCCCTCTATCTCTAAGTAGACAACACATTAGCTTGCAACTCACCAACTCCTATCCTCTATTTTCCATCTTTATCTTTGAAGAATTCAAAACACTTCCCAATTTCATTCAATTTAGATTCAATAGCTTCAATTCTGCTTCTAAAATTATCAACAGCTGTAGGCCATCAAAGACAGTATTTGTAGATGTCAGACATCTCCTTGGGGCCATTCTCTTGCCTCACCAATGAGTTTGGATAACTTTAATTTATGGGTGACACACCTTCTTTCAATCATAGCTTGGAATTTATCTCATTCATACTTTTCTTGCAACAACCTCTCTTCAAAAACCTCTACTAGATCATCTGATAATGAGTCAAAAAGAACAAAAATTGTAATACCCTTTTTGAGGAGATACTCCACCAAGGATTCTTTAATTCTAGGCCTAATGATTGGAGAGAAGACATTCCACATTTCACCAATATTTTTCATATCACCCTCATTCAACATTGAATGAGCTTCATTTGTATCAAGCAGAGACACTTCTTCCTTCTCCTTCTCTTCTGAGATAGTGATGATATCTTTTGTGTAAATTTTCCTCCTTTTAGGTTTCAGAGGGGAACCACCAATGACAACCTCTAATTCTCTCTTACCAGAGGAGGAACCCTCCTAAAAATGACTCATAGGCATAGCACTTAGAGACACTATCACATCGAAGCACATAATCAACTACAAGGATGAGAAATATGATTTGCATGCATTTAATTTATCTTCCAAACATTCCAGATAATTGTAAACTTTTTTTTCGATAGGGATGCCAGACTTCCACTTCACATTCTCCTTTGACAGTAATGAATTCGGAAAGTAGAAAAATAAGCACATGAGTAGAGACCCAAACTAGAAGGGATAAAACTCAACCACAGACATTATGATATTCTTAATTAGGTTCTCCATTACCAAGCTACACAAATCAAATTGTTCATTTTCCTTCACCAACTTATGTGCAAGGAACACAACAATAGGAGATGTAGAAACTTCATGATTTCTGAAATAAATTTGGAATGAGATACCATACTGCAGTATCAGAAATGATATTTATCAGTAGAGCTTAGGGGTCTTTGTCAATACTAGTAAGTTCCTCCACGTCTTTGTATTTTTAGAGTTTTCTTCCCAAGAAGGTCACCAACTCTGCACAACCCAGTAACAACTTCAATGGTTTCCTTCGTGACCTAATAGGATTTGTCAAAAAATATCTTGCCATCCTTGAAATGGATCAATAGGAACAAGATAGATTCTTTGTCAAAAAACCTAGGGAATTATCCCCACAAAGACATACCTATGACACTCACATTCTATAATTCATCATCCTTCAACCCTAGCTCCATTTCCTTCATCTTTCAATGATCAAACTCATTCAACTCAACTCCCTTAAGCTTCAGTGGAATACCACCATTGGATTTGCTACCAATCAACATGGATTCCATCATCGCACTCGGCTTCTTCAATCCTTTATCGCTCAATGAAAAACTCTTCTTCTTTGCAATAGTGAGAAATGATTTGAAACTCCATATTTTATCCTTAATTACTCATGGTGACTTTTGTACCAAATCGACATCGAAAACACCAGCAATTGTACTTCACTTTTCAATCAGCCAGATTAACCTTCACTATGCAACATCACCCAGATCCAGCTTAGTCATACCGAAAACACATCAATCTTACTTTGGAGAGGGAGAAATGATAAGATATGCACTGCAAAACTCCTCCTGAGCCAAAGCAATTGGATCAATTTTTGAAAGAGCTAGTATCGGGATATGGTACCATAGAAGGGATCTCCCCACTTGTTTCCTTTTTCTTTCAAATGGTGATGGTATTCTTCTTAGATTCATCTAATTCTGCAACCTACTTTCTATTTTCAGACTTTTCAGGAGCAACATATATGCATGTGTTAGCATAATGTATGGATTCATTGCACTTGTAACATCTTTTCCCTAACCTAACCGAGTGAAACATGGATCTACACTGATTATCTTTGTTACCATAACCATGGCATAAGTAGCAATGAACATGGAATATATTATTCATTTCATTCCTTCTAGTTGGATTAGATAATTGAATTATGGAATGACTTTCTTTGTGACCAAACTTTTGAAATTAAAGCATTGAATACTCGGTTCCATTTTGCTTCTACACTCTATAGCCTTATGTCCAAAAATTTTGCATATAAAAAAATGAGGTCATTGAATGATAAGTACCTTTTGACATTTGGTTGCCTTATCAGAGGTCTTTTCCTAGATGTTCTATATTTTCCGAACCTTGCTTGTTACAACAAATCTTGCTTCAACTTGAACTACATTGTCTTTACCCTTAGTGTTCGGGTTTGAGTTTTCACCTGAGAAGCCAAATCCTCCCTTGTCCTTGTGATATTTCTTTAGGGACAAAAATGATCCAATATCATACTGCTTTCACATACTCTAGCTTCTGATTTCAGCCTCTTTAACTCTTGGTCTAACTTCTCATTTTCTTCTTCTTTCAATTTGATGGTATCTTTGAGATTTTCTTTACTCTTCTTCCATTCTTCTATTTTTTGTTTGACGATATCTTTGAGATTTTCTAAAGACTTCTTCCATTCTTCCATTTTCTATTTGATAGTGTCCTTGAGATTTTCTTCTATCTTCTTGCATTCATCCAACCAAATCTTTAGAATCACAACACTTTCCTTTGAATCTTTTAATTCCTCGCTGACCTCTCTTTGTCTTGCTTTGAATTTATGGATAAATTCTCCCTTAGCTTTGATATGCAAGCATTTTCCTACTTGATGTTTTCTTTTAATTCCTCATTTTTAGATTCCATACTTTCCATATGACTCAATATTGACTTCAGTTCTTCCTCGGAGTAATAATATCCTACCATCTGTTCAAACTGCCAAGATCTCCCTCAAGTAGTTAAGATCTATCTGCAAGGGACCAAGCTCTGATACCAATTGTTGAATAGTTCAGATAAATGAGATGGGGAGTGAATCAATTATCCCAAAACACTTTTCTTTCTTAACTTAATCCAAAGCAATCATAAACCAATCATCTATCAATTAAAATAGATATGAACATGCTAGCACTAAAAAACACCATGCACAATGAACACCAAAATTTACATGGAAACCCAAGATGGGAAAAACCAAGAAGAATGCTAATTCTCAATTATAAAGCATCGGTTAAGGTGACACCGGTTAAGGTGATTTTTAGAAGGGCTCACTACCAAAATGTTCACTGTAGGTAAGGGTCACTATTGGGTGGATCACTACTGGTGGGCTCACTTCCCAAGATATAAAAACCATTGATTACAAAATAGAAAAAACATAAAATGATGAAGTTGCATCTACATATGCATGAATTCAGTTCTGGTTAAGAGCACAGCTTTTGACTGTAGTAGATTTGGCGAGGAATCCTCTGCACACCTTCCTTGCACAACATTTGCAATACATATTGCTTCTTTTTGACACTTGCCTTTACTTCCTTCTTTGTTTCTTTTCTCACAATCCTTTGCACCCTTATCACTGTTTGCACATATCACACTTCTTATTTAGATGCCACAAGGATATTCTACATATCTAGAGAGAAAAATGAGTCGGCCTAGTAAAAAATGTCAGCTTAAAGAAAAAACTTGAAATATTCAATAGGTCTTGGCACACTAGAACCAAACCCAAAAGATAGGTCACACATAAAGATCTTCTTACGATATTACACTAGGACCCATAAATAGGTCATACATAGGACAAGTTCATCACTTAGCATAATTACCAAAAATGAGATATATTCCATATTCGATAGGAATGCCACAACCAAATCTTGATCAACATCATTTGATAGGAACACCACAACCAAGACCAAATCTCAATCAACATTAATTTCAGTATCAACCAAAGAAGTGCAATTAGTCATACCAAAAATAGTGTCAAACTATGTGAATTTTCAAATAGCTAGGATACCTAGAATAAGCTTTAGGCACAACAATTGATATCAAAACATTAGTCTCCAATATTTTGCATTAACTGTCTTCCGCAAATGTCCCAAAAGGAAGTACTATGATTATTCAGACCGAGGATAACATCCATACTATGCAACATTATAGGATAGGTCATTTTTGTATATCATCTAGAGCATAACCTTCCAGATCCTAGGTTTTGACATCAATGATAACAATGCCACAACAACAACTTCTCAACAGATATGCACCAGGTGGTCTGTAGGGGGGTGTTGCTTTATCTACTAGTTATACACTTTTACATATTTGGGCTTAGGAGCACATCATTGTGCTTTGACTATTTTTTACCTTACGTTGAGCTATTGATGACTCATTTTTATTCCAGTATGAGGATATATTTACCGGTGCCAACACATGGGTGAGTTCTCTTATTGGAGGTGAGTAATTGATGACATTTTTGAGTTCACATAGAGACCATGGATAGGACTTGAGGCCTAGGATGATGAGAATGAATACCTTCCCTACTTTTGTCAGACCAGATAGCTCATTGGTTAGACTACATTCATGATTGAGAAATACCCTCCTAATCACATTATGAGACAATTAGGGGAGACACGTATTGTTCCACCAGCTGATGAGATGCTTGCATTTTCACATACCCACCAAGAGCTATGGAGAGAGTGAGGTGTTATGCTTGATATTCAAGCAACCACTACAGATTTTGATTAGCTAGTTCCTCTTCCATGGGTATACATAGGATGCCTAGTTAATGCATCTATGCCAATAAATTATGATGCATTTTCTACATCTAGGAGGCCATTTAGATTCATATATGCAATAGGTATTCCTTGGAGACCCAAGGATGAGTCTAGTCATCTGAGATGTCAAAGAATTAGAGTAAGTGTTGAGGGGCCACGAGACAATAGAGTACAAGTCTATGGGCATATATCTCCATAGGGTGCTCCTAAGGGACCACCATCTATACATAATTAGCATGATCAATAGTAGCAACAAGAGGTGGTAGAACATGTACTAGAGTAGAGTATCAGAGGATTCAAGTCCTCACATAAGAGAGGGATGATGCTTAAAGAGAGTGATATCATAGGACCAGAAAGGGGGATCAAATCCAACTGAAGCTTGATTAGAGGATACAAGAGTGGGATGTAAAGGTAGAATGGCATCAAGTGTTAGAGATTTAGTTAGCTTAGGAGACTATCCACCAACAATAGTCAGAGGCTCAAGAAGAGACCATTCCTCTTTCTTGATATACTCAGGAGCCAAGATTGGTTTAGGATGAGATCTCCTATTATAATACTATGTATATCATACAACTGGCATACTCACATATGAGCTCCTTTGGACCTAGTAGGTTAGATGGTGAACTTGTAGGCCAATCGAGAAGACTAGGTCCATCATATGCTCTAGGCCATTCAAGTGGACACCAATGACCATTAAGAGGATCAACATCATGCTAGCCCTCTGCTAGTAGAGAGGACCATGGGAGCAAGGAATAGCTATGCACAACTATTTCATATTCATATTTTTATGTAAACAACCTTGATGTATATCCATTCATCATATTTTTGACAACCTCATGTATATTTTTGAGATATATCACACACTTGACATGTATCCTAATATTTATCTTTTTGACATTTATATATGAGATGAATGATTTATGATGTGATCATTACATTGTATATGCTTTGATCTTTTATAATTTTATGATGAATGTATGGATGCATATTTTATGATATTCACGGTATGATATGTCATATGATTCTTTCTAATGATCTATGGATGCATGATGTGTTTGTGTCACCAAAAATTGCATACCTTTGAAGAAAAGAACAATTTTGTGCCCATTTTGGTCCTACTTTAAGTCTTTTTTTACCAAATTTCACCCTAAAACAACATTTATAGGTGCCTAATGTTGTTAATTTTGACTTGAAGGCCAAATATACCCAAGGGATCATTCAACCACTAGAAAAAAACATAAAAAAGTACCGGCCCCACTCAAAAATCCCTTAGTGGGACTAGGCCACCCAAGTTGGCGACCTAGTCCTTTTTGTGAATTTTTTAAGTATTAAGCAAGAAAATGGTTAATTAGCTAAAAATCCCCAATGGGTGTCAGCTTCTTAGGTCAAAATTACCAACAATTAGGTCATGTTGCCTATATATACTTGTTTTTAGGTCATTTTATCTCTCTCTTGCTCATTTGTTTCCCACTCAACTCCAAAAATCAAGTAAAGGACATCTTCCTCAAAAGGGTCCATCTCCCACACAACAAAGTTGAAGATTTTAGATAGCAAACTAGGGATTTTTGTAGTTCTTAGAGCTCACTTCACATTCAATATCACACGTTGACAAGGTTGGAGATAGATGCCTATGGAGATCCATGGAGAAATCTAGGATGAAGAGGTGCAACTAGCCACCAAATCATTCCTAAAGATTGGTTTCAAAGTGCCTCCATCTTCTACCTTCAACCCATTTGCAGATTTGAGGTTTGCATACCATTTTGCATTCCTTTGTTACTTTCATTTGAAATAGTGTAGGATTTCTAGGGTTCTTAGAGTCTTGCATCATTTCAAATCCTTTTCATGCATCCTATTCTAGCTCAATAGAATAGGGTTTTACTTTGTTTATGGTTTGCCTTGTTCTAAACACACTTAGGGCTAGGGTTAATATAAGTTTCCATTTCATTTAAAGTTTCAATACAAACTAGGGGTTTGACCAAGGCAAACCCCACATTAGAAACATAATTACATTATGCTTTGTAGGTCATTTTATAGGTTTGAGACAAGATTCCTTTGGAGGAGAAGAATACAATCCCAAGACAGTCGAGTCCACTTTTCATTTACCAGAAAAGTAGAAAGGGACTAGGTCGCCCATAATGGTGACCTAGTCCCATTAAGGCTTTCTGGTATAGAAAGTTTGAGATTCAGGGACCTAGTTGACCAGAATGGGCTCCAAAGAAGATTCCCTACAAAGGGACTAGGTCACCCTAGTTGACGTAAGTGTCCCAAACAGCTCAAAACCTTGATTTTCCTGAATTCCAACAACTTCTGCAATCTTTGCTTCAGCCCTCTTTGGTTTCTAGGTGCACTTTTTAGTTCTGTTAGATTAGTTTACTTCTATTAATTTCATTTCTACTACATTACACCATGTGTTTTCCAGCAATGTAAGTGTTGATTAGTTTAGGATTGAATACTTAGATTTTCATTATACATTTCAACTTTGACACCTTGACACACTTTCATCCCCTTTTACATTGAACGAATTGCAAGATTTAGGCTATGCCCATGGATGTTTTGTGAAACCCTCTTCCTTCTAGGTGAAACCCTAAGAAGTTGTAGAGGACCCATTCCTTTACCTCCACACAAGGCATAGCATAACAAACTATAAATTTTGTGGTTCATTTTGGTGAACTTGCATCTCAACACATTAAGTACTTTTGATTTTCATTGCATTTGCATACTAGGAGCTCTTTATTTAGCATTGCATTGAGTGTTGCATTGTGAAAACAAGAATCATATGGTTTTTCATGGTACATTAGTGAAAAATAATCATAGTTATCATTTACTTCCTTGCCTCATATAGAAATTTCATATTTATATTAGATATCTACATTTTATCTTTCAAAAATCTGCATTTTTCAATAGAAAACACATTCAAAGCTCAAAAGTATTCATCCCAGGACTAAGTCACCAACCTGGGTGACCTAGTCCCAGTAAGCATTTTTAATCAATACTTTCTGCATTCTCTTTCCATATTTTGTACTTTCTATTGCTTTCTGTTAATGTTAGGCTTCGGTTTTTATTTTCTCTGTTATATGCTTTTTATTAGCTTAAATGGCATTTTTAAGTAGTATTAAAGCATTACATGTTTCCTTTTCTACTTTAGTTCCTAGTTCTTTCAAAGTAGATTCAACGAAACATAAACCTGAAGACATAGACAACCCACATGATACAATACACACACTTTCTCACTATAGGAAAACTATCTCATTGAAATCCTTTAGTCGTGATGATTTGGATCAGTTAAATGAAGCTCTTTGAAGCTTCCTCTCACCCACTTCATCCACTAGGATTGGTGATGACATAGTTACAACTAACCCACCTTTGTCTTCCAAATCTTTTAGTTGTGATGATATGGGTATGTTAGATGATATTATCCAAGATTTCATCTCCCCTATGTCCTCCACTATGGTTTGTTGTAATGACCAACCTAACAAAAAATATGTCAATGTCATCCACCCTCAATTTTTTCTTCACCCACCTTGTCCTAAACTTCCAACCCAACCCCAACCCGAGTTTACCCTTTACCCTCCTAAAAGTGATACTATTGCCCACACCCATTATACACCTCCTCGCTTCAACTCACAACTTAGGGAGTACGATTTGGTTGAACAAATTAAAAATACTCCCACAAAAACATCCCTTTCGAATCTCCTCCAAAATTCCCCTAACTATCACTCCATGCTTCAAACAGCCTTACAATAGATAGTGGTCCCTCCTGGTATGATAACCCTCCATCAGAGATCCACCTCCTGATATATTTCCTACCTTTTATGATAACCCATGTGAATGGTATGATGCCATCTACAACTATTTAAAAATGGCACCATTTCGGAACCCACCACTAAAAATACCCATCAACGCTTCAAAAATTTAGCCACTAGGTATATCATCCTTACAGACACATTATACTAACAATCCTTTGACAGAATCCTTTTGCGATGTCTCAAGGATGCTGAAATCCATCTCGTCCTCGAACAAGCGAATTCTGGTACTTGTGGAGGAAATTTTGGCAGCAAGACTTTAGTGCAAAAGCTCTTGAGTATGGGATATTATTGGAAAAACATGGAAAAATATTGTTATGCATATGTTAAGTGATGTCATCAATTCCAGGAACATAGTCATTTGATCCACACTCCTGCTTCTGAGCTTTGTGCCCAAATCCCTATCTGGCCTTTCTCTGTCTGGTGTTTGGACCTCATTGGAAAAATCTCCCTGCCCTCTTCTATTGGACATACGTTCATTATCACTACTACCTATTATCTAGCCAAATGGGTCAAAGTTGTTGCCCTTCGTTCCACAACTGTTGAGGTGATATGTCATTTCCTATTGGAACACACCATCACTCGCTTTGGTCTCCCTTTCGTGTTAGTCTTAGATAATGGTACTCCCTTTAAGAACAACAAGGTGAAGACATTCCTTGAGACCTTTCATATCCAACATCGATTCCCCACACCTTATTAACCTTAGTCTAATGCCCAAGCCAAAAGTACTAATAAGATCTTGGAGAAAATCCTTAGGAAGAATGTCAATTAAACCAAAAGGATTGGCATACACAATTACAATATGCGCTCTGGGCCTATCACATGAGTGTTCGTTCTTCCACAGGGCATACTCCTTTTAACCTTGTTTATGGTATTGAGGCTATCCTCCCTTTAGAGTTATAAATCCCCATGTTGTGGATTTCTCTCCAAAGTCTCGTCAATAAAAACACTTATGTTGAACAATGCCTACACCAACTTGAAATGCTTGACGAGCAATGCATCAATGCTCTCGAGCACCTTCAAGCTTATGCTAAATAGTTGCAATGCAAACACAATGTAAGTGTAATCCCTCAAAACTTTACAAAGGGTGATCTTGTTTTATATGAAAACCAATGTAATACCACTGCTAATTACACCGACAAAGGTAAATTCAGTCCTAAGTGGCTTGGTCCCTATGTGATCGACTCTAACTATGGATCTGGGCCCTATACCCTAACCGAGCATGATGGAAATCCTCTTCATGATCCCATTAATGTCATGCATTTCCGTTGGTATTACCTCTAATCTCATCTTCAATGGTGTGATTTATAAAGCAGTGTTGATTGCGGCTATTGGATGTTATCCTATGGGTTGTCTCATTGATTCGTTCTCAACACACCATCATGTTGTGTCCTAAACACTAAGGTAATTATTTAATTCATTTTTGAATGATTACTTTAGACTTCATACTATTCATCATGTTCTCCTTTTTGTGTTATGTTCCTTTAAAATTATAAGTGCATAGTATACTTAATCATCATGTTTAATCTAACATTCATTCCAATCACATCATATTTCCATCACAGTATTTATGTTAAATCATATTGACATTAATTAAATATTGAATCATTTAATTAATCACATTGCTATTTAACATCCATTCACAAATATAGGGCATAATACCAAAATTCAACTGCATATATATATATATAAATATATCAAAAGTCTCTTTTTACATCATCATCATAAACTATGGTCTCACTGAGGACTATGATTACCGGATCCCTCAGGATCTGGTACTCATGTTGCGTCAGTAGTAGGATGTCAGGAGATAGTCATGTGTGATCGTGACCATGATCCGCTAACTCAGAGTGCATACTCTAGTCCTCCCATCCATCCGAGGGCCAACCGATGCTCGCCTGATATCTAATCTCTCTCTACCCGTACATGTCACAACTCTCTCTCTAATCTCTCCACCTTTGCTAGAGGTTGTGGTGGCTATATCTATGGTGTATATCTCACTCGATGCACCTCTCTCCTCAGGCTCCCATAGGCTACCCGCAATCTCGTAAAGGGTCTCTGGGTCTCTGGCTCTCGCTCCATGATAGGTGGGGGCACGTAGTTAATCTCTATGTCCTCTTCATCAAAGCTCGTTGGAACTATCTATGTGGCTACCTAATGTAGGAACTCTCACCAACCCTCTGTAGGCCCTGCAAAATCACATGAGAGTCTCATCAATAACAAATCATCACATCCATATATATATGCATGAAATCACAAATAAAATACATCTATCAAGATCAAATGTTCTCACTTATATATCTAGTAGATGGTGGAATGTCCACCTCATCCTATGATGGGGGCATCAAATATGTGCTAGCCTCCCCTCGACTCTGAGTGCTTGTCCTTGTTGTTACTACTATCTGGGATCTAGTCCTATGGATGGGTGAGATATCTCCCTGCTCATGATGATCCTCAACTACAATATCATCCTCCTCGCTCAAAGGTGGCCCCTCCCCTCCTCCCTCCTCCTCCTCCTCATCCTTCTCCTCCTCCTCATCCCCATCCTCTCCCTCTTGCCCATCATAATCTAGGTCTGCATCCTCATCATACTCCTCATCAGTAATATCTATAAAAAATTATGCAGCCCTGTACCGTTCCTCCTCGGCTCTATCCTCTCTCTCCTTGTCCTCCCCTCATCTAGCATAGGCTGAGCCTCTCCCATTAGCTCATCCATCAGCAATACTGGCTTTGGTCACAAGGCTCTCTACCACTCTTCATGATTCCATGTGGCCCCGACATCATCAACATCATCAACTAGTGGTTGGTCCTGATCTAAGTAGTCTACATTACTCTTGATGACATCATCTAGTGTGAAGCCTGCTATGTCTCCCAACCACTGTGCACTCCAAACAGACCTCCTAAATGATGATTGTGGTTGTGGTGGTATTTGTACCTATCCAAACTACCTCATCACCCGATCATAGTAGAGTGGACATACTATGTGATCATGTCGACCTACTAGGAACCTCGTCATCTCTAATCTCCTGAGCTGTCTGGTATAATCTTTCCATTAGAGGACAAGCTGATATGGCCTCCATAGGATATCCTCTCCATCTAGTTGGTTGAATCTCACTCCCCAAAAGTGAACATCACCGTACTGCCATAATTGTTGTAATGGGTACCCAAATGCTCATGGATAGCCCACTATTGTCGGATATAGGAAGCCCACTAGTTGTATACATGTGATATGCTCTAGAAACTATATCTGTAAGACTGTGCAATGTACCATGTTGTCGATCTCCTAGAACACAAATCGACCAAGATCATAGTACACATGTGCTAGAATGCATCGGCCCTAGGCATATACCGTTTGATGCTCTACCATGCCTTGAATCATGTGTACCAGTCCACCCTCTAGATGAGTTGCGTGCCCATCCAGCAACAGGACCAGTGCAACTATATGCATCATAATGTGCCTCACCAAGTGTGCTCATGAGTATAGTAACAATGCCTACTCTATCCATCCTACTACTCTGTCATCATGAACAAGACCCTCGAGACAGTACTACATGTCTACCTACTTCTCTTGAGAGGATCATCCCCTCAATAGCCGCACATGCTCCCCCCGTATAGGGACTTGTAGAATGCGATGGACATCCTCTAGTGTAATAGTCATCTCTCCTGTTGGTAGGTGAAATGTACAGGTATCTGCCTTCCACCTCTCACATAGCGCCATCAACATGGCATCATGGTATCTCATCAGTGGCATAAGGTAGGCCCAATAAATCCCCACTTCTTGTAGGTGCTCTGTCTCTACTAGTGATAGGGTTGGCACCAGATCTCTAAGGAAAATCAGTTGTCTCCTGCCCAACTACTACCCTGACTATGTTGGCACCTTGCAAATTCTCACAAAATGTTATCTAAATCACCTATTTTCTTTAATTATTACCCTAATTCATCTAGAAATTGTGCTAATGTTGTTCTAGTGTGCTTTTTCTAGGGCCCTAGAAAATTTATACCCCTTTTGGGACATTTTGTGAAGAAACGTGACACTTTGCAAAGAAAAGGGACACTTTGTGAACAAAAGAGACACTTTGTGTAAAAAGGCACTTTCCAAACTTTTTTTTTCCAGGATCCTAATATACTCTAAATAAGCATTAAATTCATATTATAATTGAAAAATCACCAAATAATAGGTTTTGGACTCAACTAACCTCCTCTTGGTGGTTGTCTCTCACCACTTGCTCATTCAAAATATCCAATCTCACAGGGGTGAAATTTTGCATGCTCGGGATATTGTCACTCTCTCCTCATCACTCTCCAACACTGCAAAAGGTAAATAAGACAAGTGAATATTCCTCCTTTGTCATTTTCTTTCTAACTAGCTCATTTTTACACAAGCACATTTGTAACATTTTTCTTTGTCAATATTTTAGTGTGATTTTTCATTAAAATCAACATTCTGGGTGCTAGTGATCTCTTTTTTTGATGTCATTTGTGGTGTCAGAATTGTATTTCCATGCCCTAAATCATCACTCACCTATCACCATGTGGCATGGTACTTGGAAATTCCCTATGATATGTGTGTCCTTATTCGACTTGGTTAGACGGCTACCTTGATTCCATCTCCATAAAGCAAGCGGAATCAAGGGGGGGCATACATCTACCCTCAAATTTCATCACTAGGAATTAGATAAGAGGATTTCTAGAAATTCTAACG
Source organism: Sequoiadendron giganteum (assembly GCA_007115665.2). Taxonomy (NCBI): domain Eukaryota; kingdom Viridiplantae; phylum Streptophyta; class Pinopsida; order Cupressales; family Cupressaceae; genus Sequoiadendron; species Sequoiadendron giganteum. The sequence continues at coordinate 131,375,759 of CM021108.1, read as the reverse complement.
AATTTGTGTTGCAAGATGCAGTTCCTAACATTGTGGTTTTGTAGATAAGCTAAACTGAGGGCTTCATTATCCCACCCTTTAAATGAGTATCCTTTTATGGAAATTAAGGTGCATTGTTTGTTTTAGATTCCTTTAGCTCAAATATGCACATGGATTCATATGGACACTAAAGTGGGGGCTAAATGTGTCACCGAAAATTGCATACCTTTGAAGAAAAGGACAATTTTGTGCCCATTTTTGTTCTACTTTAGGTCTTGTTTCACCAAATTTCACCCTAAAAGCATTTATAGGCCCCTAAGGTTGTTATTTTTGACTTGAAGGCCTGATATACCCTAGGGATCATTCAATCCCCAAAAAATATATCAAAACACATCAAAAAGTATCGACCCCACTCAAAAATCCCTTAGTGGGACTAGGTCACCCAAGTTGGTGTCCTATTCCTTTTTGTGGATTTTTCAAATATTAAGTGGCAAAATGATTAATTAGCTAAAAATCCCCGATAGGTGTTGGCTTCTTAGGTTAAAATTCTTGACAATTAGGTCATGTTGCTTATATATACTTGTTTTTAGGTAATTTTCTCTCTCTCTCTCTCTTGCTCATTGTTTTCCACTCAATTCCAAAACTCAAGTAAAAGACATCTTCCTCAAAAATATCCATCTCCCACATAGCAAAGTTGAAGCTTTTAAATAGAAAACTAGGGCTTTTTTTAGGTCTTCGAGCTCACTTCACATTCAAGATCACATGTTGACAAGGTTGGAGATAGATGCCTATGGAGATCCATGGAGAAATCTAGGATGAAGAGGTGAAAGTAGCCACCAAATCATTCCTAAAGACTAGTTTCAAAGGGCCTCCATCTACTACCTTCAACCCATTTGCAGATTTGAGGTTTGCATACCATTTGCATTCCTTTGTTACTTTCATTTGCAATGGTGTAGGATTTCTAGGGTTCTTAGAGTCTTGGATCATTTCAAATCCTTTTCATACATCCTATTCTAGGTCAATAGAATAGGGTTTTTCTTTGTTTATGGTTTGCCTTGTTCTAGACACACTTAGGGCTAGGGTTTATATAAGTTTCCATTTCATTTCAAGTTTCAATATAAACTAGGGGTTTGACCAAGGCAATCTCCACATTAGAAACACAAATACATTTTTCTTTGTAGGTCATTTTGTAGGTTTCAGACATGATTCCCGTGGAGGAGCAGAATACAATCCCAAGACACCCAAGTCCACTTTCTATTTACCAGAAAAGAAGAAAGGGACTAGGTCGTCCATAATGGTGACCTAGTCCCATTAAGGTTTTCTGGTACATAAAGTTTGAGATTTGGGGACTCAGTTGACCAGAATGGCCTCCAAAGCAGATTCCCTAGAAAGGGACTAGGTCGCCCCAGTTGGCGTAAGTGTCCCAAATAGCTGAAAAGCCTGATTTTCCAGAATTCCAACAACTTCTACAATCTTTGCTTTAGCCCTCTTCGGTTTCCAGGTGCACTTTTTTGTTATGTTAGTTTAGTTTACTTTTATTACTTTCATTTCTATTGCATTACACCGTGTGTTTTCCAAAAATGTAAGTGTTGATTAGTTTAGGATTAAATACTTAAATTTTTATTATACATTTCAACATTGACACCTTCACACACTTGCATCCCATTTTACATTGAACGAATCCAAATATTTAGGCTGGAGGTTTTGTGAAACCCTAAGAAGTTGTAGAGGACCAATTCCTTTACCTCCACACAAGGAATAGCATAAAAAACTATAAATTGTGCAGTCCAGTCATATGGATTATGATATGCGGGAAAAAATACAAAGTTGTGTCACACTTTTATAAAGAAAATGATCAACAGTGATCCAAATTTTAAACTTGAATCACTAAAAAGTGGTATGTGTGTTTTGAATTTTGAAATAATGTAAACATGTGTATTTTTTAGTATATTTTCTATTTATATTTTTTTGAAAAAATTAAGAAATTGTTTGAATATAGTTTTTAATAAATTAACACTATAATTTAGTTGTTGATAAAATGCTATAAACTAAAGTTACATGAGATGCCAATCTTTATATATAGTAAATTTTACTATTTTTCCTTCAAATTTTTTGTGTGTACTTATAACTTGAAACTTTAGTGCATGGATATTTTTTTTTTCCAATTTTGGTTTAAATATAGAGTTTTAAATAAATATTAAAATGTACATGTATTAAAAGATAATTTTTTCCATTCGACATCAAATTTTATATTAACTATTTATCTAAAATAGAAAAAATTATACCATTTTGATATAGATTCTTTTATCTAGTGGATCATATCTGTTTCAAAAAAAAAAAAAAAATTTTTAGTATTTTTCTTGACATGGTAATCAACCTAATATTTTTATGTTGATAACTTACTTTTAGTAAAAAGAAAAAAGAAATAATAATTAAACTATTAGTTATTATTGGGGTATGTCTTGTGTTGGGAAAGAAAACAAAAATCCAAAAAAAATGTATTAAGGGAGACTCCAAAAATATCATAAACACCTACATGAAAAGAGAATCTCCATCATGTCACTTAGATTATATAATAAAAATGTGTTTCAAATACTCAAATATTTTGATCTTTTGTACATTTCACATTGCGTTCATGAAGGCAACCGCTTGGTAGATTGCCTCACTAATTTGGTATGTGAAACATATTCTAAATTACTAGTTTTAGATAGAGATTAATTTGATCGTTTCCCAATAATTAGGAATATTTTTAATTGTGAGGCTCACCCGTGTCAAAAAGGATAAATAACATTTATTTTAGTTGTGTATGCTTACATGTGTCATTGGCAGCCCACGCATTAGCTAGCATATCCAATCATACCCTTTCAACTCCCCCCTTTTTTGACCTCTCATCCACCCCTTGCTTCCAACTCATTTGCATGCCATCATTTTCTCTCATTTTGAGCTTCCATTGCCATATTATCTCACTTCACTAATTTCTACCACCTCTATCATATTTCTCCCCATCTCACAATCTGCATGGCCCACTCAAACTAAACATGCATTTGATCTTTCAATGGAGGTTTCTTGTCTTATAAAAACCTTCACAAAATCCTCCAATGTCATCTCCTAAGGATGGAAATCATTCATTGGATTGGTGGTTGAAGCATATCTTAGCTAATCATTCATTATATGTGCACGATCATGATGGGCCAAAAAGTGGTGATATGTAATTGATATGATGGCCTATGTGGTTGACATTTTTTTAACCCAAAATTGATGGAACAAAAAGGGCTTTTAAAGGAGATTTAAATTTCCACCAATATAAATTATTCTTTACTTTGAATTTAATAAATAATTATTATTCATTTTCTATTTGAATTATGACTAAAGTCTTGATTAATAGGTTGATTGAAAAACATCTATAGATTTCAAATGGTATCACATTTTTTGAATTCGAAACATGTGTCACATTCTATGCTTCACATACTATAGGATTAAAAGAAAATGAATTCCATGAAATTTTGACCAAGTTAAGGTGGTCAGACATAGGATTTTTTATATTTTTTAAAAGTTGTAAAAGAAAAATCATAATTAATTATTTACTTGGAAACAAATTACAAAAAAATATGCATCACATTGGGACATGAGTCCTTCACTCAAATCTAAAATCTTATAAAAAATAATTATCATTTTATTGAGGTTAGGGTGGTCAGACAAACACCTAATTCTTATTTTTTCCTTGAAATTTAAGTATTGCTGCATTGAAATTTTAAATTTTCACCAAATAGATTTTGTTTTTTAAAATAAACCTAGTAGTTTAGAAACTAAATTCAATTTTCTACACTTTTTATTCTTACATATTTTTAAAATAATATAGATAACTTATTTAAATTTTTATCACCACTTAAGGGCCTATTTTTTCCATGATGATCCTACACATAACCAAATGTTAGCCTTTTTAACTGGCTCACCCCTCTCTTCATTTCATGTATTTTAATTTTGTTGCTAGCTCCTTGGGTGGCATTGTTAGGGGTAGAATTTTCTCGACAACTTAGTGTTATATTGATGGTTTCCATTGCACCAAAAGATCAACATGTTAATGCCTGATACAACCAATATATTTATACAAGATCCATGGGAGACGATTAATCCATGTCACAAAATCAAGCACCGTGCTACACCAAGGAGACCAAGGGACACACCATCTTGCAACAACCCCCCTAGCACACGTGAGGGGTTCAAACTATTTGGTGTGGAGCTTGATTAGTCTCCAAGTGGAAGATTTCTCATATGTAGTGACTAATCATGCAAATACTATACAATCTTAATGTATCCTCACTAGGGTTACATTAACTCGTCAATGTTTTCCTGCTGACACGTCAAATGAAAAATGACGTTGTAAAACACTAATTCTAGAAGGTTCCAAAAATTTTGTTACAAGCGGGTGGGATGTATGTTGTGACAGAGTGTGTAATTCATGAGATTGTAATCTGTTTACTCTGGATAATAAAATAATTAGGTAGCTGAGTTTTTGTGGATGTAGCCCATATTGGGTGAACCACGTTAAATTTCTATGTTGATCTCTTTTACGTTATTCTTCATTAATATTTTTGGGTTATTTAATTGTATATAGTTGTTAATGTTTATTGCTCTGATCTTCCTGAATCCTAAAAACTTAGTGTTATATTGGTGGGTTTTGTTGCACTAAAAGATCAACCCTTTAATTCCGAATACAACCACTAGATTTATACAAGATCCACCGGAGGTGATTAATCCATGTCATAAACCCAAGCACCGTGTTGCACCAAGGAGACCAAGGGACACACTATCTTGCAAAAATCCCCCAGTGTAACTGAGGGGTTCGAACCCATGACCTTAGCTCTGATACCAATTTTTATATTGGTGGTTTCCGTTGCACCAAAATATCAACTTGTTAATGCTTGATACAACTGCTAGATTTATACAAGATCCACAGGAGGGAGTTAAGCCATGTAACAAAAAAATAATTATATATTTAGATAGCTAAGAGAGAGGTTAACACCATCACTTTTTTTTATAAACTTGCATTGAAATACGTGCAAACATGGCAGTGAGCAAAGATGAAAATATGAGGAAATTTGGAAAATCCTATCAATTCACTCATCCAAAGCAAGTCATTTGATGCATGCCAAATTTGGAACTCGCTAAATGGAACGTTGCATTTGGTGAGCACCAAATGTGATGTTCCGTTTGGTGAGCAACAAATTTGGTGATTGCCAAATGACCTGCTTTGAACAAAAAAATTCCCCTCTTTGGTTGACCACTTTGATAATGCAAAAAGTGCATGATTTATGATCATAGATGGATAGTTGAGGTCTTACCTTTCATACGCTATCTACCATATTTCCTCAACTAGGTAACTCTTTATCCCTCTGAAGTATCTCTCTCTCAAGTCTCACTCCCTCCCACGCTACCTAGAATACTCTCTCTCACTCCAATCCCCTCTCTTAGGTCTCATTCCCTCCCACCCTACCTAGATAAATATATCTCACTCCAACCCCATTTATAACATTCCCTCTCTCTCTCCCCCTCTCGTCTTTTTGTCTCTCTCACTCCATCTCCCTCGCTTAGGTCATTATCTTTCTCTCTCCAAATATCTCTCAAGTCTCTCCCTCCTACCATCTCTCCCTCTCTTAGGTCTCTTACTCACTCCCTCTATCTCTCTCCCACTCTCTCTCTCTCTCTCACTCTCTTTACTCTCTCCCTCACTCTCTCACTCTTTGTTAGGTATCTCTCTCTCTCTATCCATTTTCATCTGCAAGAACTCTCCTTTCGACAAATTTTAATCCTCTTTGCATTAAAGTCTCAAGGGTTTGTTCTTGAATGTACCCTAGATCTTTGTATCTCTCCCTTTAGGTGCAAAAACCTTAGAGATACAACAACAGTTACAAAATCTATGGTTTGTTTTAGTGAACCCAACTTTTGAATACCATTCTTTTCTAATTTGGAGTCCCTTCTCACCCTAGATTCAGTTCGCATTGCATCTTGCATTGTTTAATTTACATTCCAGGGTTTCACATTTTTTTTGCATGCACGAAAGCACATATAATTTACATTTGTGCATCTCAAATCATTATCTTTTATCCAAACTATGCATTTACCTTTCCGCTATTGGCCATCCAACATCCCAAGCCTCAAAACTAGTTGAAAATTTTAGAAATTTTGAAAAAAACCCTAACTGGGACTAATTCGCCATTTTGGCCGATTTAGTCCTAGTCCAAATTTATCATTGTCTATTACAAAATCATAAAGCTCATTTATGTGCTTTCTTAGCCTCCTAGTATCATATACTATAAGTTTGGAAAGTTTAAGGAACATTGATTTTATGCATCTAGCTCAAAATCATCAATTTAGGGTAGTCATGTTGAAGTAAAAAATACACTGAAATGGGCAGTGAATCAATGTCATGAATTGATTTGACAAATTTTACTAAAACTGAAATAGAACAGATTTATGCTCTCATTTATCAATGATTAACTCATCCATATATTGAATGCAATCAAATATAACTGAAATGAGAAGTATGATAGTGAAACATTGCACAATAAAGCATTCACACAATAAATTAGAGGAACCACAGATGAGAAAAGTGACATAGGATATGTCGAGTGCAAAACCCTCCTGGGGTAGAAAAACCACTCCTAAATTGCTACCTTTTTAGACTTAGATTAAAACAACCAATTTTAACAATGCCTTATAGGCCGATTTCTGAGCACCAACTCAAGGAGCACCAACCCCTCATTTTGAAATACCAATTCAAGGAGCGCCAACCCCTTTTCTGTTTACAAAAATTACAATGATACAGAGGGTCTCTTTGTTTCTCTTTTCTCACAAGTGCCTCTCAATAGACAATACCTACGATCCTCAAGGTTTAGAGTTGACCCTTTAGAATTCTATTCATTGTCTCATCTGAAGACAACTTGTATTGATCTCTTTTTGTTTCAGGTATACAATCTCTAAATAATACATGCTTTCAAATATAGACAATGCAATGCTTGTGTTTCACACACACTTTTTCTTAGTCATTTCTCACACTAAAAAAATAGTGATTGAATTCTCTTTTTTTCTTTTGACTGATATATCTGAAAATTACCAGCAAAGCAACTAAAACATGTCTAAATATTTTATTAAATGAGGTATTTTCAATAAGTCAAACTGTTGTGGAATTTTTTGTGCCAGGTATAATCAAATATTTAGAGAAGTATCCAAAAATAGAAGATTGCTTCTGATAGAAAGGTCAACAAAATTTATTTTGAGAAAGAGGACTCTGAACCCTGAACACACACGAAATCTACACCCACAATACTATTTGAAGAAGAATCAATAATAACGTGTGCATTGATAAAAAACTTTTCTAAATAGAGAGCATTTTTCCTTTTGAAACTAAAGAGAAGGTAAATGATTTTTTGTTTTCAAAAACCCTTGAGCATATAATCATCAAATGAGATACTTCCATTTTGAATCCATGATGACAAGGACAGATTTAGCAAAATGCATGATTACCCACCAACCGAAAAACACAAGCCCTCATAGCATAACCAAATTGATATGTTATTCTATCAAGGTATCAATTTCAACTTAGGTAACCGAAAACTTGTCATGCTTTGCATGAAACCAATCAAGCGTTTTTAATTTTGAAACATAAAAGGTAATTGCCATACATTTTTTAAACTAAAAGCTTTTTTCAAATAGGGAATGATAATACCTGGTCGAGCAGTGAGAGAATTAAGTAAATACCAGTGAGATTTTATATATGCCTAGGTGACAACTTGCCTTATTTCAACCTTGATATTGCCCACCTAACATCAACTTTCCATACACTATAAAATGCCAATCATGATATCAAAAGAGCAATGAACAGATTCACAACAGAGAGGAGACATTTAGCAATAGTTACAAATCCTTTCATGGTGGTAGCATGGCTAGGGTTTACACCCTTAACAAAATGAAAAATCAATAAGGAAAGCCCTAGTCTTTCTTCAATACAATCGATGCCCCAAGCCAAAACATAATCATGTTTGAAGTCCGAAAGGACTAAATACATAAGTAAAGACATCATAATGGATTCTAAAATTAGTGTTCAAGCAAATTCCAAGTATTTTGACAATCTCATTACCTCTGGAATGCATACAAACCGTCGATCAACTTCATCATAGCATAACTTTAATTGATGTCTAATGATCAAACAAAGAAAAATTCCCACACCATTATATTTTTAATAATTTGTCACGACCTCTTAAAACAAATGTTGACCACCTTATCAATCATTGTTACCAAGAATTCAAAGCCATGTCACTTTCATAGTGGCTTTTGAATAATTAATTCCTCATACCTATTGTTGGCCCTAAGGCCTAATAAATCAACAATATAAGACCCGGTCCAAAAAGGGCTTCTTTCTAAGTCATGTTCAAATGAGAGTGAGCCAAGAGTAATGCTTCAAGAAAACATTATAAAAATTGCCATGTTAATACCTTTTCATAAAATAGATGCCAATTGATATCAAGTTATCATATTCCCATGCAAAGAATATCAAAATTACCAAATATTTAAGGAAACCTAATAGGGTTTTCTTAATATTAAATGCCAACTCCAGTTATGATTCAGAAACCAAGTTGCCTATAAGAATTACCTGTATGAGGATGAAAAGAAAACACAACTATGATGTTGCTCAAAACTTTATCAACACCATGTAACCACATAAATCTGAACATGCCAAAACCATATAAACCTGTAGATCACCTCAGTACAATATAGCTCAAAATGTCAAACTTGTCAAACTAGAACTATACCACCTGAACATAGAATCATTATACTCTAAAAAAGATTCCTTGTAATCTACACATGGAGTCAAGAGATCAGTACCATCAAAACCATAATCACAATGTTGAAGGAAAAACCAAGTATGCCAAGACAAAATATAAACAATCGTGCCAACCAACTGAATGTAAACTATGTAACTGATAATCAATCACAAAGAAGCCAATCTGAAACACAATTTTGACATCAAGGACAAATAGCAAAAGAGAAGTTCAACAAACTCCCCCTTTGTCCTTGATGGAAAAAAAAAATTGAGCCATCAAACCAAAAAACTGAACCAAAACCAAGAGCTTATAATTCTCCCCCTTTTTGTCTCAAGGACAAAGGGACAAAGACTGTGAAATGCCAAGAATTTGAATAAAAAAAATTGCAGATATAGCAATGGGGCAACAAATATAAAACCATATGAAGTAGGAATAAGCTGCTAAGAGAGCTAACAAGCTCACCCTAAAACCAAGATAAAGTATTAAGAGAGAAAAGATTAAGAGACAACTCACAATCTAAACTGAAGTCTTTCAAATGCCTCTTTAGCCAAAGGCTTAGCAAAGATGTCAGCTACCTATGCTTGTGTAGGAACATATTACATAGAAACCTCATTAGCCAACACCTTTTCATGAAGAAAGTGAAATTTAATAGAAATGTGTTTAGTGCGAGAGTGCATAACAGGATTTTTGGAGATATTAATCGCACTAGTATTATCACACATAATAGAAATAGGTTTAGGAACTTCAATACCTATGTCATATAGAGTTTGTGACATCTAGATTACTTGAGTATAGCAAGAGGTGGTAGTAATATATTCTGCTTCAGTAGTGGAGAGTGAAATAGATTTTTGTTTTTTGTTGTGTCATGCCACTAATCGATCACCAAAAAAGAAAGCAACACCACTAGTGGTTTTCCTATCATCTAGACAACCAACCCAGTCAGCATCAGTATATGAAATTAAGGAAAAATCATTGCTTCTAGGATACCAAAGACCGTTATCAAGAGTACCTTGAACATATTTAAGAATCCTTCTAACAACATTAATATGAGATTCCTTAGGAGATGACTGAAATCTTGCAACCATGCAAACTCTCTGCATTATGTCAAGTCTAGAAGTTATTAGATATAACAAGATGCCAATTATTGACCTATAGTCAGTTGGATTTACATCAGGAGAATCATCAACCTTTCTAATTTTGTAGCCTGTAACCATTGGAGTGCTAACTGGATGAGATTCATCCATTTGAAATTTCTTGAGCATCTCTCTTGCATACTTTGTTTGAGAGAGAAAAATACCAGTTTCAAATTGAGAAACTTAAAGACCTAAAAAAAAAGTTAATTCTCCCAACATTGACATTTCAAACTCAGATTCCATAATCTGAGATAATTTTTTACTTAAAGCAATATTGTGGCAGCCAAAGATATTATCATCTACATAAATTTCAACAACCAGAATATCAGAACCTTCAATTTTAACATAAAGATTGTTGTCTACACCTCCTCTAATAAAAACTTTTGAAATCAGATGATTATCCAGTCTAGAGTACCAAGCTCTAGGAGCTTGTTTAAGGCCATATAGAGCTTTTTTCAGCCTATAAACATGATTAGGCTTGTTTTTACAAATGAACCCTTCAGGCTGTTCTATATAAACTTCATCTAAATGACCATTCAGAAAAGTAGTTTTGACATGCATTTGATATAAAGTAAAGTTATTGAAAACAAAATAAGCCAAGAATATTCTAATAGATTCAAGTCTAGCTATAGGTGCAAAGGTTTCACCAAAGTCAATACCTTCTTGTTGAGCATATCCTTTGCAGACATACCTAGCCTTGTTGCAAACAACATGGCCATTTTCATCATGTTTATTTCTTAATATCCATTTACCCCCTATGAAATTTTTGTCATCTGGTCTTGGGACTAACTCCCAAGTATGATTTTTCTTAATTTGATCAATTTCTTCCTGCATTGCATTAAGCCAGATTCATCAGTTAGAGCTTCATCAATTTTTTTGGGCTCAAACTGTGTAACCAGACAGAAAGCAGTAAGCTCAGCTATGTGCACTTTTTCATTGGATTTAACATTTCTTCTTCTTGTTTGAACTCTTGTAGATTTATCTCCAATAATCAAATCTTTAGGATGGTTTCTAGCAAGATATTTTGATGGCGTTTTTGTTACACATTTTTTAGGACTTGTTTTAGCATTTTTAGAATTTGCTTCAGGTAGTTTAGGACTTGATGATTCACCTTTAGGATTTTCTATTTCAAAGACTTATAAATTTATTTCAAGTTCAAATTCTTCTTCCTCATCTTCCTACATAGGTTCAGCATCTAAAAGCATATTTTCATCAAATTTGATGTTGACAGATTCAATAATCTTATTTAGCCTATTATTAAAGAATTTATAGGATTTTCTATGAGTGGAGTATCCTAAAAAGATACCTTCATTAGATTTAGATTGAAATATTCCTAAATTATCATCATCTCTCTTGATAAAACACTTACAACCAAATATTCTGAAGTATTTAATTGAGGTAGATTTACCATACCACAATTCATATGGAGTGAAATTGGATTTCACTATGATTTGTACTCTGTTCAAGATGTAAACAACTATATGAGCAACTTCTTTCTAGTACATGTCTGGAAATTTTGCTTCATCCAACATAGTCCTTGCCATCTCTTTTATAGTTTTGTTCTTTCTCTCAACAACCCCATTCTGTTGAGGTTTTCTAGCAGCAACATATTGTCTTTTTAATGCCATGTTTTACACAATAGTCAATAAATTCTTGTGAGGTGAATTCACCACCTTTGTCAGATCTCAAACATTTTAATTTTAAATCTTACTCCCTTTCAACCATTTTTCTGAAGACTTTAAAACGTTCAAAAGCTTCAAATTTATGCTTGAGAAAAGTGACACATAGCATACAAGAGTAATCATCAACAAATAACATGAAATATTTCTCACCATTGATAAATCTAGTCCTTGGAGGACCACACAAATATATATGAACAAGTTGCAGAGGCCTAGTAGAAGAATGTTCTTTAGATTTAAAGCTCACCTTTGTTTGCTTGCCTTTGAGACATTCTTTACAAACTACATTTTCAAGTTTTCTTAAGAGGGGAAAACCTCTTACATTATAGTTTTTGTTGATCACCTAACCATATTTTCAAAGTTAATGTGACCTAGTCTCTTGTACCACAACCAAATTTCTTCAACTTGACTCATTAAACACATACCTTGATTATTTTCATTACCAGATGTGTCATGAAGATTGTAAACATTTCCCTTAGCCTTTCTTCTAGCAGCAATAGACTTTCCAAGCTTATTTTTAATCTCACATCCTTGTGAGGTGAACAAAACATGATACCCACTGTCACAAATTTGACTGACACTTAGAAGATTGTTCTTTAGACCTTCTACGTAATACACATTATAGATTGGAGTGTCCTCATTCAGACGAAGTAAACCTCTACCTTTGATTTGTATACTAGAATTGTCACCAAACTTCACATACCCACCTACATAATCTTCAAGATTTATGAATTTTTATTTGTCACTAGTCATGTGGTTAGAACAACCACTGTCCAGGACCCATAATTCCTTTTTCTTGGAATGAAAATTTGTTTGAACTAACATAGTTTTCTCTATGTTTTTGACATTTTTAGGTTTCCAAACCTTTTTGGTTTTCTGCTATTTATTTTGCAGATCAGCTTTGCACTGCTTAGTAGAATGATCCATGGTATTGCATTTAAAGCATCTGACCTGTCTAGAAAAACCAAGGTGTTTCTTATGACCAAATCTGGGTGTTCTAGGATTCATAAACCTGCAAGAGCTCACTTTGTGGCCAAATATTTTGCAGAAATAATAGTACCCATAAAAGAAAGGGTTGAGATTATATAATGTTTTGTTATTCCTAAAAGAATAAACATGATTCTTATCAGAACCAAGATGATTATATTTAGAACATTTTTTTGCAGCAACAATATTTTTCTTTGCACCATTATTTGAACATTCACCCTTCATGAACCCAATACCATTTTTGTCCTTGTTTAATTTTTTCTTACTGAGCATGTCATTTAGTTTTAGAGTACTCTCATACTTCTCAATAGTTTTCCTAAGATCAACAATTTCATGTTCAAGTTTTTGAATTTCTTGATCTTTATGACTTATACCAATACAAAGACAATCCTTAACTCTCTTGGCTTCTTCAAGTTGAGTCTTCAAGGAGACTATTTCTTGATTTGAAATTTTCTCTTGAGCAAGAGCTTGAGCAGAATTTTGTTCTTGAGAAAGCATTAGTTTTTTGAGTTTTCTAATCTCTTTTAAAGCACATTTCAATTCACCTTCTAGATCTACTTTGCCATCTTCAGCATCATTGTTGTTAGTATCTTCTTGCTGAATGATTTCAGCCATGAATAAGTTTTCATCTTCTTCATCCAAAGAATCTTCCTGGATTCAGTGTTTGTTTCATTTTTGTTGAACAAACTCTTCTTCTTTTTGAAGTTGAATTTTTGTTTCGGTCTATAGGGCTTCTTCTTAGGTAGTTTTTTTTATTTCTCATTGTCACTATTCAGATCACCATAGGGGCACTTTGCAGCGAAGTGGCCTATTTTTCCACAGTTAAAACACTTGAAGGGAAGTTTTCCCTTATATTTTTCAAACCCCTTTTTGAGCTTTCTAACAAAATGGGATTCTTTAGAATAAGAAAATTCTGATTCACTAACCTCATCTTTTTCTTTCCTTTTAGTATTAAAAGTAGTTTCTTTTGCAAAGGAATTGTTTTTACTAATTCTCATTTCATAGGCAGTCAGAGTTCCTTGTAGGTTGTCTAGGGTAAGCTGGTCAAAGTGTTTCTTCTCTTCTAGAGTAGAGACCTTAGCTTCAAATTTAGTCGATAATTTTTTGATGACCTTAGTTACAACATCAAATTCTTTTACTTCTTCTCCCAAACCTTTCATAGAATTGAAAATTTCATCAACTCTCAAGAAGTAATCGGCTACTTTTTCATCGTCCCTCATTTTTATTTCCTCAAACCTATGTTTTAGAGTAAGGAATTTTGACTATTTAAATTTTTCATTTCCTTGATAGATGGTTTCAAGTTTAACCTAGATTTTCCTAGCAAAATTGTAATGCATGAATTTGATAAAGACATCTTTAGTCAATGCACACAGTTGAGCATGTTTTGCTCTTGCAGTAGTTTCATATCTTTTCTTTTCATTAGAAGTTGTGGGCAATGCAATTGGTACAGTGTACCCAATTAACACTATTTTCCACACATCGAGATCAATAGAAGTTAGATAAGTCTCCATTCTGATTTTCCAGAATACATAATCCGTTCCATCAAATAATGGAGCTCTAGTCATAGGTGTTCCTTCATGATCTTGAGACATTTTAAACATAATCCAAGACCAAAATCAATCCTAGGCTGGATAAACCTATCAGAGGACCCTACACTTTGATACCAATTGTTGGAGTGAAAAAGACACTAGAGGGGGGATGAATCGATGTCATGAACTGATTTGACAAAATTTACTAAAATTGAAAGATAACAAATTTATAATCTCATTTATCAATGATAAACTCATCCATATATTGAATGCAATCACATATAACTGAAATGAGAAGTATGATAGTGAAAAGTTGCATAATAAAGCATTCACACAATAAATTAGAGGAACCACAAACGAGAAAAGTGACACAAGATATGTCAAGTGCAAAACCCTCATGGGGTAGAAAAACCACTCCTAAACTGCTACCTTTTTAGGCTTATATTAAAACAACCACTTTTAACAATGCCTTATAGGATGATTTCTAAGCACCAACCCCTTTTCTATTTACATAAATTACAATGATACAAAGGGTCTCTATGTTTCTCTTTTCTCACAAGTGCCTCTCAACAGAAAATACCTACAATCCTCAAGGTTCAGAGTTGAGCCTTTAGAATTCTAGTCATTGTCTCATCTTAAGATAACTTGTATTGATCTCTTTTTGTTTCAGGTATACAATCTCAGAATAATACACATTTTCTAGTATAGACAATATAATGGCTTTGTTTCACACTTTTTCTTAGTCATTTCTCACACTACAAAAATAGTGATTGAACACTATTTTTTTCGTTTGATTTATATATCTGAAAATTACGAGCAAAGCAACTAAAACATGTGTAAATATTTTATGAAATGAGGTATTTTCAATATGTCAAACTACTGTTGAATTTTTTGTGCCACGTATAATAAAAGATTCAGAGAAGTATCAAAAAATAGAAGATTGCTTCTGACAGAAAGGTCAAGAAAATGTATTTTGAGAAAGAGGACTCTGAACCCTTATCACACATAGAATCTGCACCCACAATACTATCTAAAGAAGAATCAATAATAATGCATGCACTGATAAAAAAAAAGAAAAGAATAGAGGGCATTTTTCCTTTTGAAACTGAAGAGCAGGTAAATGATTTTCTATTTTTAGAAACCCTTAAGCATATAATCATCAAATGAAATAATTCCATTTTGAATCCATGATTATAAGGATAGATTTAGCAAAATGCATGATTACCCACCAACCGAAAAACACAAGCCCTCATAGAAAAACCAAATCGATATGATATTCTATCAGGGTATCAATTTCAACTTAGGTAACCAAAAACTTGTCATGCTTTGCATGAAACCAATCAATCATTTTTAATTCCAAAACATAAAAGGTAACTTCCATAAATTTTTTAAACTGAAAGCTTTCTACAAATAGGGAATGATAATACCTGGTCGAGCAACAAGCAAATTAAGTAAATACCAGTGAGATTTTATATATGCCCGGGTCACAACCTGCCTTATTCCAACCTTGACAATGTGCACCTAACAACAAATTTCCATACACTATGAAACACCAATCATGATATCAAAAGAGCAATGAACATATTCGCAGCAGAGAGGAGACATTTAGCAGTAGTTACAAATCCTTTCATGGTGGTGGTGTGGCTAGGGTTTACACCCTTAGCAAAATGAAAACTCAATAAGGAAAGCCCTAGTCTTTCTTCAAGTCAATCGATGCCCCAAGCCAAAACATAATCATGTTTGAAGTCTGAAAGGACTAAAGACATAAGTAAAGACATCATAATGCATTCTAAATTCCATGGTCAAGCAAATGCCAAGTATACTAACAATCTCATTACCTCTGGAATGCATACAAACCATCGAT